>CM032875.1:65674219-66174219 GCA_019176425.1 Megalops atlanticus
TCTCTCTGTGTGGGGATCCTGGTAACTGGTAGATTTGATTTGTATAAAGACAACATCAAGGAGGGTAAAGGATGCGTCCAAAAGAAACTGATTTATTTAAATATATTAATTGTTGAAAGACAAAATGGCTCTCTTGGATGAAGGGAACTCATCCTGAAGTTAAGACCTTCCAGTGAAACTAGTTCATAAAAGTTAGAAACTTATGTTAGCAGCAGCACAGTCACTGTGTAGCCTGTTTCATCAGTTTTGGACGTACCCTGGCTGCTTGTAAGAAATGAACTTGATTATTCTTGTTCTCTGTTTACGACGGGTTGCCTTGGTTAACACTGTGATGTCGCTCTGCCAGCTCCTGGCTAAATATATTTCTTTATTTTTTCAAGTGAGTCGGCCCTGGGAGAGAGCGAGACCCCTCTGAAACACACCGCCTGTCTCTCCTCCCGGGAGCCAGCGCAGCGGTACGTCACCTGCTGGCCGTACAGCCCTCATGCTCAGCGCCACACACGCCCTAGCAACGCATGCGTCCACGAAGGATGGTGCCGTGCCACAGGGGTGTTTCACGCACATTTTCTCAGGGTCATTCCAGTTTCCCTTCTCATGCCTGCAACTGATTCTTGGAACAGTGACCACAAAAAATGATTAAGGGGGACGGGGGTGGTATTCACACAGGCCACACGCACGCAGACATGAGCGGCATGCCTAATGTCGCACGGCCCTCTCACTGGACCGTCCTTGGTTCCGGGCTAAATGGAACAATCTGAGGAACGGGGTGGCACACGAAATGTTTGAAGCGCGCTCTGGCTCGTCAAACGATTGTCAGTGGTTCAACGGGCTGTCGACGGGCCTGGGCCAGATGTGAGGGAGAGGCAGAGAATGCACTCAGTCACAGTGTGCTTCACTTCCAGCCCAGAGGACATCCCGCACCTTGTGCAGGAAGTGCCACCGCCCTCTCACCCCACGCGATTAGCACCCCAGCATCTTTCTTTCTTCCCTGTGCAGGGATCTGCAAGTTTTACTGTTCCTTCCGTTGCCATACAATGTAGCCAAAAAAGGTTCAATCACTACAACAGTGGACGCTGGCATGGCGCTTGCAACACTTAGCAGCAGGGTTCTGTGGTTTATCTGCAGTTACCCAGCGTACAGACTGAAAAAAGTTAGGGAGTTTTTGATTTCTGTGCATGATACAAAAATGATTAAATGGCTAAAAAGAGCAAAAAAAAATTCTGCGAGGCAAAACAAAATGGCATCTTGCCTTCCGGATCATCTGCCCTGCATTGTTTTATTTTTTTAAAAACGTGGGTCCATGTTTACCAAAGTTGGGATAATCTCATTTGCATATTAGATGTGATTTGCACAGTTCATTGTCAGGATTATGCTTATTGGGTAACGCGCCCGCTTACCGACCGCGGATAGATGCGCCCAGTTTTGAATCACAGGAGCAAGTATCATTTGCGGCGATGCTAATGAGCATACCTATGTAAATGAGGTCAAATCCACAGCGTCAGTAAAACAATGCGCTTATTCTTTTTTTTATTGGAGGATATGCACATGAGGGATTCATCTTTTGGGCCCAGAAATCCTGAAGACACTTGAACACACGTGACGTTGTTTTCCCCTCTAATCTTAACTGCCATTTTGTTCTCCTCTCGCAAACACGAGACAAAAAAAGAAGTGCGCCTGAGCGTCTGAAATGCCCTGATGTTCTCTCTCAGCTGTGTGTGACACTCCTGCATGTATTGCCCATCTGGAGCAAAGTGTTATTCAAAAATGATGGTCTCCATACAGATGCAGCTCGCAGTTTTGTGATGTGGGAGAATTTCTCTCCGTCTGACCTGTGCTCAGGCAAAACAGAAGCGACCCGGCTCGCAGCTACACATTTCAGAAGGGCCCCTCGTCTTGTTCTTGTGGTCGTACATGTCCATTTGTTCACTTAGGCTCCGAGTTTTTTTTAAACACTGGGAAAAGAGCCGCTGGACAGAAACCCCACCTGAACTGATTCTTCCTGGAATATTCCTCCCAGACTGCTGGGATGAACAGGCGCTTGTCCGGATCTTTCTGTGTGTGTGTGCGTGTGTGTGTGTGTGTGTGTGTGTGTGCGTGTGTGCGTGTGTGTCTGTGCCTACAGGCATGTATGTGTTTATGTGTGAGCATGCACAAATGTGTGTGTTTGTGTATGTCAGTGCATTTGTGTATGTGTCCAGGCATGCATGTTTGTGTATGCCTGTATATTCGTGTGTGTGTGTGCGTGTCCCTGTGTGTGTGTGTGCTCACATGGACTGTTTCCTCTCCTTCCCCTCTGAGGCTGAACAGGTTCGGTTTCTAGGTGAGACCATGGGGCCGCAGCTGTGGCCCCCCTCAAGTCCCCCACCTCTGAACCTGAGCCCCCTGTGTCCCCTGCTCTGGGTTTTCAATTTCATCTGCTGCAGCTGGAGAACAACGCACTGGGCCTTTTTTTTACTATTTAAACGCTCTGCACCTGAAGGCATTCATGTACACTCTGCCGACCTGTGGTCCCAGATACCCCCCCGCCCCTCCCTCTCTGCTGCTGTCATAGCCCTGTGTGAGGCTACAGGCAGCAGCATGTGAGAATGTGAGATATTTATTGTGCAGCACCGTGAGAGATGACTACGGTACCACTGTTCAAAAAATGATGGTTTTTTTTTATACTCAAAATCAGATTGCTTTTTTCCCTAGCCTAGAATGAGTGTTATGGAGGGACATCCTTGTGATTTCATTTTGCAAAAGCTAAACTCCTTGATAAATAATTTAGTAGAAAACAAGGGCGCAAACATGGCAGAACTTCGTGAGACACCCCCATTGAGACATTCACCCTCTGGCGTCATCCACCGCAGTATTTATGTCCAACGCCACCGTGCCGAGGTGGGTTCCCCCCGCTTAAACTGCAAATCAGGACAGCATTGTACCCATCTCGTCATGTGCACATGTGGGTAGTCACGGCTTAAAGAGCCAACAGCATCTTTGCTGCGGCGACAAAAAAACAGTGGGAAAACTCTTTGCGGCAGTCTGCAGCTCTGCAGCAGGGCCGCCACATTAACCCCTCTTGACCTTCTATTCTCACCTGTAATAAAGGAGGGGGCCACCCTCCCGCTATCCCCTCTGCCCCCCCACCAAACATACGTCCCATAGAACAGATATCAGTGGGACTCTTGAGAGCCGCCGCTCATTAGCCAAGCTTTATTCCCTTGGTGAAGGAGATGTGTCGGGGGGGGGAGGTGGGGAGGTATTTACCAGACAACCGGGTAAAATCTCTGGTGACCAGGCGAAAGAGGAGGGAAGAAAAGGGAAGCAGCATGGGGGCCCCGGATGATCGCGTCCTGCGCCGCGCTCGTGGGCGAGGCAGACGGAGCGCCCGCCGCCCCGCGCGCAGCCTGTGAACCCGTCGCCGGGGCCTTTCCCACAGAGCGGCAGGCCCCGACGGCGTGCCCGATCCCACACGCGTCACCTGCATTACGCGCCGAGGGAGGGGGGAACGGGCGCCAGCGCGGTGGCTCAGCGCGTTGCTCAGTCCGCGCGGCCGCGCGTGGGGCACGGTTTGGGCCGGCATCGCGGGGACTCGTGGGGCAGCTGCGTATAACCCTTCCGATAATCGATAATGACAACCCTCACTCCACCTCAGCTGGACAGCATGAGAAAGTCCATTGACGGGTCAAAGAACTTCTTGGAAACCGGAGTGAATCAAATCAACTCTTGTTTGAGCATAAAATAAATGACTTTTTCTGTCAATATTAGACTATTCTGGATGTGGAACTGTAGAAATGTAGAGTATATTTACTATCATCTTAATGAGCTTTGTTTACTCTGTCGTATTTTTATAAATATTATATATGAACAGCCCCCTAGGGCATTTTTTTCTATTAATGCAATAGTTTGAACTATGGCAATTGGTAACTCTGATTTTGTCAATACGTAACTCTTCTAGTTTTCTCAAGGTTTAATGACAGGTGATGGTATCACAGCATGAATCCAATGCGAAAACAAGGTTATGGTTTTGAAATAAATGTATTTGTTTGTTTATGGCTACAAACACTGAAACATAAAGCCACAAGCCAAAATGTACCTGTCTATGTGTACAACTTTATGTAACAAAATAAATATTTCAAAGCTATTGTTAGATGCATGATTAAAATGGAACATTCTGGAGTTTCGGCCTATTCTTCTTCATCATCTTTTTTTTTTTAAATGACTCCCTGAGAGCAGCCTCACCTAATCCCCGGCCCACTTTAGAGGGGAGAAGTATTATTACGCTGACCCAAACAAGCAGCAGAAGAATAGGACAATGCCTTTATATAAACACATGTGCTCTGTGTTTTGGAATAGAGATGTCTGGGTCTTCTCGCTGTATTGATCGGCGAGCGCTTTGAGAACAAAGAGTTAATCCCTGAAAGACGAACAGCAGCGGTTCCTCCTAAGTCATGAAAGTTTAAAATGTTTTCTTTTTTTTGTCTGGCCCTGTGAGACATGTTCTCAGTGTAGCTGCCTATGTGACCCCAGGCACATTTGAGCTTCAATACTGAACCCTATTTATCCTACACTGAACAAGTCAATACCTATTATTAGCTACCGTTGGCCTATACACTGAGTTATGGGAATGAAATGTAGGCTTTGAGACTGGAGGGAGGGAGCAGGAAGAAGCATTGAAACCTTGGAGTCTCAACACTTCTTTTTTCTCATGAATGTTTTCATGCAAACTGATGCTAATTGTGCAAGAATAACAAAAGCACATACCAGAGCTGTAACTGTGTTTTTTAAATCAACAAATAAAATGAGTTCAATTTGACAAAAAAAGAGTTTAATTATGACTAGATCAATTGCTACAGCATGTTCAGATTGTGAGTTCACTGCCCTGTGCTCTGGTCTCTCCCTGGCAATCTCATGTAGAGCAGGGTGTGTTAAAGCTGTTGAATACTGTGATGGCAAAGGATCACCTGAATACTAGTTATATGCTATTATTGGGCCAATAGGAAGAGTGAGAAGGACAGGAGGGGGGCTGTTTCATACTGGTGAATAAATTCCACATTAATTATGGAAAATATCATTACAGCAGAGGAAATGATTGAAAAAAAATGGTGAGAATTCTCTTTTATATGTCTAATATTTCCACAAAATGATCTAATCTTTACAGATGACTGAGCAAAACTATAAATTTCTGATTTCGGAAAACAGAGCATCACTAGCCCCAGATGGACGTTGTCTATTCATTGGTGAATAGACTTAAACACACTCAGGATTAACTGTTATTCTTTCAGAGTAAAGAACACCACCAACAACCTAACCCCAAAGTTCCAGGAATTTCCAAGGCCAGCTTTCAGGACTGATTTGTGGAAACTGCACATCGGAAAGTACAAACAGTAGGGCTCCGGGTCTTGCCAAGGTCTGTTTTGTGTCAAATTTATTTCTTGGTCTAAGACTCCCTGGCATTCATTTTCAAAAGCTCTTTGTTTGAACAGCCCACAGACTCTGCTCATTTGCATCCCTCCCGCAGTCGACTTGGGAAATTATTGTTGATTATACGCATGTGTACTGTACAAAACTCTGCCAAAGATGCTCTACCGTTTAATACGACAAGTAAGCGCAAGCATTTTATCATGCTGTTTGTGTGCTTTGTCTGATTGGGGACAGCATAATTTAATTCCTCGCGCAAAACTAACACAGATTGGGCATTTCAGACTCAGCTTATTGATGACATTGGGACATTGGTGCATGTATACTCAAGCTCGCCAGTGCTGCTTTTGCTGTTTTCCTCTCCCACATGTTGAGCAGGCTACATAGCGTTGACCACATGGCTACAGGTTTAGCAGGAAAGTCCCAAGTGGAAAAGGACCACGAGAAACTCGACTGGTTTGTCCCGGCTTTCTGGAATGAAAGAAGACCCGCTGTATAAATTGGGAAACAGAAACTTCACCCTGAGTACGGCCAGTCTGGACTGGTCGCAGGCAGGCGGTCCTGCCTGCGCTGAGGTCAGACGCTGCCGAACACGTCGCTGCGGAGCTCGGGGCTGTGAACGGAAGAGTGAAAAGTGGTTCGTTTATGTGAGACTGCACTTGTTTGCTCCGGTTGTTACTATGAACCTGCGGCTGCAAAGAAATCACCAGGGCATTGTGCAGAAACATTCCTGAAGGAATTCCTTTGATGCAAAACTGTGTGTGTGTGTGTGTGTTTGTGAGCAAGCTCTCTTGTTATGTTTTGTTTGCATGTCATACAGTAAACAGGGAGTGTGCTTCATTATTTTTGCAGGGCTAAACTTAAAGCAGTGGCAGACAGCTCTGGTTCAGAACCATTATTTGAACCCTTAATTTCACAACTGCGTGCATTAATAGGCTCTATTTTAGGGACAACCAGGACTGTGATTGCCTATTAAAGCATCTCCCCTATTTAAAGCACAGTACCCTGAAATAACAGAAATGAAAAGCAACATGCTACGAGACAGAGCATCGCTTCAGAAAGAGGTCGCCTTAATCTTGTGGGCTAATGATGTGGCTCCCGACGGGGCGCAATCAGTCACACGTCCTAACCTTTTTGTTTCAAGTCTCCTCCGCTCTGCTCTCAAGCCGCGGCCCCGGCACGAACATATGCTTTTAAAGTTGTCCGCCGCTTTTTCGCCGCGAGCTCTCGCTGTTTGCTCTGATGTGAGGACAGACGCGTGAAGAGGCTCCCGGGCACCCTCTCTTTGTCACCGGCGCTCGTCCTCAAAAGCGTTCCCGGCGAGGCGCGCCGTGTCTGCGCAGCCGGCCTCTCCCTCCGCAGCCCCCCGACGTTCCGCAGCTCGACAGGAAGACAGACAGCCGGGGACAGAAGCTCAGGCTGCTCTGCTCCTATCTGCGGGAGACAGGCATTGCAGGCTCACTAAACAAAGGTGTTGCTGGTGCTTCACACTCCTCTGACACTATCTCCCATGGAATTTACACCCTGTCTAGCTATTCGGGGCGGCAGAATCATGTTGGGCTGAATTAAGAGCTTCTTTGTCTCCTGCTTTCTTTTTTTTTGCCGCATGATCAACCCTCCCCTCAGCCCTGTAACTGCGCCCCCCACACCTTGCTGTGAGTTCTGACAACCTTTGAAAGCTGACGTGGGAAAAAAAAATGCTCAGATGCGTGTAGAGAGGCCACTGTGCACCCATCAGGAGAACCTCATGCGTCTGGCCGGGATTGGGGGACAGCTCTTAATCTCATTACTTCAGCAGTGTTCTGCTGTAAAGCTGTTCCTTTCAAACCTGTCTCAAGATATTACACTGACCGGCTCTCAGGACACGGAATTGACAAGACAAACAAGGGCATCAGGCAAACAATTTCCCTCGCTGAGAGTGAAAGAAGTCTGAGAAGTCTTCAAGGTATAAACATGAGCTGCAGTTAAAATTTCTCAGCAAAATTTTTCCTTATTTTCATCCCACCACCGCCCCAAAATTATGAAGGACACCTGGGAAATTGTGTTTAAAATGCATAACTAAACTATATAACTAGTATGAATAAAAATGTGACAATATTCTGTGATTTAACATGCTAAAGAGCAATATCACTCATCTCAGTGGTGAGTAACAATCATATGAAGACATTTACATTTATGCATTTAGCCAGCTATGTCAATTGGGGGCATTAAATCATGTTTTAACATATTTAATAAAAAAAACTATAATTTTACAATCATTTCATACAATCTGAGATATACTTTTTTGTATTTGGCACTTTAACTTTATGGGCATATTTCATTCATATTAGCAAGATAATTCTCTTTTGGTTCTTATGAGAAGCCCAGCATCTCGAGTAGGAGGAGTGAACACCAAAAAGTTATCATTCGCATAAATCAAGTTTATTTGCAAGCACAGCGAAAGAACAAAAGAAAACAGACCTGTCTTACTAATTTAATATTCATTATCACATAATAATAATAATAATAATAATAATAATAATAATAATAATAATAATAATTAGTAGTAGTTGTAGTAGTATTAGTAACAGCACTAGTATAGTATATAATATGGTATATAATTATTTATAGTTATTATTATTAAAAGTGTACATGGTAGACTGAACAACATTGTTGCAGAACCAATACAATTAAATTAAAAACATTTCTCATGTTTGCTGTGACTTAACAATCTATAACTGCTGATCAATAGGCAATTTACAGCTAATAAGATCATTTGAATGGTTTAGAAGACAGGAGTGCGTTTACTTTGCACCAAAATCCATTTCTGGTCATCTCTGCACCACTGAAACACCAGCTTAACTATTGAATTTTCTTTTTCGTCTCATTTAACATTTTGCGCCAGTCTGGGAGAGTCCCCCCTTACCTCCTCCCCCTGCTCCATGTTTGTCCATCTTTACATTAACCTGGCACCACGGAAAGTTCTTTACACAGGGTATAATGAAAGGTTGTCTGGAAAATGCACATTATTTGTTAAAGGATATTATCTTCCCACTGCTCTGTCCCTTCCTGTGACAGGAGGTAATGGGCCACTTTTGATAAACAAAGACACCAGTGCACAGATGCCCCGGTTTGACAGTGACTGAATGGGGGTGAGATCCAGAGTGACAAGACGTGGCGGGAAAGGTACACAGACACTCGTGTTCAAACACTCGCTGATGTAAGCGATGTGACATCACCCGCGTGGCGAACTGTCACTTCACCTGCGAGCACTTCGTAGCGCTGCGGTTGCATCGAACACCTTGCAACGGACACCGCCGTTGCTTTTTTTGCCGTCGCCACGAGTGTCTGGCAAAGCAGTGGCCAAGCATCTCATTACCCCTCCTGTGTAGTTGAATGGATCAGAGGCAGGTGTACCAGCACTGTGGAAAATTACCATCCCCCAAAATAATACTTACTAAAAAAAAATGGCCGACATCTTGTAAGGAGTACAGATGACTGCCATACTTCCTCATGTCAAATTCTATTGTTAAATCATATAATGGTATTACACAGTTCTGAATAAATGGTGGTGACAGTGAAAAAAAGGGTGCACAACACGAACAGAAAAAAAACTGCCTGAAACATGGCCCATACACTATTTAAATGGCTTCTAAAAAGGACAAGGTCTAATCAATAAGTCATTTAATTAATTTCAACTCACACTTTGCAGAAATAAAGTGTCCTTGTAAAAACATTTTACCACAAAAAACGAGATGGAGCATTTCTCATTTTTAGCATTTCAGCAGGGCCTCTTGATTTTAACATTACCAAATGAAATCCAAACGTGCTTCTGAAATGGAAAGAGAGGCATACAGGGAAGAAATTTGGTGACTACATTCAAAGCTACCACAAGCAAAGCTAAATACACAATGAAACATTGACAAGGACAGCAAAAGTGATATCTGCTAGTGTACCCCCTCCTCTACGTCTACTTCTGTCCTATAATTCCCCATGCAGCCAAACTGTGCTTGTGGTAAAGTACTTTAGTCCTGTCTCTGAATTCAGACACGCACACATGCAAACACACATGCACAAAGGCATGCACAGTATGCATAATTGCACAGCCGGAAGCACCTGCACAAATGTGCATGCCAGCAGTCAATACAATGTATGTAAACTCAAAGTTCTTCCATTTCAGGGAGCAAAGCATGCAAAGCAGTCCCTGGGTTCTGCACTGGATCACATCTATTTCTAGTTGAACCTATTTTTTCTCTGTATTTGGTGAATATCTGGACATTTGTGGTCTTTTCATGTTTTTTAATCTATATCCAGGGGAGTTACACTGTATGCGGGAACATTTAGTTATGGGAATGGAAGAAATGTCATTGAACATGCATAATGCAACCAAATAAAAGAAGATTCATTTTTTTTGAAAATTTCCTACAAAAGAACTATCTGTCTCATGCCATATCATTCCTGCTAGTGAACATTTTGTTTTCTGAATATCGTATGATTCCAAATGTATGTGGATTTGTTTACAAATGTAATGATCTTCTAAGGACCTCAGACTTTTCATTGAGAGGTGTTGTATTGCCTGAAGTGTGGGAATCAATGACTGCAAGCACAATACAGTGAGGAGTGGCGTGACTTAGAATCCATATTATCTCCCAGAACACAGTGCCCCTCAATGCTCTATAAGATACATTATTGAAAAGGCAGTCATTATGGTGCTTCTGCATATACCAGACAATGATCAAGAAGACAAGGAGGAAAGTCATGAAATTCACTCAAGCCCTTTTTAAACACATTGGTTTTAAAGCTGTTTTTCTTTAGCATCCATTAAAATGTATTGTATTACAACATTGAAGGGCAGATACAGTCATTACTTTACTTTCCCAGCTACATTCTTAAAAGAAAATATATATGCTGTACACCAAAACTAAATTAGAAATTCTTTAAATTTCTCCAAATTTGAAATGTACAGATGCAACTTGTGCCCGTTAAGAAATTTTGAGAAGATTTGTGCCTGTGTTTAAAAACCTCTTTCGCCTTTTGCTGTCAACTGTTCTAAAGCAAAAAAGAAAAGCAAAGAGGGGTGGGGTGGAGAGGGGGTGAGCGAGAGGGTGAGCACAGCTCCTTTATCACCAAGGGACACGTATTTGCCCATTAGATGTTGACCCGATTTAGAAGCACAGCTGTGAAGGAATGCAGAAGTCAGGGTCTTCACTGTAGGGCGCTACAGAGAAAAAGGAGGGACATTTTTTTCGCTTGGAAGCGTTGTCTGTTGGATGGCCACCTCGGGAGAAGGGCCAGCACTGTCAGAAAGATGTTTGTCTTGTGCGTTTAGCGTCACGGGGCGAGAGGGGAAGACGGCGAGCCACAGTTCAGCTGCATTTGAACCGGGCCTTCTCTGAAGCATCTTCGGACGCCCACGCCCTGCCACTCAGCATTAACATTACTAATTTGCCTGCGCGCCTGCTCTTCATCACTCACTTACTTGCACGGGGTATGGGCTTGCCCATGGCCACCGGGGGGACAAATGCTTTTTAACGGACATCGCAAATCTAAACGATTCAGGGAAATTCCCTGGAAGTGGGTACGGCTACTCTCTGGCCAGGGCAGCGAGTCGCTGGGGCCTTCTCTGGGCTGCCACGTGTCCTCGGTCTCCTTTGGCCATGGTCCTCCCCCCCCACACCCCCGGCCTCTTTCTGCACAAACAAGGTCTTCAGGATGCCGGGGTTCCAGTGAAAAGTTGCTACTTGATTGTCAATAATAGCAGTCATTACCGCCTAGCAATCCTCCACTCTCTTTCTCCTTGTCCCTCCACCGTCTGCCTCCATCACCCCCACCCTCCACCCAGTTTCATCTGCTGTTCATTGCTGCACTAGGGCCAGAGCTAAGGTTTGGCGAGCGGCACTGCTAAAATGTTTGGACATGAAACATTAAGCAGACGTCGCAGGAGTCAGCTGATCTCCACAGAATTGAGCTACAGAGCATGATGTAAATCTTTGCTCAAGAGCTGGGTCTCCTGTTTCTATTATATGAGGTTTTAATCAGCCTCAAGGAACTTTTAAAGTCTTTCCACACCTCTTTACAGTAAGCTTATGTAAATCCAAGGGTAACTTTCACACATGTGGGTAGCTAGCCCGTGCTATGCTTGCTGTAATTCTACCCCCTGTCTGTGTGCAAAGTTTACCACATCAACTGAGAGGCAGCAGGCACTTCAAGCTTGAAATCACTCATTTGCCAGGAAAATGGGAGAAAGAACAAATGAAATGAAGAAAAAGGCCACATGAATGTTATTTCCTTTAAGCCGTGAGACTTGGGGTGGTTATTCCATCTAACCGCTGTGGCCCTTTGTCCTCAGTAGTAAATTCAAGCTAGTATTGCAGTTTTAAATTCTTACACATGATCAGTGGTCACTGACATTAACAGAGTACAGAGAAAGCCTTAAAAAAAGTAACTTGGCTTAAATATGTTATTTATTTTGCACAGCAGACACTTTTGCCTACAGGCTAAGGACCTTGTTCACAGATGTGATGACAGCGCTGCACCAGGGAATCTAACCTGCAGCCTTTGAGTTACAAGTTACAAACAGCTCCTTAACCACTAATCAACATAGACATCCAAAGTCAATTTTCCATTGGGATAAAATTGGATGCCCCCCCCTCAAATATTTCATTCTGAAATAATGGTGCAATCAGGCCAAGTGAAGAACATGCAAAATAAAAGATATAGAGCAGTAAAAAGGGAAAATAGAAAGCTGAGCTGAATGCATTACACTCTGTTGAAGTTTGTATGGAGCACAAATCCCTGTGAATGAGTCTCATGGGCAGGAGTATTAAATCACAAGCCAAAGAACAGCAATAAAGCACCGATTTCCCTGACAAGAAGACTTGGCCCCTATTGTAGTCAGGTTTTTGAGGTTTTCTGTGGTAGTAATCAGAGCTGGTTGACAACATCAGTCAAGACTCTCGTGACTGCTGAAGAAGTTATTTATCATAACTTATTTATCAAAGGTCTTTCATGACAATTTTAAATTTCTGGAATGACTTTATTTTCACTGCATTCGTGTGATGGGTATTCCTACACCCCAAAGCTCAGATAAAGGAAAAGCTTATGTTTTGCGAAGAAAAGACAGAATGATTGGGAATGGACCTTCTGTATAAATAAGAGACTGCAGTCACCAAACACAGTGGCAATTAACTTTGCAGTGAATTAGTTAGATAGATATGCTCTACATGATTATATACGTCAGAGGCATGCATTTTATTTACTTTTTGTAGTGGAATTAATGGCCTGTTTACTCCTTCTGACACATTCACATTGATGCAGCAGGCCAACGTGTTCCACTGCCATTGGCTGCTGACATGGCTTGGATCGAGCCATAGGGCTCAGCCAGCTTTCGGAACAAGGGCCCTAACTGACTGAGTCACTCTGAAGCCTACCATGATAACTTTTAAAGAGAAGACATTGTTCAAGGCTTTCGGCCTACCATAGTGCTATTAGAGTCAAGGTCTCAGCTTTCTTAAAACACCACCATGTTGACATATTGTACATGGAGAGCAGATGCTTGGGTGACAATGATCTTGACAATTTTATTTCAGTGAAATGGCCATGAGTATACACAACCTCCTTTAGTTGTTGCTTTGGATTATGTCATACACCGTGAAATGAGGAAATTAATCATCACATCAATTACCATTTCTAAGATAAAACCCTGCCTTATTTTTCACACATGAACCTGTCTCTAGTGTTTGGTTAGTGCTTGACATTATGTGTGGCTCCAACAAACAACAAAAAAGACATCTCTATGCCTTGAACGAGAAGACGGGTGTGACTCAAAAATAATTCTGATGAAATAATTACAGATGGCTCAAATTACACTACATTGTGGTTTGTACTCAGTTCCTTAAAAGAGATGATGCTTTTGTATAAGGTATGTGGCAGCATGCTTGAATGCAAAGATCAGATAGCCTTTGGTGAGTATGCTTTATAATACATCAGTATTCAGCACTATTGAGGACATTTTCCATCCACAATATGATTGAAGTAAAGCTCCTTAGGATTTTTCTGTTATGGTGAAGAATTTATACCCATGGAAAATATTTTGCTTTGCATGTTGTAATGCGTGCAAATTGTGAATTGAAAAATAGACTGATTTCACCCTCTTGGGTGGAAAATTAAAATAAAGTTGAAAAACAATCCAGAATAATTTCGTATAGAAGAAAAATATAGAATCTAAGTTATTCTATGTGACTTTAACTGGATTAAAACAAATAAAGAGGTTTAGCAATTAATAACACAGTTAAGGTGTAACTATGCTGCGCATGTATCAAATATTCAGAACATTATTGCAGGCATTGCCATCAACTAAGAGGTAGAGAGGATGAGTGAGTGGAGGGTGCATTTAAGGAAGCGTTCTTACGTCAGACCTGTTGGCTCTTGCATGGGCATCGCATGACTTGTCCTCTGGCAGAGACTAGCGACTTCTGCTGTGAAACTGAGAAGGTGCTCTCCGACCTGAGAAAACTGTGCGCCATCCTTTCACAAGGCGGAACAGCGTGTTCACAGAGGACAGTAGCCGCTTCATCGGCACCTACCAGGCGAAAGTCTACAGGCCCCAAATCAGTTGGCCTCTACAGTTAATTACTTTTGAGGAATACGAGCTAAATGTAGCCTCCTCCCAACCTGTAATCTCTCCGCTTGCTCAACCAACATTCTCTGCTCAGTCCCACGAGCTGGCTCCTTTCTCTGGGCCAAAATTGGTTGTGCAAAATGAGATATTATTAAAAACAACTCCACTTAGGTATAAAACAGCCAGTGCTGTGTCCTGCCGTAAGGTTGCCATTAAGACAGTCTGCCTGGTTAGAGGGTTGTAGTCTTGCGTCAGGGGAAATCAATTAGGAGAGATCCCTGCTAATGTCGTTGCGTGAGAAGTTCAGTACCTTTGTTGAGGCCATTAAAAATATTGCCTGGCACAAGTGTTTGAGCAGCTGACAGCTTTTTCTCTTTGGTGAGCGGTGTGACATTGTGTTTTTACAGCACTCACCAGACTCTGGTGCAGGAACAAGGAGAAATGGTACAGATGGTTTAAAAAAATGTAAGGCTATACACATTAAAAATCCTGTAACGAAAACCAGATTGCTGCACAGCGAGGGAAGCTGGGAGGGAGGGAGAGAAAGAGAGTGGGAGAGCAAGGGAAAGGCAAGAAACAGTTATACATTTCCACCACAGTGGATCAAATACTTTATTATAAGAGATCAATAAGACTGGATGCCTGATCATAATCAATGAAACATTAATAATTTTGGGATAGCAGTTCATGCGCATTGATCAGCCACTACCATTAAGCAGAAAAGAGCCAAATGGATTTCAAGCTATTTCCTGTTGCATCTGTCATGCTGTCCCACAATAAAATCAATTTGTGAAGAAAATGATGATCATAGTGTCCCCCCCCCAAAAAAAAAAAAAAAAAAACCCAAAACAAGTCCCACACAAAACAGACAACAACAACAAAGGAAAATGAAGAGGGATTAGAAGTGTGAATCGGTGCTGTGAAATATCCAGGCAGCGCGGGGCCCGAGCTGTGCCAAACCAGACGGAAAAGATGAGAAATTTACCTGTGGCGAACAGTGCGGAGCAGTCAATGCGCTAACACGTGTTGGCAACACGTGGCTCCGGGCCACTTCAACACCCTGCGTAAATCAAAAGTGAAACAATAATTCCGTATAACTTCTGTTTCTGTCATGTTGAAAAATGTAATTTGAGGCCAGTTAATGTGACCCTCGGGTAGTTCTCCTTCTCGGAGAGTTTGCCGCAGCTGTGTCTTCCCTGGCGACGCTCATGTCTGAGGGGCAATCGCTGATCGCAAATAATGGGTTGCAAGCCACTCTTTTCGCGTCGCTCCTCTTTAAAGTGTGTCAACGGTCAAATCGAGAGTTTTCCTGCAGTCGCCTTTGAGTGAGAAAAAATATATATAAAAGAGACGCATACGTAAAAGAGAGTGAGAAAAAAAAATGCATGATTAGTTGCCCTAGATTTTTAAAATTATCTCCTGTTTTGGGCATTAAATAAAATAAGCGTAGTAATATAATCAACTGTCCTCATTAGGGAAAGTTCCCATGTAGGGCAATTGAACAAAGTGATGTCCTCAAAGTGTGAGAGAACAGAAATCAGGTCATTCCTAGGAGCCACCGGTAATGAACTTCATCAGAGGGGTAACACTGCTGTGGATTGGAGTGACCTAGGTTTAATGCTATGCAGGCCTTAATGGATTATTACAGGCCTCATGTTAATTCAGGATGAGAGGCTGGACGCCACAAATGCTGCCTTGTTCTACATGAGGAGTCATTACACTGCTGCTTATACTGTACATCCCCCTACAGTGGTTCCCTTAACGATATCCGAGCCAACCACAACTGCTTGCCTCAATACAACCTACTGTTGTGACAGTTATGAGGATGCGCTGCAGCAAGGGAAGGTCTAAGGGACATGAAGGTGAAGGTTTTTAATAGGCAGCAAAATGTAATATCTATTTTATGTAACATCTTGTTCCATACTTCCAACTGATAATAAGGGTGCACATGAGCACTGAACTATGGGTGTGGGTGGGCATTGTATTTGATTGTTGTTACATTTCTAAAAAAAAAAAATCACATTAATGGCGTGACATGGCAACGTATTGCAGAGCAAACATGCTCGCCACACAAAAGCTTTGTAAAGAGAAACATCCGTTTGATTATTCTTTCACCTTGGTTACGAGGTGCTCTGATGACTGCAGTGACGAGTCGGCGGATGCCACGCGAGGTTGACATGTTCACAGGATGCTCTCTGACAGGGGACCGTGATCAGTGTGGTCAGGCAAGTGGCTGCAGGCTCTGGGCATCAACTGTTAATGGGTAATTCGATTAAAACACACAGGCCGGATGGTTTTTTGGCCCTTTGAGGTGCAGTGGTCTGAGACATTTCACATTTGCGCCGTAATCAAATTAACTGGCCACAGCTTGGCAGAGAAACAATGCTTATTTGTCCACAGATCATGTGAAAGCAGAGCGAAAAGGGGGGGGGACACTATGTCTAATCGATAGTCCTGTCAAAAACCACAGAAAATGTCATATTTTTAAAAAAACATTTTGGTAAATCGTGTTGTTTCTCTCCTAACAGATGCATGATAAGTCAAAAAAAGTAAGACGCTGTGGCTTCCAAAGAAAACAAAAGGTGGAGAACGGAGGGGTAGTCTCAGAGTGGGGCCCTCAGTCAGCTGGTCAGCGAGGGTCACGGACCAGAGTGGACAGAGCGTAGCTGTGTCCACTCAGGCATGCTGGAACTCCTAATGAGAGGAACAAAGCAGCAGGGTTTGTTTCATTAGCGCCACACAGAAAGAGCCTCAGCCTCCCCCTCTCAGCCATGGCACGGTTTTGGCCTGACCTCCTGTTCGGGCTGTGACGAAAAAGACACTCCCCAATGAACATCTGCAGGGTTTTGATGGCGGGGCAGACACAGCGAAAGGCAGGTCAGCAGAGTCGCCGAGCTGCCAAGGACGCACAGACAGATGCTGACTCCTGCCCTCGCCTTGATCCTCATACTGTTATCACCTTTTTTTTTCCTGAGCTTTTCTAAAAACCTTGCCTGGACCTTAGAATCCAGCCCCCCGTGTCCCACAGTTAAAGACTCACAGGGCTGTAGTGCTCTAAATTTTAACTCTTCATAATTCTGTAGAGTGGCTAATATACTAAACACACTTTAGCAAGCCAGTATTATAAACCCTTTACCCAGCACCCATGAAAACCATAACAATATAGAGAAATGACCTTGCATGCATCATTAACCATTTTACTCATCAGTATGTTCTCTAGCTTTTAACATATATTCGTATACATATATATACGTATATATGTATACGTATACATATATTAACGTATATTTCAACATATATTAACGTATATTTCAACAGATTTAATGTAGTGACATGTTCATGACAAAGCAAAGAAACAAGAAAGCCTGGCCTCACTAGTGACAGAGAAAAGTGACCTTCTGCAGTTCTGGAGAATCAGTGGCGAGTAAGATATCTGTGTCTGTTAATCGCTCTGCATTGAGTGGATCAATGGTTTCCTTAAAAACATCAACAACAACAACAACAACAACAACAACAAAATTATATATGGCCTATTTGCCCCCCCATATGTTTCTCCCTCAGTCCATCACATGCCAGAGGGCGGGAAGCCTTGTGCCCCACCACCCGGCTTTTAATTGCTCCGGCAATAAGACTGATTCACGGCATCTCATTAATATGCAGATTCACTGCGTCTTTTCACTGTCATTTTTTTTTTCTCTTTTCTTTCTGTCCAGAGATTCATCATAAATTATCACTGAAGTGTTTCATAATTGCTCATATAAAAACCAGCATCAATGCATTGCATACCCTCTTTTTGATGTCTAATTTTAGCTGTGTATCAGGAACACTTAAGTATACCATTTTATGGTAAATGATTGATGCCTTACTACATCACATTTTCCGGCTCATGAATAAAAAAAACGCGTCTTTACTTATTGATGTGTGCAGTGTATATGTATTCATAATCCAATTAGCAGTGATATGGCTGTCTCAAATTCTATTCTGCCATATATTTGCCATTAAACAGACTGTTAAACACTTCTACGTTTGCCCCTAAATTTGGCTAAAAGAAAACAATTTTTGTCTTGAAACACTAGGAGGAGATTAAAGCTCATTTTTCCCTTGGACACTACCTTCCCTCTCCTATTTTCCTGAATGAATTGTTAGCCACATTCAGAGCATGAATCACAGCAGTAAGAAAATACTAAATACAAGAAAATAAGAACTGTCAGGTGACACTGAATTACGGGTAATGCAATGAGACTGTGAATTTGTTCATTAAAATGGAGGACAAATCAAAATGCACACCCTATCATTGTGCTCATAATTTATTATCTGTAATTGGTGTCATAAGGCATAAGGTCATTGTTTGTTGTTTATATCATCATAACTTTTAATCTGTTTTTGAGTGTTTTTTTTTTTTTAACTTCAGAAATGAGGTCTCTAAAGTAACAAGTATACAGTACATGTAGACAAAATCTGCATGTGTCAGTTCACACTGCTGTTTACAGTTTAATGTGTCTGAACTGTTCACTCTTCCTGTGTTTAAACATGTCCCTTTGCAGGGCGCTCTTTACCTTGAGGGCAGCCTAAGCAGCTGCCATGCATGGTTTTCTTATCCTCTTGCCCATTTAATAAACACGTGCAATATGTTCCCTTGAACATATGCCTTTGATCACCAAATCCTTCCACAAATGTACTATTTTGGGACTTAATAACAGACCTGCACAGTGAAACATTTACTATTTTGACAAGATATCTTCCCTTTTTTCCAATCTTGATCAATACCTGAGATTTCCAAACAACATCATCGGGGCATTGTACGTCCTGAAGTGCTCCATTTTACTTTGTCATCCTGCTTGCTGCAGTTAGACTGTGCATAGGCCACGCTTTGATCCAGCAGGGGCTGCTTTGGCCATTGAGTCAGCTTTAAGGAAGAAAAAAAAAAACTTTTGCCTGAATGGTTTCTTCACATGCTCTTGCCAATTTTGTGTATCCTTGAGGGAGAACTGTTTAATAAGCTTCCGCTCACCAATTTTCACAAAGTAATTAGTGGCATTTTTTGGTTGCGCTCTCACAAACACTAGGCTCTAGTACACCTTCTGTGTATATTGATTGGAAAGCCAATCTTCACGGAAGGATTGTAATTAGATGCATCAGCCAGGGTAGAAGTTGTGGCTAGTGGAGATACAAATGCAAGAGAGACACAGGGGAGGCTGAGGCCTTAGCTTTAAACCGATAACCACTCTCTGTTTTTCTGCTTGCTAATTTTGGTAAGGATCGCACAATTGCAGTTGATTCCTTTTAACGTGATTGTATCAATATGTTTAAGTATTACCTTTGTGTAAATCACATTAAATCGTGTGAACTATATTTACAAAATAGGAATAAATTACTTTTTGTAATTTATTAAATGTATTAAATTTTATGTAGTTTATAATGTGTGTGTGTGTGTGTGTGTGTGTGTGTGTGTGTGGGGTCCATTTTTCCATTTTATTCCCATTGTAAGTAAAATTATTGGAACGATCTGTGTGCAAATGCAGAGTTACAACATCAGATGCAACAAAATAAAAAAGACACAATTTAGTAGATGGTATTAGTATCTAACACTTTCCTCACATTTCTTCATAATTATAATAATCTGTGTGCAAATGTATATATTAGAGATATTGTAAACTCTCCTGTGCCCATTACACGACAGGAAAAATATTATAACATTTCCACACAATATAATGGTCACCCACTACATTTAGGTTTACAGATTTGTGAAAAGGATGCCTTATCTTACCAATATGACATGACTGAATCATTCAATAGCATATTTTGAAAAACTGAAAATAGTAGGGGAACATGTTTATTTTGGAATTCAACGTCTTTACTATGTCAATTAAATTAACATCATTTCAGAAGTTAATTGGATTGCCCTTATATCATTCATAGTATATTAGCTGGTCACAATGCATTGGTTTCAATGCAAGGTACAGTATAATGTTATCTGTAAAATGGGGAATGGTATATAAAATAACAGTGCACAGAACTACTGAATAGTTAAAGAAATTAGACAGACACCCCCCACGTTTGTGTGTGTATGTGTGTGTGTGCGAATGTATATACATACAGTATAAATTACAAAATGATTGGAAGTGGGACTATCTAGATTGTTCATTTCCGAAAAGATGTTACAGGGTATTCACGTCAATTTTATATATTTATATATTGCATTTCACTTTTGAAATGGGCACAGAGGAAATAATTGCTTGTGTGGTATCTAACTAATTTATCAGATATGATGGAATTTCATGCAAGTTGATAAAGGACATTATACAAACACACAGTATCTGGAAATGGAGTTATTTCCCTGACAATTGACTGTGCATGGCTTGCAGTCACATGACCTCACCTGGGCACCGTGAGGCTACCATAGATAAAACTGCATTGGCCTAACTGAATTAGATTTCTCATTCAAACATCGCTCTGCATCTGTGTGTGTGTGTGTGCGTGTGTGTGTGTTTGTGTGTGTGTGTGTGTGTGTGTGTGTGGGTGGGTATCAATGTAGCTGACATTGGGTATTTGAATATTCAAATCTTTCCTCTTATTAAAGGACCACCAATTGATTCATGGACATTAACAATGAATCGAAATTACAGTGTTTTGGGGTTTTTTTTACTGAAATTATTATAGCTCAACTCACTGGGATCAGACAGCACAATTCATTAACGCAAATGACAGTCATTGATGGGCATGGACTATGTACAGCCTTTGTAATGGTGAATGGAAGGGAAGTTGGAACAATATCAGAGAGTATTCTTTTACAAATTAATCACTTCAGATTAATTACTAAATTCAATAAAATGAAGGTTAGTCTTAACTGTTGTTAGTACGGGTAATCATACAAACACACACTTTGGTGTTTATATTGGAAAGTCAGTTTCATTTTATATACTCGAGTAGATACAAATATGTATGTAGTTCATTTTTAAGAATGTAATACATTATTATAGTTAAAATAATCTATACAATTCAATATGAGTAGTTACAGTAATAATCTATGTTTTACATATAATTGTATGTAAATATGTAAATGAACTACAGCCAATAATAGCAGCAACTCAGAAGGTACAGTAAGAAATCTGTCATGCAATAAATATTGTTTATAGCTTTTAAGATTAAGAGGTTAAATTGAATCTCTCTATGTTTAAAGACAATGTTTTGCAATATTTCATTTTTCCAGGAGACTGTTATATGCTAAGTTGTTCTGTCTCATGTTTACTTTGTTATACCTGTCAGGTTGACTGGTTTCTGGGATCCATAGTGACAAAGTCGTTGTGAATTTTGCTTTCCCACTGATACTAATTTCTTGTCATCAGAAGTCACTGTTCAATGCCCACATAGCTGGGAACCTCTCCTCACAGGCATAAGAGACAAAGATAATTAAGTTACCCTTGCACTGAATTTAATCTATCCAAATTGCCAAATTGCATTAATTTAACAACTGGTCCGGTTGACAGAATTGCCAGTTGTCTTTGAGGAGATACTGTAAGGGTACATCTTGCAGCTTGTCCTTCAATCATTTCCTGGATGCAGAGAGAAACAGAGAGAGAAGCTATGCAGGCCTTTGTTCTCTAACTCTAGAGACAGACCCTTGATTGCCCCAGAGCCACAAGTCCTCTGGGTTCTTAGACAAGCGTATTGATGCTTACTATTTACACTGGGGACTTTACTCCAGCCAAAAATCCATATCTGCACTGGTGTAGCACCTTTTATACTGTATTGTGTAAAGCTGCCCAATTAAACAGGATGTGACTTAACCTTATTTGTATTTCCAGTAATCAAGCATGTGAATCTTGTATGCAATCTTCTTTGCCTGGATTTGAACATTGAGCTAAGTTGAATATTGTTTGAACACATCGGCTAGCAACAAAATGTTATTAGTTCGCTAATAAGTTTACTCATCAGCTTAATGCCTTTGGAGAGAGCTGATAAGGTTTTTAGTATTGTCAGTATTGTCAGTTTTTACTTAAAAGAAAAAACTTTCAAGAAGAGGAATCATCAAAAGAATCACAGGTGTAGTTTTATAAAACAACAACAAAAAATAAGATTTATAAAACAACAACAACAAAAAAACATGCAAGAAAATAAGTTTTTGTTGCTACCATCCAGCTGTATGTATACTTCCAGTTTGATTTGACTGCTAATGTCATAATCCTCTTTGGCAATTAGTCTGCTCCATTCACAGTGCAGATGATCCAGCTTACTACAGCTTTTACAGTTTGAGGCAGTATGACACCTGGTGTGAAAAAGGTGGTGTGGAGCCAAAATTTTTGGTGGTACCCTTTCACACTCTTGTGATGGTGGCCAGAAGACACTAAGCGGAGGTGAGTGTTGTCCATTTGGACAGGTTAGTCAGGAGTCCTTCAGAAAGAAGGGAATGCCTTTCAGCTGAATTCACTGAAATTTCACTGCATGAGTACATCAGAAGTCAAGCTCCTGTTTGTTGAACTTGAGAAAAAATATTCAGTTACAATGTGGATTATAAGAGTTTTGGTTAAACAAAAACCTGGTTATTAGCAAACAATTGTATGCTATTTTCCCATTTTCAGAGTTTGTGGTTTGATGACAAAGAATTTAAAGTCATTTAAAGAATTTTAAGTCACAACAACAACATTTAATGAGGACTGGTGAGACCTGCCAAAGTTGCATGATCCCTCAGTTTTCAGCAGACATCCTTGTTGTCAAAGTTTTCCTTGTGTTTGTATGTCTTTGTATGAGATATTATGCTGTAATCACTGTGTCAGTTAAAACTTTTCTACAATAGCAGTTACCAATTTCCCAGGCAGATATTGATCATCAAGAATAGTCATTGTGTCAGATGCGGTGTTGTGTATGTACTGACTGGCTTTGTTTGAGTTTCTCTTGTGAAAAAACATGCTGAACATTTCTTTTAAGTCAACATGCATTTGATTTGTAACATAAGGTCTGTACATAAGTTTGGACAATGTATTTGATTTACAAATCCACAATGCGCTGACTTAAAGACAGAGGAAAAGCAAAGTCTGGGGAAAAAAATGTGTCACTGAGTTTGTCCCTCTTCAGCTTGAGTTTTTAGTTCAGACATCAGACGACCTTGCAGTGATAGACTGCAGGACTCTCTGGCTGCACTGAGTGCTATCCGACACTGAAGCAGAGAGGCAGAGAGGAATGGATTTATTGACTTGTGGCTTTGACTCAGGCCGATGCATCAGGGCTGTTATTATGGGGAATGATTAGGCTGCAGGATGTCAGGGACAGCTTAATATAGACAAACCCCAAACAGCCCTCCCCCAGAGCACTGGTGTGGACAACAAGAAGATACAGTATGATGGCCAAGTGTAACATATAACTACTGTATGTACAGACAAGCTTTTGGGAGAGACGAAACACGTGGGCACTTGAAAATGACTCAATGGTGTGACAGCGTACCATGGGACATCATATCTAGAGCACCTGTGTATGGAATCTCAGCAAAATTCACATGGAAGAGTGAAGCAGAGAGCGGTATACATTTTGGACATGTTTCAAGGCTGTCTTCAGACCTGGATCTAATCACCAAGTCATCATACAGAAGAGTACAATTCAACCAAACAAAAGAAACCTTCCAAGGTCATGATACTAGTGACTTTTTGTAATATGTAGACAGTTAAAATTCAAGGAAACATTAAATTGTTGATAAAGAGGCCTATGAAACCATGTCAGCTTTACTATTTGTGTCTCAAGTAAACGTTTAAATCACATTTGCACCATTCACTGTGAATGCATGTGTTGTTTAACACACCTTAATTTCAAACACATTTGAATAATTTAGTTTGTACCTACAAGCTCCCCATTTTATTGAAAATGATAGGCCTGTAGGACCACAAGAGCAAGAACAAGGTTTTTGATTTTTAGGTAGTGACTGGAGCGTTTCAAATGCCATTATTAATGTTTTTATGACAGAAAGATCAAAAAACTGGTGTCTACAGATTACCAAATAAATGTTAATTGCCATGAGATAAAAGTATTCTCGTGACTGCTAGTCCAGGTGGCCATTAATATAACTTACTTTCTAGCTGATCATTTAAATAAGCTCCCATTTCCAGCCAAAACATCCCTAATTTCAGACTTTTTTCATTACTTACCTTTTTTACCTGTTTTCTGGATATATGAGCATAAATCTGACCATTATTAGCATATGGCTAATTTGACTGAATAGAGCTGAACTACAGATTTTTATTATTATAAATTAACAGTCTCTTCATCACAACATGTGCTGTTGAAATATACATGAACAAGGGGATGCAGCTCTATCTGTGAGTCTCAGCACGGTGGGCTACTAGGACCAGAAGAGATGGAAGTTTGGTTCATAATGATTCATGAAAAGAACGAGAGACACAAGACTAAGTTCTGTTTTTAAGCTTTACAGTGCGTGTGGCCATTGACAAGGTCACACGAGATACTGTGCCCAAACTAAATGCACACACACTCTCTCCTTTCCATCTACAAATGCTGACTGCAGTCCTGATTTTCTAAGCACCTGACCAACACAACAACTGGGGAAGGAGCAGGTGGATACACTACTGTACACTACTGACACCAACTGCAGGACCACCACAACTCCGTATGGTGCGGGTTCATTATTTCTCTTGGTACAATCTACAGGAAACAACAACAAAGTAAAATAAAAAAGTATTTCCACAGAGAAAACAAACATGCCTTTCATCTAAATTTTCTGAATGCCCTCAGAGTTCAGCTTGACGGCTCTGAGGCGGTTTTCCTCGCCTTGACATGGAGCCCCTCTGTTCTTTTATGGCGCATCATTGCGTCCTAAACCGCATAGTGACACGCTGCGGCTTCTGTTTACCACCGCCGAAACTCCCACTTCATATTTCACCTGGCACAATGGGAGTTGGGCGAGGGGGGGTGCCGAAACGCGGCGCGCGGCGGGTCTCCGCGGCGGCAGGGCAAATTGAGCACCACCCCGCTGCGGCTAATGAGAAGGAAAGTGCAGCCGGGCCTTTCTTCACGCGATGCTCATTTCCAGGTCCATTGTTGGAGGATGGTGGAGGAAGGAGCTTTTGTTAACGGCCGAGGATAATATGTCTCCCTTCCTTTGTGCGCCGAGGCATTTGCAATAATTTGCAATGCCGTTTTTTTTTGCATCCCTGCACCCCCAGTCCCCCCTTCAGTCGGGGTTCATCAATACAGAGAGTCGGAGCCTGTAAAAAAGATACAGTCAGCTCCTCTCCCTCGATGCTCTCCTTCATTGATGTAGAACATGACGTGGGGGTAAGACTGCTCCACTCTGTCAGGCTCTCTCATGGCCTTCTCAAATGAGGTCAGTTATGCAGTGGACTTGCTATGTCTTTATAGCCTAAACTGCCCCTTGTCATAGCATGGTGATACCTGGGCCAGCTCTTGTTCAGTCTCCTGCAGGTCAGTGGTAGCAAGAGGTGGCTTTGGATGAGATGGACAGAAAGGACTGCTGAGGGGGCAACACGGAGAATTCAGGAAGATGCTGTACTTGTGCACTGAATTCTAACTAAAGAAACCTGCCCATAGAGACACAGAAAGGGAGCAGGGTGCTGCATATGAGTGCGTGTGTTTGTGTGTGTGCACGGTCCTGTATTGATGCAGAGTTCACCTGCTCTGTGCAGCAGAAAGACATTGCAATGAGACCTAAACTCCTAAATATCTAAGACAGTTTACTTGGTTGTAACCTTTTTCTAACCTTAAGTTCACCACTTATAGAAATGGAGTGACCAAAATACAAAGAAAGCACTGTTGTAATGCTGAGACCCTGTAGGTTATCTGCTTTTTGTCTTAAACCTTTTTTTTTCCTTGGAGTCATGCAAGATGAGGTATGCCGGATCAGTATTAGAACTGGATTTTTGCGGCCCAGCTCCCAACTGCGAGTTCATTATCCTTCCAGCGGTAGCGATTTTTCACTTGAGTTTGTGCTGACTCCGTTGACAGCCCTGGTGAGGTCAACTGACATTTTATACACACGGTGTATGGATAAGAGGTAGAGTTACAAACTGGGGAATGGGGAAAGGTCTTCGTGTCATCCACTCGAGGACACAGAGTAACATCCAGGTGTTGGTCTCATGGTGTCCATTCCGTAATCCATCAGCGCTGTTCCTTTATTTTAACATCACCCCACTTGCTGTGAGGCACGTAACATGTGATGGGGGCAGGATATTAATGTCACTTCAGAGGGGAAAAAAATGTACGAATGCAGATCACGCAAGAGAATATTTTGCCCACATTCAGAGGAGGGTATATCACATGGCTGTGTTGCATTAGCTGAGCAGATGCACACCAGGGAAAGCATCCCCTCCACTGTTGCGGGTCAGTGACCCCAGCAATGTACAAGCGAGAGCCCAAACCTCCGGCCGCACATGAGGAAGTACAGCGCAACGTCTTCTCCTGGTTAAATCTTAACGTCCCTCGGCCCATGTCCCCCTGAAGACAGCCCCACACAGGGTTCCTTATGTGTGCGCATGGCCCTCACTCGGCGTAACAGCTGACACGGGCAGGGCCCCTCTGCGTGCTCGTGAGAGCTTCCTTTATGCAAGGCAGGTAAAACGCGGGGGGAAACAGGCCCGTTCCATCATGCCGGACAAGGCGGTGCGGGTGACACCCAGATCAGGTGCGCATGCATAATCGCCTCCGAAAATAATCACTGTTTTGAATAATGCCCCCCCAAAAATCTTGCAGCTTCAACTTATTCCGCCGAAGGATCTCATAAATCTTTACAATGAATGTAAATCTGGGTTTCGGAGGGCTGCCGGCTCCCAGGCTCAGAGGAGCACTGTTAGATGTGTCTTCTCTCCCCATCCTCTCTCCCTTTAGTTAAAAGAGATGAACTGCTGGCTGCATCGTTCAAAAAAAAAAGGGGGGAGAGAAGGGAGGCGAATTTGCATTCATCTGAGAGGTGAGTTTTGTATCCAACGACTGCCTTATGTGGCTAGGTCCTCAGTGATACCTCAAAATAGGTGTGCTGTTTGTCTCCGTACCGCTGAGACTAAGGCTGCACACTGATATTCTGTGTAAAATATGCTTCACTATGCATCAACATGTTAAATTCAGTACACTCAATATGCGCATTACGCTATTGTGTGTACGGTACATATTCAATTTAAATTGAAAATGAGCGCAGTTCCTGGTTCCTAATATGTAGTAAATGCATATGTCAGAATGAATGGACTTTGTCAGTAAAATGTTTTACAGCAGTGCATAAATAAAGCATACTGACTGCTTTCATGTAAAGCTGAGTTGGGAGTGATTATGGAAATATTACATTTTTACACAGGGACAAATAATGGCGTCAGCCTGAAACTTCTATTCCCCTTGAGACGGGTCCAGATGGACTAACCTGACCTGAGCAATACATTGTCTCAATGAGTTTCCAGGCAAACGTGCAGACTGCACAGCTGCCTCTTCCATAAAGAGCTGAAATCAACACAACAACCAAATGCTTGCACTGAAATAAACCCAAAAGACAATGTTGACTTCTGCAAAATGTATATATATAGCATAAAGTTCTGATTCATCTTGTATGAAATTTTATCAGGGAAGTCACGAAAAGGGATATTTCATGTACTTTCACGTATTTCATGTGCAATTGTGGCTTTTTTCAAGTGCAAGTGGCACCTGAGTGGACAGTTGGAAAGGCATACAATTGCCTTGTTTAGTGGTTCAGATCTAGATTTATCTGACAAAAAGAGGAAAGAGGAAAAATGTAAGTGGATAGACCATGATGCATGGGCATATGTTTGCATAGCCACTTCCTTGATGTCAATCAAAAGACACTGCCATCACAGTATTCTGATGAGCTATGAAAAAAAAGTTGCGGTAGTATGCAAGGTGCCTCACTGTAAATAACAACATACATGGCCTGCCATCTTGTTAAAGGATGGAAAATAATGAAATTCCTCACGACAGTGTCGCAGCCCTCGCTATGTGTTGCGATTACTTTAATACAGGTGAATTTTACTTTTTTCAAGTATGTGGGTGCATCTGTTTTGCGTGAGATGCATAAAATGACAGGACTTTGACAGCTTGTGCATCTAGTGACTGAGATTACTGTCACCCACCTTCTTGAGTTAATTCATCACTAGAAACGGTCTGCTCCCTTGCCCCGTCTCTTAGCAACAGCCTCTCCCTTGGCAGTGAGTCTGCCACGTGAGTTTGTAATACAGTACTCTTTGGCATACCTTTTACATAAAAAGGGCCTGATAATTTCACCTTTGCATTTTTATTGTATTTAAAATAAAATATTTGAGGTGTTTCTGCGAAATTCATATCCAGCTAATTTGATTCAGGCAGCCATTATGCAAAGAACAGCTTGGTAGTTATACTTTTTAATCTGAATGCATGAATAAGCAATATTTGCTCTGGATATTAGTTTTCCTCAGCTATGGAATGGAGGCAAGACTGTGCAACAACCACAGAGGGTGGGGTAGTAACTTATTAATATGCAAATCACATTGCATATGTGTGGATTTCATGATTAATGGCTTATGTGCCACTTCTAAAATGGTTCAGTGCAGATATCTGTTAAATGAGAGAGAGAAGTTGAAGTCAATGAAAACAAAAATACAATATGAAAAAAGCGCCATTGCCTGAGGCCTCATAAAAAAATCACATCCCCACATTCAGCTTAATGTACATGCAAATCAACTCTATACACCCACCCACCCACCCACACACTCTTTTACAGACACTTTCACGAACACACACATATTCACTCAAATACGCAAACATACACATACACTGACACATACATAAAGACACACATTTGTATTAGTGAAGGTGTCATCTCATACAAACATTTGATGGTTTCCAGGAGGGAAAATGTTTAATTTGAGACTGATTTCACAAAACATTTTTGGCAGCGCTGAAAGTGAATGACAAAACAACAATACATCTGAAAAGAAGCACCACTGCAAAGCATCTGTAAGACAGAAAGCACGCCCAGCAAAGTCATTAACGTCACAGAGGTGGAGGGTTATGTCCCAATTGTGTCTCTGCTGACATGGTAACGTGACCACACACAACTTTATCTCACACGTGGAGGTGAAGCCATGACTGATGTCTTCAATTCAAAAGCATTCAACCCGCACAGAGCTAGAAATGAATATTTTGCATATGCTCATGCAACGGTGATTCGGTTTAAAAATTTGATTTTCAAATGTTCCTTGACTGCTTGTAACATTAATAACAAAATGCAGCTAACAGTTTACAGTTATAAAAGTGTATTTCTTCTGACAGATCTAAAATGTTCCATAAAAAACACTTAAAAAGTTAAGAGCAACAGATAATAAGACAAAAATGAAAGAAGGAGTAGAAGAACAAGAAAGGGGAAGGAGCACAGAGTTGCTTTAGCCATGTGTAGTCTGTCTCCAGTTTATAATGACCCAGTTTTGCACTAATGAATTGCTGACAAAAATCTGAAAACATAGATCATACGCTGTGGTCTTTTCATTCGGCGCTCTTCCTCTTTAATGGCTTTCTCTGTAAGCGATTGCTTAATAAGCCGGAATTAAGACTTCTGATTGAATTATGCTGCCACCAGAACGAAAGAAGAAATATATAAATAAAGGCAGAGTACATTTGCACATTGCTTCTTCATTGGCTGTCTTTAACGGGCTATTCCTGATCTTGTGACGTATATGCCACTGGTGTCAATTTGCAATTTCAGATAAAAAGGAATGCCATCTACTGCTGTTAAAACACGAAATTATGTGCCAGCTTGTTTAGTTGTTAAAAAAAGAGAAAGGTTGAAGAAAGGCTGGTTTTCTATTTTTGGATGAATGTATCTACAGTGTCTGTGCCTAAATGCATGGGAATATCCACTCCACAGCAGCAGCAGATACAGGGCTGGGATAAACAGTACCTAGTCAAGCTGTGTTGCCACTACTAAAGGTGATACCCCACCATGGACAAATGAAACACTTCACAATCAATGCAAATAATAAATGACAATAACTAGGTCTGACACTTTCTTATTTTTGCAGATAAGCAAATTTGAAACCATATCCATGCCCTGGCATATCTGTTCTGTCCAGCTGAAGCTCAGTTCTGACATTTCAAGAGTGACTGTGCTGTACGTGTGCAAATGCCACCCGCCAACGCAGTCATCTGTTACAGGCCACACCCCCTTCCCTCACCTCGCCCTGGCCTGACCCCTGAGCCAGTGGCCCCCGGGGGTCTGGCCCACAGCATAGGCTGTGCTTTCAGGTGCAATCTCTGTTGTTCTTCTCTAATCCTGTCTGTTACACTATATCCAAGATGGTCTTTCTGAGTGGTTTTTGCAGCCAAACATATCTGAGTAAAATTCATGACACCATGTATTTGAGCCCATGGGCTTTAGATCACAAAGAAGCTTTGGATTTCACTGAACTGTGGTGATTCGAAATGGCCAACCCCTTGATTCAATCAACATGAATGCCATTAATTTTAACATAGAAATAATGAAATGGACACAATGTTTAAAATTCACTTTGGTGATTCCTGAATTCATCGTCCCTCTTGGGTCAAAAAAGTAACATTTGTATTTAATTTGTGAGTCACAGTTAAGGGCAAATTAATTGAATCCAGATAATCTGATTAGAGTGGATTCTTTTTGGGTGATAACTGAAATTTACTGATAGGCAGTAGAATTAATCATCTTCCACTGAGCCGTTAGCTCAAGAATGCTGCCTATGACTTTCAGATACTCAAAAAAAAAATATATATATATGTATGTGTGTGTGTGTGTGTGTGTGTGTGTGTGTGTGTGTGTGTGTGTGTGTGTGTGTGTGTGTGAATGTGTGTGTGTGTTCTTTTTAGGTATTCATTTCATTGCATTGTTGCACTGATGCATACATTATTGCTTATGAAATGCCAAAAAGAAACGCCATCACATTTATAAACCGAAGCTTCCAGTGTGAAGAAACATGGTTAAAGGCAATCAATGTCATTATTCGGTCAGAGGACACACCAGTTTTCTGGACACGCCTACACACTGCCAAGTGAAACCCAGAGGGCTAATAGTAATTGGGAACAATCTGGATAATGACAACATGCATGACATTAAAACAAATTCTGCCCTCTGTCTGGGTGTCCAGACTGGCACAGTGTCAGGTTACATTTCAGATTTTCTTTAATCTTTTATATTGTACAGACTGCAAAAAGTATAGAGTGTAATATAGACTGCAGAGTATATTTTAAAGGGTTTTAACTACAATATTATAGAAATTGAAAATGTATGAAAAATGACGAATTTAAGAACTTAACATAAAGGGCAATTCTGCATGCATTGTATGCTCGGCTCTTTTAGTGAAATACCACATAAATGTGGTTGCTTGTGAATGTTAGCATTGTAGTTTGCAGCAGTTTCCTTTTGCATTTTCATTTTCAAATATATAAATGGATAAATGAACAGATAGTAACATTTCATTCTTCATGATTCGTACAGAGAGGGCAGTGGCACAACTAAACAATGACCATGAGTTGTCTCATTCCGTCTGATTGAATCCATTATAATCCATTTTGCTTATTAAGATAAAAGATTAGGCAGTCTTTTCTGCTTCCACTAACATCTAAAATTTGAATATTTTTGTTATTTTTTCATAAAATGTTTTTCCTAAAAAAGGACAAAATTTCAGCAAAATAGAAATCAAACAACCAATTAACCTATAATATTTCATCATGAAACAATGTAAAACATGCAGAAATGGACAAACGATGTCTGCCTCTCTGTCACACCACAAGCCCACACTTTAAATAATGACTGCACTACACTGTGAGGTTTGCATTGATATATGTTGCTGAGGAGGATCTACTATTGGACTGTTTCTCTTCTCTTTAGTCTGATCCCAGTGTAATGATGATCCCAGGAGAGGGCCTGTACAGAGATGAAATATGGAAGCACGGGGTTCAGATGCAGAATAAGCATATCTGCATACGGTGCTGCATGTTGTATGTACCTGTGGATGTATCTCGGTCCTGGCGTTTTTTTTTTTTTATCTCATGCAAATACTGTCCCCCAGGTTGATGATGGAAATGTATACATTGATGTGTAAATACAGCCTATGCATGAGCGTCGGAAAGCAAAGGCGAGAGGACCCTATAGAAGGGGGTGGTTCGGGTGAAATGTCAGCAGAGATACAAATGAGGTGCGGGGTGAGCGTACTGCCTTCTGAGAGGAATAAGGAGACGTCTGCCTTGAAAAATAGCCGGGTGGGTAAATTTGACTACCTCAGCCGTTCAGAACACCCCGAAGAGACAAGCAAAGCGAGACATCAGAGATGACCCCCGGCACCCGGAGAGGACGGAGTACCCGCGGAGGAGAGGGGCGCGGGCTGCGTCTCGCTGTCTTCCCACAATTTCCTCCCCATGCGAAATAGAAGCTCTCCTCTGCTCTGTGGTGGACGGGTGGAAACGTGATCCAAGACTGTGAAAAAGCATGCAAGAGTTATGCAGAAAAAAGGCAAAAGCATAGACTGTGTATTTTCCTTTCCATACGAATGATTCTGACATTAGAATGGTTTGCATCATCATTCATATTTAGCTTTTATATAACTAAGTTTAAGCACAGACATATATTCCTTCTTACTTCCTTCTTGCCTTCAGTTCACATACCCAACTGGGTATTATGTGTGGAATGCAACTGACAATTTTTATCCTTTCCTTCCTTGTGCAATTGTGAGATGGGCTTAATGGATTTCAATGAGGTGGGCCTGTTTTATTCATTGAAATCATGGATGACATTATGTACACCAAGTGAACCAATAATAAGCGCTAACAGAGGAAAACACAGAGGCCTTTTTATTTATGAGGGCCTTACTGATGAGGCACATGTTGTAAGCGGCATTCTCTGCAGTGGGCCTGCAGTGCAAACAGTGTATATGGGGGTAAAAGACTAGTTAGCCACTGTGACTTAGATGAAGCTACAGAGGACCTGGTGCTAATAATTAGGTGAGCCTCTTCAACAAGACAACCTATATATCCTTGTCTGTTTCACTCACCATAGACTGTAATACATGTAAAATTAATGCATGGATGTCATCAATTTTTGTTAACCTTTTTGTGCATGTCTGCATTCATTCATATGTGATGGATTGTTTTTGTCATTTTATTAAATGGTGGCATCGTTATGAACAATTGATGACAATTTTTTCTCTCTCTTAGAGGAGTATTCAATATGTCCAACTTAGCCCTCATTTTATAGATGTTTAACATCATTCATGTTTCCCTCTTTTATGTTATTCTTTCGGATGACATCATCAGAAAAAATTCTGGCAAGAGCATAGTGCAGGCATGCAGGTGACATGTGTTTCTCTGTCCTTTTATCTCAACGATACTGGTTTCCGAAGTCAGAATCATTTGAAATGAAAACATATGGATTTTAATATAAGAAGTTATAAATCTGTCATGAATTCCCCCAAAAAGCCTCAAGACTTTGCATGTCTGTTGGAAGCCAAAAGATGTGTCCCCAGTATCAAAAAGACATCACTAGTTCACATGGAATGGTCACGATACTGAATTTTTTAAACTTGACTGTTGACGTGCTCTTACTCAAAAACTAGAATAAAAGAAAACTAGAAAATTGACAGTAGAGATGTGAGTCTGAAGTTTTAGATTCCTTTTCAATGAAGGAGCCATTTTGTAACTGACATCATCATCATTGCAGGTTACTTAATTCGGTTGCCAATTTGCCAGTTTTGTTCTATATCCTTAAATGCCATCTCCTCATGACTTGTATGTAAGATTAGTGTAAAATTTTACATGTGTTGTCCTGTATAAAATGCGTATACATTATACATGAATACTTGCTTCATGTGTAACTGAGTTGCAGAACCCTTCCAATTTGCAGCTTTGTAAAGTATCTATCGTTATATTGCTGTATTAGTTTGTATTATTAACATTATGTATATTACATATATATTATTGTTTTCAATTCTCCAGTGTAGAATATAATAGATTTGTTAATATTTACACAGCAGTAGTCAACGGCAAATAATGCTATGAATTCACTGTTCTGAACTGTAATCAGTCACATGGGTCAGTGACCATTATCACTTGACCCAGGCCACTGCTGTTGGCAGCTACATTTTGCATCATATTATGGATCAAATAATTTCAGTTAGGTATGTGATGTGACTTATGTCAAAGCCCAACAGTTGGGACACATTTACATATTGGAGCTTCACACGCGGCTTCTGGTTCCTGCCAGCTGCATGGGGCACCAGACCCCTCCAGACAATAGAAATGGGTGCTGATGTCATTTTGCATGCACTGGCTCCTGCTTAATAAGGAGGGCAATATATGGCCACTTCTGTTCCGTGTGGAAGCAGTTGTTGGCCTTAATGACTTCGTGTGATTGCTGTAATTTTATGTGATTGCTGTAATAGTGTGGAATTTAAACTACATCACTGCATGTTTCCAGGTTCACACTGAGCTTTAGAATAATGGAAACAACAAGATATACCAGATGTCAGGTAGATTCATGAAATATATATCTTGCAGATTTATGAATTTAATCAGTTGTAGAAGCACTGAATTGCCTCATATAGCCCTGTGTTGCTCTGTAAGGTGCTCTATCATTTTTGTTCCAAAAGTAAGGAAAATAATAATTACACGCCACCATATTATTCTCAGTTCTTTTGCTGTTAAGTCAATTCAAATCAAATACAATTATTTGAAGTCCAGAAATGTTATGTTTGCAAAGAGTAGATATAATTGTAAATTGAATAAAAATTAGCTCTCCCCTGCCCAGCGTTGTGGCAAGCAACTTGTGGAACCTAAATAAAGTAACACGGAAACAGACTGCAAAAAAATTTACAATACCATTATAGCTTTAATAAAGTAGGAAGTAGATTAGCAATACTTAGCATGAAAAGATCAGAAGAATCACTATACATCAATGAAAACTTCCTATAATGAACTATGGCTGTGTGGAGATTAACTCCTCTCAAAATGAAATAAATGTATCTTTATCTAAATGAATACCTCTTGAGGTAAATAAATTACATTAATATAATGTTTGTTCAATTATCTTGAAATAAATATATTCTGAAAAAAGTAAATAATTATTAAAATAAAACATTGAAATAAATGCATATTCACATTTATATAATTAATTCTACATAATATCAACATATCTTTTTTCATATAATGCTTAAAGCAGGATATTGGCAATCAAATGTAGTTGAAAGTTTCAAATTTGCAATTGGTTCTGTGTGTCCTATCACAGAAAAGCTATCAATTGTGAGGCTTTCTGAAGTGGGTTGGGGAGCTCAAAAAGGCAGAATACAGCCATACTAATAGAAGGAACTGCATGCCAAATAAAAATGCTATCTAACTGGCAAGATTTCATCTTGTTGTTTAGCGATCATAACTACAACACCCTAGCGCTTGCAAGCTAGTTGACACAATTAGCTCGTGTAATAACAGGTAGTGAAAAGAAGAGAAAAATAATAATGATACAAAAGAAGCCTTTAGGTTCATGCATGTTGTAAACCCTACATTAATCCTGAATTTCAAATTAAATGCAGTTAATTTCATTATGAACACTTTTCTGTATTCAGGATTGATCTGACAGTTAAAAAAACTACATACAACATCAACAAGTTTGAGAGAGGAGTGAGGTAACATAGAAACCCTGAAATCTCATTGGCTGCCCATCAGCATGTTAGCTTGGGAGAAAGTGAGAGAGGATGAACGTGTCAGAAAAGCCAGCGGGTGTTCATCTGGATGCGGGGGAGAATTGTGTCATTGAAACAATTTAATGATCCCAGCCAGATTAGCTCGGTGCTGAGTGTGTTAAGGCATTTGATTAGAACAATCAAAAAGGTGTATTAATAGAGAACTTTGTGATTGCTCCCAGAATAAATTTAGTCCGGACACCTGTGTTTCCTTAAGATAGCGTACCTCCATACCCAAACCTCTACCCCCTACCACCCCCACCGCCACCACCAACACATCCCATCAGCAATGCTCACACGCACACACACCAGCTTCAATGTATCACAATACAATTAAATTGTATAGTGTAATAATTAAACAATCATTTTTAATTGTCAATAGGCATCACCATGTCTCTTATTTGAAAATCTGCTCCCACCCACCCACGCACATTTTTTATAAACAATATGCCATTTTTTCCTTGCTCCCCACTTTGCCTAATCACTAATCCAGCTGAAAGATGGATTTTTGAGTGCATTTACTGAAACCACCTCTCAAGATGACACATTCTAAGTATTGATTAGATCGGCAGTTTATTACTATTCAAATGTTTTATTCGGTTACTATCTGCATATTGATCTGTCCATCAATGGCAAATGCAAACACACAGAGCTACAATGAGCACTGGTCAATCAGCCAGACTGAAATCAATCAAAATGGCTACGTATTCATTTCTCACTCGTACTGTTAGTGCCAGGGAGATTGTGAGCAGAGGTTGCCTGCCTGGATGAAAGATGGCATGGAATTGGAGCTCGGAGAGGATAGCCTTGGTGACACATGCTCTGTAGTCCTCTTTCTCATTCTCTCTGAAACGGTCTGTGCCTCCACTGATTTACATAATACACTTCTGACACCTTTACTTTATTCATCAATCACTGTACCCTCTCCCAGTCTATCTTTTGTCTGAGCATGTCTCTACTCCATCAGGACCGGCACAAAAGATTAATTTCACATTGTTTTTTTTTCCTCTTTTTTTTCCTTTTTTCCACCCTCCCTCTCTTTTATTTCAAAGACACAAACCTTATGAAATGACAGAGGCAACATAATGAAAACAACAATGCAAGCAATTTTTACTCCTGCGGGCTAGATCACTAGTTTTCTACCCCCTTTTTTTGCTCGTCCTCCTCTTGCTGTAATGCTGCCATCTGTCTCTCTTTGATGTGCATCCTCTCTGCACTGTATGGATCACCAAACCAAATTAATCTGTGTCCTTTAATCCCACCCGTTATTCAAACCTGTTTCCTTCACATCGGAGCTTAATTATTTATGTGTGTATTTCTTTATTCCACCCTAAGATGGCACCAGTATTCAGAGAGTCATTGGTAATATCCAGGAAGCAATTGATACCTTTGGTAGGTCTTAAAAAATGAAAAATCTCTTTTACTTCCAGTTTCAAGGATGGCATGTTATTGTATTATTTATTCAGAGCAGTCAAGACACCCAACTTTGACTGGCACTCCTGGGCACTTTGTGTGATGTGTCTGTGCCAATGAGAGTCCGTTCTTCTTATGGGTTGAGAGGAAGTGTCCTCTTAATATACTAGAGGTAAGAATCTGAAGGACAATCATATCGACAAACCTATACAAAAGTTGTGCAATGTTGTGTGAAAATTAGCTTGCACATATGGTACTGTGAATATGTCTTAGATCCACTCTGACAGATCTTATCATTGTATTAGCAGAATAATAAATAAACATGAGCATGAACAGTGCATTTGCTACATGTACCAAAGCCTCTAACTCATTTTAAGACTGCCTTTTTCTTCTTCATTATGAGGAGTGGCATTTTGTTACCTGTAAGCATAAAAACAAATACACGCAGGCTTGGTGATTTGGGTGACAACCACAGGGGCATCAGGACATTCGGTAACTCAGTCCTGCTCTTCCTGCTCTACTCCAAAGCAGGCTGTCATCCCTTCATAATTGATATGAGGCATGTGAACCCAGCCGACCAGACACATCTCTGTTCTGCGTCCAGTAAGTGAAATGGATATTCAAATGATTCGTCTGCACCAAATAACTGTTTTGTTAGTTAAGGATAGGATTACTGTACACAACGTACTTGTGCCCCCACCCATCTCCTATTTCCATGTCATCTGCAAATAACATGATTGTCAGTATGGAAGGAACATACCCTAAAAGCACATGTGCATGCATAAGGGAACACATTTAGCGGCAGCAGCGTTAGGAATCATACGTGAGACTGCGAGACCAACAAAAACAACCCTAGAGGCATTGCTTTTCATGAAACTCACTCCAAGTAAAATTGCATCAACAAAATTACAAAAAAATCATGTGCGCTGAAGGAAACAGACAGATTTGACCGATTTCATTCCACACTGAACATCGCCTTTTTTTTTTGAGTCTTTTGTTTGTGTGCCAACATTCTGACGAGGAATCGGCATGACCCCGCGTGTCGGCTCTCTCGCTCGCCTCCCTCGCTCTCTTTCTGGAGGAAAATTAGCACTCTCCTCCCACTGCAGGTGGCAGGGGTGGGGTGGGGGGGATGGGGGGGGTGTAGGGGGCGGAAATGCTCCGGCGGATTTCTCCGACGCTGTCAGCTCCTGGGAGGACTGCGACTACAGGAGGGTGGCATCTCCTCCGTGGCCCCTCGGCTGGCTCTGAAGCAGACCCCATCGCTCATTAAAAGAGCACCGGAGCCGCACTTGAAAGTGACACCCCCCCTCCACCAGCACCACCTCCCCCTCCACATATGCAAAATATGACAGCCCTTGCAACTTAAAAGGCACGTCCCTGTTTTCAGGCCTGGGAAAACATCAATTTATGACGTACAGCTGGGTAGATATCCGTATGACACCTATACCCTTCCTCCCCCTCCACCCCCCCCAGTCCCTTGTTCTGTTGTCATTCCTCCACACCCCTCACGGCTGTCACCAATGCAGGAAGCAAATATTTCGTTAGCTTGATGGGATTTTAATTTCTATTCAGCTCACCGAGCCTTGCCGGGTACAGGGACGAAAGCGCTTTTCAGAAAAACACGGAGTAAGAAGAACAACAGCAATGTCGGTCACTGTTCACAGCACAGCTAAACCAGATTCTCCTTTGCAGGGGGGACTTTACAAAGCACCTCTAATTATTGTTGTCATTTACCTGGATAATATTCTTTTTCTCCATGAAACCACCCTACTACTTCGATTCGGTTTCTTCACATTTGATCACAAATGGTTTCTTTTCGTACACGTCTCTGAACACAGATGCTGATTTTAGTAGATGTTGCCATACACTTTACCAGTTCAGACAGTAGTATCCTCATTCCAGAGAACACTTGAACAACATGTTATGTGTTGCTTTTAATGAGTTCTTTCTTTAAACAGTTGTGTACCAAATGTAAATACTGTGCAAGCTAATTGCATTATATATTTCTTTTTTTATCACAGGGTCAAAATCACATGGTCATTGCCGGGCTACATATTTTTTCTTTCCTTACCCAAAAGTACATTTAAATTAGTCATTTAGCAGCATGTTGTTGAACTAATGAATACAATTATGGAACTCACACACAAAAAAAAAAATATATATATATATAGTTATTGTGGTTGTTACTCAGAGGATTTTCAACTTTTCAATCTTACCTTTCATTATCCATGTAAGTACTTTACTTTGATCCATGCATTTCAATACCCATCATGTTGACCTTAGCAATTACCATAAAATAATGATCTTCAGTAAAGCTAATCTGATACTGTATGCTGCTAATAAGTAATATTGTTATGTAATAAGCATGATCACATCACAGGAAAGGAGAGAGTGTGGAAGGATCACGTATGAAAATCACATTTTCAGCACAGGCTGTCAAAATGGAAAGACAGAGGAAAGAGAAAAGCAGAGAGCAGATGAGGGTGCAGGACACAGGGAAGAAAAAGAGAGGACTCAATCAATTAAGTTCCATTAGGACAGATGTGCCTCTGACAAGTGTGAACGCACATTCAGAGAGAAAGATGACCGAGAGATGTGACAAAAAAAGTCTCTCCCTTTAAAGATCGCAGCATGTCGGGGAAGGGTGGATGGGTTGGGGGGCAATATGCAAAACGCGGCCTCCATAACCGAAGTAGCCTGCGAAATGAGATGTCAGAGCGCGATACTCGTTGATATACGAACGGCAGGAATCAGAGGCGGCGGCTGACAGAGGGGCTAAAGGTGAGACGGCCAGTGTGAGCAGCTGCACATCTATACCGAAGCGCTGGCGTTTGAGAGTTCGCTCTGTCCTCTCGCACTCACTCGTTCAATTATTTATTTATCTCTCCCCTCTCCCGGCTTGCGGCCTAAAGAGCCGCTCCGGCCACCAAACGATGAAACAATGCTGTAAGGGGAATAATCTTGTGCCGTGTGCAGTGCCAGAGAATTTGGGGAGATCTACCCAGCTCCCCCTACCCTCCCAGAAACTGATCATGCCCCTTCATTGTTAGACACTCCAAAAAAATGCCTCTGTATATTGTTCGTCCCTAATATAAATGTACATTTGCTTTCTGTGAGGAAAGTGTGGGGGAAATCGCTGTGTAAAACCAGAGTCATTGATTGACACCTGGCTCGGCTCTTCGTTTTCACTGTCACACATAGCGACAGAAGGGATGAAACACTCGCGGAAAACAGATGGGGAATTTATCGCTGTCTGTCTCACCGGTAGGTTGGCAAAGTAAGGGTTTCCACTAGAATTGACTGCCATTCCATGAATATGAAGAGAGATGTCAATAAACCCCGGTAGATTAAGCTGATGTGTGGAGTCCGCTTTGAGCAGCTGGTGTCAGGACACAGGCGGTCTGCGGCTGCCGGGGAATCGAGCTGTCGGAGACGCAGGAGAGAGGCGCTTTATTGATGGTCAGACATGGCAGTCATCGAAACCACATCATGACACTTTTATTGCATTGGTTAGGCATGTCCTGATGGCATTGTTGAGGCTGCTGTCGTATTTTACCCTGATCACATTGTATTATCCATGCAATTGTTACAGTGCAAACATGCAACGGCCGCCATGACTTTTTAACAATAGAAATTTATTGTCTTTAACATCATTCTCATTTTCATTCTCATTTCAAGTCAGACCGAGGTTGTCATAAAGGATACTGTTCAGATCCCAATGTTTTTTGTGGGAGTTTTTCTCTGATTTATTGTTTTAACCCAATAATATTCTGGAAACAGGGCATGGCTGAGCATTGACTACAGTCAAGGCTGAAATATGACATCTTATCTCTTAAAATAATATGAGCAGGCTATAACAGCTACATTTACCCACTTACCAAATTGAATTGGAAAATCTTCTTGTCACAACGACAAATGAAGAACAGCCAGTGAGTGTGTTGTTTGACTCTCATGTCTTTGGCAGCATCCATAATAAGCGTTTGACTTTGCGAGTGAGTAGATGAGACTGATGTGTTACACTTCCACGCATGATAACAACATGCAGACACATTGCTGTCTGAAGCTGGTGGATTGCTTGTTTTTATCTATCTATCTATCTATCTATCTATCTATCTATCTATCTATCTATCTATTCCATACTTCACAGTTAGCTCCAGGCCCCGCTCATTACTGGACAGCTCGAGGCTCTGAAATGGATGTTTAATTCAGTTACGCGAAACAGTCAACCTTGGCGACAGCTAATCATGTGGATCTCACCCGTTTAGGTTTATGTATTTAGTAAAGACTTGCTTATTACTTTCTCCTTTTTAAGAGTGAGATTTTCTGTCTTCCGGTGCATTGAATGTGTCTGTACAGAGAGGTCTGGCCTCTCAGACAGGTCACGGATGAGCATCCACTCAAAGTCTCCTTCAGATATCCACAGACACAGCCAGCTTTGTCCAAAACCAGTCCGGTTTGGGTAAGAGAGCTAGTGGGATACAGAAATAAGACTGCTAAAATGTCCCTGGGCGCCGCCATTCAGCCAAATTTGAAGTTAGGGCATTTGTAAATGCTTGTAATTAAATGCACACAGATATGCAGAAGCTGACCAATGCACCTAATGTTTCAAAACATCTCAGGGCAGAAACATGTACCATATCATTTTTGCATCTTAAATCATTCTGAACGAGATGGTCATAAAGCGACCAATATGGAAACATTTCTGTCACTGGACTCCCCAAGATCCTGCCTAACTCTCAAGTATATCAATCAATCCATTCATTTGTAAAATCACTGTTTGTTATTTTCCCTATTTTGGACACAGAGTGGTAAGCCCAATGAGTTGCTTTGGATGAGGGCCGCAGGCGGAAAAAAAAAAACAGAGCCACTGAACGCCCTGGACGCTGTAATGTCAGGATTCATCCGCATGAATTATCACATGGTTTTTTGGCGGCGGGATAACGGCGTGCAGCGTATAATTAAATACTTAACGACGTTTTATGCGCCGCTCCCATGGATATTTTTTCCCTTCATTATGTTTTAATAGTTTTGACCCGGCAGCCTAGTCTGTAGGCCCGTTAAGAATGCCTGGCCAAACCAAACTCTAAAACACATCAGTGCAGTCTTTGAAGCCATGACAAACAGAGTGATGGTGTGGATGATGAGGAAATTCGTCTGATTTCATCTTGTATTGTTGCGGCTGTGTGGAAAAAATACCATAAACAAATATAGAATGATAAATAAGAATGAGTAAACATATAAAAAAGCTGGCACATCTGGTAGAGGTACAGTAAGTGGGTACAGTAGAATGGGTGATTGATTGCATTTGTAGCCTTTTGAAAAGTAACCTTTAAATTGGTCTGCTGAGATTCTGAGAGTGAGGTTTCAGTGCATGAAAAAAAGAATGCAGTGCTCTTTTTTGAACTGTCACATTAAATGTACATGTATTTTACTATGAAAAGTTTAGAGCTGTTATCCTAAAGGTTCCAATGCTTCAAAATCAAAGAAGCAATCTGGGTAATCCTCTGACAAAGGCAACAAACCTTAATATGAAATGAAATATGAAATATGAAAGCATATTCATCAAGGGACTAGTTAAAAACATGTTGTCAGCATTTCACCACTGATTTTTAGATCAGTAACCAGCTGTCATCAGCATGGATTTTTATTCTCACCCTCTTTGCTACTTTCCTTTAAAAAAACAGAAATGTATATACATTATAACCTGCTTGTAACCGTATGAGGTGTTATGATGCACTGAATGATAAACCCGATGACATTTATGTTATAAAAATGCATCCAAACTGTCATAAGGAAACATGAAGTGTGTGTTACATCATTGTCATGTTATATCAAGTCATTTTTCATGTTATAAGAAAACTACAATAAATAGTGTGACAAAGTCAAATGTCATGTAATAACATCTTAGCTTGGGGGTCATGAGGTCATTTCTATGAATAACTCAGCTGAGCACAGAATCATAACTGTTTCACAAAGACTTTTTTTTTATTTCCACTTCAGGTGACACAAAGTTGAACAGTCATGGCCAATTTATTTCATTCTAATACAATGATTTTAATTGTCAAAAGAAGCATAAGGAGTTATGATTGCTTCAGGAGGCCTTATTTGCCATATAAAATAAAGTAAAATCAAGTTTAAATGTCATAACAAATTCATGAACTCTCCCTACAATAACATTGACCTTTATTGTTTTGGATCAGTGTAGTGTCTTTGAGTGTCCCTTTGCAGTCATTGCAATGGTGGTGCAGTTACAGACTGCAAAGCAGAACACAAGCAACCTCTTCTGTTCAAAAAGGAAAGGATGAGTAACACATTTATAACCCCAAAACATCCCTTAAAACACAAGAAATCCTGAATTGTTCATATTATTTTTGTAACACAATGAATATTCCCAAAATATTGAAAAACAAAGGGAGATGTATTTGTTGTTTAGTACTTTAGTAAAATTATGTGTGGCTTCCTCTCTCACACACACACACACACACACACACACACACACACACACATATATATATATATATATATATATATATATATATATATATATATATAGTTTTGGTTAATTTTGTCTACGTATTTAAGCAAATCATTTCCTGTTAATTGTGTAATATCAAACATGCAGTGTTTAAAATGCTTCCCATAAAGGTACCCTGGGGAATCCAAAATAATAAACAGTTATTAGTAAATGCATTACAATGTTGTGGCCTTATGCCTTCTGCTCAAACCACAGACCTGCACAAGCATTAGTAATGTGCAAGATAATTCCCAGTCACTGCGCTGGTTCCATCATGAAGCACAGAGAGGTTAAAGGAAGCTAATGCTATCAAAGTTACCTGATACATTTGTTTAAAAGTCAGAAGGAATGCAGCTGAATCAGCATAATGAAGGTGATTATTCTGAAAATCGATTCGCATTAATATAAATGCAAACGCTTTCATGGGCTAATCATTGTTTAGGCTTTTAGACTGAACATGCCTTATTTCATTATTTATTAAAAGGTATCGCTGTTATGACAAAATTAAACACAATTATTTCCAAACAAGGACAGGTACAGGTATTAAAAAAAAACAAATCCATTAATGGTTGCAAGTGTTGGCTCTGCATTTGAGTATCTACATTTATTACTGTTGATTTAATACTCCTTCCTGCTTATCTAATGCGTGGTATTACACATACATTGATGTAATGTAATAGCTTAAAGAGTATCAATAATGATATTATTAACTTAGGGTAGTTGACTGGTTAACTTAGGAATGGTTGACTTAGAATTATTAACTAAGTCAACCATTACAGTCCTCTGAGCATTTGGATATACACTGCCATATGAAGCTATTGAAATGAAGTGTAATTCACAAACCGAGAGATGATCATTACAGTGATGTACCAAGCAAAATGTGCCATAGCTTAATTACCCCCTCTGAAAAGAAGGAAGACTTATGCACAGCCATCACTCACACATCACTTCCCTGTCTGCAGCCGATCTCTGTATCATTGCTTTTATTTACTTGTGTTTATTCTTTTGATTATTTCCCTGAAAGGTTTTTTCATCAGTTTAAAATAATTGTTTTTTGCTTCCCCTGTATTGCCAGGGTATTTGTTTGTTGGGCGAATGAGGCCCATTCTTCTGCGTGATGCCGCTTTCTCCAGTTGCGCATGCGCACATCGCCGGCCCCTTTCCCCCGGCCTTTGTGCTCGAACGCTCTTCATCCCCACTGTCCTTCATCCTGATGGTGGAGCATTATCCTGCTCTAGTGCAGCTGCATTCAGCCTATCAGAAGTGCTGAGAGATACAAGGAGAATGGAGAAGAGGGTTGAGTGAGAGGGAGAGGGGGAGAGAGAGAGAGAGGGAGAGGGAGGGTAGGAGGAGGGGGGCAGGCAGAAAGGGAGAATGGCCGGTGCCCGCACGAAAGGATAATTTGTACTCTCTCAAAAAATAAGAGGGACAGGCTAATTACTGGCTTAACTAGGGCAGCCTGCGAATCCCTGTGTCAAAAGGACAGGCGTAGTTATTAACCATCAAAGCGCATTCATATCACAGCACAAAAGGAAGAGGTGGGTGTGAGGGGGTGGGGCTTGCGGAAAATGGATCTCGCTAATAAACCCGGCTGAGAGAGGCAGTATGCGTTTCTCCTTGAATGCAAGAGCATTAAGGCACTCTGACATGAAGCATAATTCTGGGCCCAAAAGACAAGAGCAGAAGAAAAGGTAGGAGGGAATGATTATTAAAAGCTCCCATGTCCTTTGTGTGAGGGTTTGTAGGTGACCCCCCCCACCCCACCTTCAAAAAAAAAGAAAGACAAAAAAAAGCCAGTCTATTAGTGACCCTGGCCCTTTCAGAGGAGGTGGCCCTTGCTCAGGATCCCCCTGCAGTGGGTCATCAGGGTTCATGAAGTTTTGGCTGGGGTGGCCATGAATGGGCTGGCAAACACATTTAAGATGGGACACCTGGAGTATCGAATGCAGCTGAAGTGTACATATGCAGCAGCCTATTGAAAACTGCACACAAAGACATTTTGCTCTTCTTCTTCAGGCGTAAATAATGCTACCAAATGTGTCTTACCAATCATAAAGACCAGGAAGGAGGGAAAAATACTGAAGGAAATGAGGATGGGTTAGGGTGGGATTATGGGCAAAGGGGGAAGGAAGCTGAGTCATGTGAAATGATTTGGAATGGATCTATGTAAAAATGGCTTAGGGTGAGGTTACATGTGTTGTTTTTAAGTGTGAGTCAATACAATTGGTCCCTGACATTTTAACCCAGAGAGGATGAAATGCATTGGGAAGCAGAGGCCCTGATGCTAATGGAGTTAAAGACCTTTTTTCTCCAAAAGAGAGACGTGGATCATGAAACAGAATTTTTAAATAACTTTGGGAGTGATATGGTAATTCAACACAATGGGAGTAAGGAGATAAGGAGAGGGTACAAAAAGCTGTGACAGTCCCTTACGGTGCTGTGCTCCTAAATGGATTTTTATTGTCATTTTGCAGTCACAACATTTTCCCTAATCCAGTTTAGGGGTCAAAGTGTTGGCTTTCTCTCCCCACTTTGCTGTCCTACTGGCTGGGACTCAGATTGCATTCCAGCATATGTCTAGAGGCAGGCCAGAATATCCTGTTGCTTTAGCATTCCAAGTTTTACATGATGTTTTTTTTCTATTTACCCACTCAATTGCAATTTTATTAAAGGAAACCACCTAAATTTTCTTTATATTTAGACATGGCTCTAATTCCCACAGACCTCCAACAGTGGTTTTCACGATTTAGATCTTTTTATATACTTTTTATATATACTAGGTACATTATATCATTATGTTCTCTCAAGTTAATATATATAATTGAAATTAATTTCTTGACGTGGTACTCTGAAAATTTAGACGAAAAGCAAAAGCACAAGGGATGATCCAGTAAAGGCACAACCACACACACGCTTGCGATTTCAGCAAACTGAGCCAAAAATATCTACAGTACGTTTGAACTGTGAGGAGCAGTGATGAGAAGGTGGCTTGAGAAGCACAGCCAGCTTGGAGGGAGCAAAAAACGGGCATGGTCTCAGAGGAAGGCCGCTGTCTCAGAGGGCCTCGCGGAGATGAGAGAAGGAGGTCTGGCGAGTCACAGGCAAAGCCACAGTCTCATCCATCCAGCCAGACCCTGGGAGGGCTGCCATAATCCCTTAAAAGGCCAGTGCTGGGGAGACAGGGGGAAACGAGCAGAGGGAACTGTTTGGTGTCTGCCACGGGAGGGGACTTTAAACCCCATGAGTATCTGAGGAAGGGAAGAGCACAGGAAAAAAAAACTGGCTAGTCAAGCCAAGCAAACACCTAAGTTCTCAAAGGTTCTTTTCAGACCCAGTTGAGAGCCCTCCTTTTCAGCTGAAACATCTGCCCAAATGGTGTTAGTTGTTCAAATTAATGTAAAACAACAACAGCAAAAAAAAGCAAAAACAGCATATTGGTAAAGATGGGTAAAGACTGTTGTTCAAGCAGAATGCTTGTCTGTATTAGCATAGTTGTGTGGACACATAAGAGTACATATCAGTAGTAATTTCACAGTATTTTCACTTGGGTTCTCGGTCAGTGTTCAACATGCCAGAGTTGTGTGGAAACCCTCTAATAAAAGGCTGTGTAAGAGGCCGAGACCTTCTAAGCATTAATTACAATGAAAATCATTTTAGCACAGGCCGCAGCTAAATTAGTAGTTTGAAATGAGAAGTGAAAGAAGCTTCAAATGTGACTATACGGCAGAGAGGAAGGAAATGCACTGCCTAATGACAGTTATTTTTATTGTGTAAGTACAGTATAACTCTAAGCAGTTTTGAGTACTGTCCAATTTACAAGCAGTCATACTGACAGCTCATCACCGTGTTCTCTCATTAGGCTATCGTTAGCACTGTGGTTGTTCAGACCTTCATCAAATACAGTAACTGACAAATTGCTCGCACCAGTTGACAGCAAAGACAGGCAAATATGTAGCATCTATATGTAGAATTACTGCAGCCCTGGATATGATACCATATATACATTCACTTGTTAGGTGTTTAAAAGTTCAGTTACCCCTGACTAACTGAAGAAATGCCGGAAATCTAGTCAGCTACAGGTATTAGTGCTACATAAGTACTATATGGCATTGTTTAAAATGAACTCTGTTATGGTTTTAAGTGTACTTTTTGATTTTGATGCACTTCAGAGCTTATATACTAAAGACAGTATTCTCTGGTGAATGGTATTAACAGTGGCTCAAAAAGTTCCATTAAAAACTGATTATTATGACATCTTTCTATAAACAGTTGTCCTCTGATTAGACAAAGTGTAGTTGTTTATGCAAAATGTATTTCACCTGCAGAGACTGCCTGGTGAAGTTCTGTTCCAAGTATAACACGTTGAGTTTTTTAATGCATGAATGTTACAGTAAGCCATAAAATGTGGCCCCGATTCACAGGTAACTGACAGAGGACTGAGGGTCTGGGTACTTTGACTATCTCACTATCTAATTATTCCAGAGTCAGGCAGTGCCCCCTCCCATTTACATTTTTAATTGTTTTTTATAATGCACCCATAAACACACCACTCCAGCTGTCATTCGCAGTCATAAATAATGCATCTTTGGCTTTACCGGTGGCTTCTAATGTAAAGGTCAAAGGCAGGAACACACAGTTGGTGCCGCATAAATGAGATTATTGCTGGAATTGGCAATTATGTGCATTTTATTTTTGCGCTTGCAATAAGCACAAAAATAATGGCACTTGTCAGGCCTGGGATTCAAACGGACTGCTTTGTTAACTAAAATCCAGCCACCTCCGGCCTCTGCTTTTGATTGAACGTCATCTACCTAATCGGTCATAATGCATCATAAAAATGAGAGTATTTTTATTCTTAAAAGCTATCATATAAAATGACTTTTGCCTGGTGAACCGGTGCAGCATCTAGTTACAGCTTTTTGCCTCTGTTATTTATTTATTTTTTAATTTTTAACATGGATGAGAGACAATGATGGCAGAAAAATGGCTGACTGTCCCTGAAAGGAAATGCACTGCTGATCGAATCTGAAGCACCTGTTCACAAAATACACGGTGGCATTCTTCCCCTTCCTTTTGGGTAAAAAAATTAATTTTGGTGATAAAAATATCTTATAATTATGACTGAATGTTTCTTTTGCACCCAAAATAAGTGCAAACCATATCTGAAGCTTGACCTGGAAAGTATTGGAATGGTAATGATATTAAGATGATAATGGATAAGGGTGAAGTAAGTGTTTCATAGTGCAAATGTGATTTGATTTGACTTCACTTTTAAATTTAGGTTTAATATCTGAAATTCATGCTATCTGAACCCCAAAAAGTGCATGTGTGCAGGCACACACAGACACACCTACACACACACGCATACACACATACACACACACACAATACCCCTCATAGTATGCTATGTCACATGGAGGTTGATAGGCTGAGGGGAAAGGGGGTCCTTGGGGTCCCCCATTACAGCCTCAACATTGACGCTTCAATCAAAAGTGCTGCCAGGGGAATCGGAATCTGAGGGCCCGACACACACCAGGTCCCCCTAGCCACCAGAGGACTGGCTCGCCAAGGCGGAGAGGGGTCTTTCATTTTTTCCTGACACTCTTGTCCTTCAGCTATTGATCGGCAGAAGAAAGCACATCCTCACGTTGCCCACTAACAGAGCCTGAAGTTCATCAGCCACTGCCTGCTGATCCCCAGACGGATCTATAACGGCCTACCAATCGAACCATTTCAGGGTTTTTTTTCCAACTAGTGTTACTCTCCTCTCTCTTCCCCCCCTCTTTGATTCTTTGCACTGTTTTTTTTCTGTCTTTCACCTCCTCTTCGACCTTAAAATGAAAGGAACCCGAAGTACGGGCCTCCCGGTAACAATGCCATCGGAAGTAGGCAGATTGAAGGTGGCGCAAGTGGGAGGGAATATTTAATTTCAGTTCTCCCTCTGAGTAAAGTAGTTCCTCCGCTTGCATATGCAGCACTAAAATGTACAGCCTTAGTTCACTTCACATTAATATTTCTATGCGTGCATCTTCACTGAGAAATCTGACAATGAAGCCTCATCAATGTTGTTTTCCTGAGTGCCTGTTAGACGGTACTGGCTCTGTACAGCACTTACAGTACCTAAATTTGGCCCTATTATCCTGGTCCACCTAACACGCCCAACAAAGACAAGAAGAGGGAAGACGCAAGAAGCAAAGCAGAGGATGTTTTTCCCCGTTATTTACTGTGTATCTTCCTGCATCCTAAACAAATGAGTGGTCCTTTATCCTGCCGAGGACAAGCTGCAGACCTCTGTTGTCAGTGTCGCTGCAGTGCCCATTTCTCATTCAGGGAGCAGGTAGAGGATCTCATACAAACAAGGCCCTGTTTCCTGGAGCTGGTGTTGGTGCTGATGCTGGCATAGCTTGCAGATGAAGTCATGTATCCAAGGAAAGACAAAAGGAAAAAATAGAGCGCCTCTAGCAAACAGCCAACACCAGCCACATCCATCTAATCAACGGTGAGTTGCAGGGGGGAAAGTCTTTATTTCTCTTTGAACGTAATGATTTTATCACATCAAAAAGCGACTGCAGTATGAAAAAAAAGCTTTTGTGCAGTGTGTCCTGTTTGATAGAATGCATCTACATCATATGCGATTCACGATGTTTGTCCTGCTTCTGTGTCCTTCAAGTTCAAGTCTTGGGGACACAGAGACCTCGGCTCCAAGAAGGCTCTAACTGCAAGAACTGGTCCTGTGGGAGCCGTTATACAAGGAAAATCCCATTTAACTAACTGAGACAAATTCCGGTTTCATCACTCAAGTGTAAAATACACAATTACTGTACATTTACCTGTTTCCAAATCCCTCGGTCTACATTGGACTCGTCTCATTAAAACAGTGCCTGCATCCTGTATTCAGTCTATGGAGGGTATACTGTAGGCCGTTGCTTTTGACTACTGTCTGAGAACTGGACATTTGGGAGATGTCCTCTCCCTTTATACTAATAATATTTTGCATACAACAGAGCACAGAAAAGAAAAACAGAGAAGACAGAAAAAAGGTCTCTAGGAAATTTACAGCAACATTCTTACTCACCCCCCATGGAAGTCAGCAGGTTTTGATGTAATACAGTTGTGAGTACTCTACATAAACGGCGGCATCCCATCTGAAGACAACAGTCTTATCCCCATGCTTCTCCAAAACCAGCAGAAATGGTGGAACCTTCTAAACACGCCAGGGAATTTTGCCTGCAGTGTTTGTAAAAGCTGAGACCAGAGTATGAGAGAAATGAGAGGCCAAAGAAATACACTTCATTTTAGCATGGTGCTGGACATCATAATGGAACAATGATTTTTGTGCCACGATTCAGTTCTGAGTAAATTTAAGTTTGTCATTTCACAAAGCCTTGATAAGTCTTTAGTGTTCTACTATTCCAAATCAATGATTAATTTGTGCCACTTTTGTGTCACTTATCACTTTTAAAAAAATATATCATATTACACCTTTCCCTCAGGCAAGCTCCATGTTTTTTTTTCAAATAAAAAAAAAAAACCCCCCCTGACTTCTGAAAAAGCATGCCCCTGTGTGCTGTCAAAAGGCAAAGGGTATTTACTTTGTCATGGATCAGTGCTGCATTTCCACTTTCTAGTTCAATTGTTCATTGTACACCTAAAAAAGCCTGTATGCTTTTGGTCGTAAAATGAGGCCTATTAAATTTGCATTTAAATATTTGTTGGTGAAACATCTATATATCGAAAATACCGTTCAAGTTACCTTTTGGCCTTCTTCAAAACAGCAACTGATATATATCTCCTCTGACATCTGCAGTGAAATTGCCAGAATAAATATATCCTTTGTTTGCATTGCATCAGAAATCACATTTCGAGACAGCATGCTATGTACATTGAGTCCTAAATATTTGCTGAAATAGGCAGTGTGAATAATATCCGTAATAAAACACGCAAATTGAACATCTCATCTATTTGAAAAATTCACTTTTTCTGTCTTTATGGGCAGATATCTAATATCTTAAATTTATCCCTAGAACGTTGCTCAAGAGAACTGGTTCAGGTAGCTTATGTTGTTTGCTAAAATCCTGAGCTTGTGATGAATTTGATCAAACAAATGCTTTTGGCTGAAAGCCAACCTTTCTTTCTAGAACCTCAAGAAATGTGTCACTGTATCAGCATTCAGTTCAGCATTTGCCCTGGATAGATCTGTGTTGTCCAAATATCATGTGAAATCTACACAGACCTTTTTTGAGATTAGCAGATGAGCAAGCATGTTAAAAATGAAACTGATTTATTTAAAAAAACATATATATCAGGTAGTGATCATGAGGTTGAGAACAATGTATCTAATTAGTCGGTAAACAAATTACTGAATTGTATAATGACTAATGTCTTTACTGCTGGACCGAAGATACACAAAATTATAACCACATATTCTCCCATTTCTTGTGCATGGCTACTTTGACAAATGACTCTTGATTCTCATTATTTTAATTAACAATTTTTACACAGCTCAACTCAAAGGGCAAGGCCATTGTGTGTTGCCGTGCAGTGCAAGATTTACTCATTTCCTCTCCATGCTTTAAAACCCCCTTGACACCAAGTCTGAGCTCTAGCCTGAACTTTCCTCTCGATTCCTTTCATACCTTCGAGCAAAGCAAAATTTCCAGATAGAAGAGTTGAGTCCTCGGACCAAACCACAGTATCAGATGAAATATAGAGCCATGGGAAGCAGTAGTCTGTAGTAGCAGGTAACAAGTGTTTTTGGACTTGTTTCAAGAGGGGGAGTCAACATTTGACATGAAGGTATCATGCCAGAAGTATTAACAGTTATTGGGTCAATAGTATAAAGGTAATTCTCAGGTGATAATCGTCAACCTCACTGATTTCCCTGCATGGCGGATGGTTGGCCTGCATTTTGTCGCACACGTTGTTAGACTAGAATTGTGTGAGGAAGGTATCATGAAAAAGTATCATGAAGTCATGCCTTAAAACAGGAAACTGTGGCTACAATGCAAACGACAACAACCAAATGCGTGTGTTCAATTATGACAAAACCAACTCCACTAAATCAAAGGAGATTACTGTGATTATGACAACATACTTCTCTTTACAGTGAAATGCATTGCAGAGTCTTGGACTGTGATCAGATGAACTTTTTTTGCAGTTGAAGTAAACATATGCGATACATTTTTACCGAGAGTGTGTCTAAAGATGGTGTTTGCTTACGGGTGAATGGGGCACCCCCCTCCTTCTGAAAAGATAGTGGTGACAGGAAAAGGAATTCCAGTGGCACAGAAATACATAAATTGGATGGGATTTTTTTTTTTTTATCTCATCTGCAACAGTTCGGAGGAAATACAACCGCTAGTGACTTTTGCAGGTGATGTCGTATGACATTATTTAATGGCTATTGTACTAAGTGCTGCATTTCAATAAATCATCTGCTGCAGTGTAAAAAGTACATCAGAAGATTTATTTAGTCTCAAATATTTATTCAAAAGAGCTTACGGGGAGTATGCTTGAGAGTGCAGTGCCCATCACTTTTATTTGACTCTGTTGTCTTTCCTCTTTTGTAAAATCCACCATTTTCTCTGTCCTTTCCAGAAATCGAATCGTTTGCATGGCTGAGAAGTGCAGTAACACTCCTCGTCTCCAAGAAGGCACTTGGGATGCAGCACGTGGCCTCTGCACCTCCCTGCCTGGCCTCATTTTTAACTCAAGACCAATGGCTCCTATTAAGGGATCAGGCAGCGACTCTGACAAGCCAGTCAATAGCAATGTGAGGTTACTTCATTAATGCTGTAATGGCCAGTGGGGCCTGAAAAACAAGTCTCTGACATTGGCAAATGAAAATGATTTGCCGATGCGATAACTCCAGCCACTATTTCTCGTCTCTGCCATTGTCTGTGCCCTGGCATTTAAGTGCTGTCTTTAGGACCGTTTTTATTCAGTAATGCAAGGATCCCTGTTCATTCCTCATTTTAATATATGTGTACATTACTGGATGCTGTCAAAGTTTGGCTGACTAAAAGTTATTGAGACTATGGCTGTGTTTACACTACCCTTAAAATCAAGCCTCAAGGCATAAAAGTTGCTATTCCAATTGCTGTGACCTCAAATGAACCCTGTGTGGAACCTACCATAGATTGTAGCCACATTAGTGCTTGCAGAGCATCTGGTTCCAGCAGCAGGGACTCTATATGAATCGTCACAGGAGCTGTACAGGGGACAGACTACCATCTACAGCTCAGCAACAATACAGTATCCTACTGGTAAGAACCATAAAAGCCAAGCACTTCTCTGTTTGCCCTGTTACCTCTGAGACTGGGTGAGATGAGCTTCAGCATTTGTCTGTTTTCTCCAAACAAAATATTTGAAGATGGAGATTTACTAAGATTGGTATGGCTATATTAGATGCGACAGTGTGTATTACTGTAAAGCCACGATAAATAAACACACAGGGAAATGAAAACTGTTCAAACACAAGTCGCGGGTGTTTTTTGTTTGTTATTTGTGTGTATGCTTTTTGTCTCAGCTGTTTTTCATACTTTCAAATTTAGTGAGACATAACACACACAGGACAGTTAGCTGCTGACAACTGCACATGCTCTCGATGATTATGCACCATAGTATGCACAGAACAGGAGTAAATAAAGTCAGTGGCATGTTAAACCAGCTGCATAATATGCTGCAGATTGAGTATGCAATTATCTGCCGTGCAATTATAGGGAGTTGACCGTATGTGCAGAGCTTCTTAGAAATTACGTTTAATTATGTTTTCAGTAAGGTGCTTGTATCTAGTTGATTCAGAAATGCCTTAATCATTTATTTCTTTGTGTTCAAATTCAAAAATACACAGTTAGGTAACAGCATGCAGGTCAGATATTTTAAGCAAAAAATGTGAAAAGGACTAAAAAGGATGAGTTCATTACACTTAACAGGTGTATACAATAAATGCAAGACAAAACAAAAGGACTTTAAGCGTCAGTGCAAAGTTCATCCTAGCACATTAGTGGCTCCTGGTGAAACACAAGCTTTATCGTATTCGTTATTCTGAAAACTGGAAACCCCCAAAGCAGACCTTTCAATTTTAGTTCTTGTTATGATATACTGTGTTGTAATAGTGCTCCTTCACACACATTACCTGCTGTAATTTTTATTAAACTTCATTACAGACAATAATTCATACCATATTGAACTCACAAGAAGGGTAAAATGAGAGGCCAGCAGAATAATACAGATATAGTTTTCTACACTTATCTGCTTTCTCAAAGTCCATCAATGTCAGTGATAGTGTTAAATTTAAATTACATATCTTAGGTATAACCTGAACCATCTAGTTTCTGCATGTACAATGAGAGGAGTGACAGGGTTCGAATCATTGAGGCAATAACCCAGACCTATGTGAACACATTCACCCACATACTGCTGGGAGAACTGGGTCCATGGAAGAGATATTTGAATGACAATGTGTTCCTTACTTGTGCAACTTGCTGATGTGCTTCATCTCATAGCTGGCCCTTTGAAACCATTAGCTGGGAGAATTGTGAACCAAGCTGGAGTACGAATGACCTTGTGTTTTAGCACAGCATAGCTTCTGTTTATCATAAGCATTTACCACATCAAAACAGATGAGGGCAGATGATCTGAGTATGCCAGAGAATGTCAACAGGTTGACCACATCTGTCACCCCATCTGAGGTTGTGAAACTAGATTTAAAATGTGTGCCTTTGCAAGTCACAGCTATGACACTAATTCAGCTAATATCATTAGTTAAGTGCTGTAACACACTAGAACTGTGGCCCCTTTCCGGTTTATATTTCCCTCTGCTTGTTGTTCTGCTGTCGTGGTACTCTTGTATGGATTAAATTACTTGTTTTGGCTGTATTCACTCCTACCATCACTTTGGCATTTTTCTTTCCATCATTTTCATAGTCGTGACGTCCATTACAATGTTTGGCTACTCTGCATACCCACTGAAAAAAAAAATCAATGCCTTTCCTTCAGTGGTGGCTGGTCCCTTTACACAGGATGGCTACCGATTCTGGTTCAGACAGTATCACACATACACATTCAGCACCAGTTTCCAGTTCAGCTAGTCATCCTCCAGCAGAGCATCCTCTTTTTCCCAAATAGGTATCACTACAATGTCTGTCCTCCTGCTCTTTCTAATACATTTGCTCTTTCCTTTTAACTTAAACATGGGTCCAAATGATCATTTTGTCACAGTGGACTTCTTAACATTTCAATGAATAATTGACCAAATGTTCATTGCTCAAGTTATTTATGCAAATTTTATCTTTTTAACATATGTACGGGAATGAGTCATACTTTGTATGGTTGGCCCGCTTATAAATTAGACATGCAGGATTGAATTTCATCATTTTGAAATTTTTGAGATTTGTTCTTGTGGAAAACAGAAAAATTTGATTTAACATTTCTGTTAATGGCTGATCTACACTACAGGCAGGGTCCATTTCCATATAAATGATCAGGCATGACCTGCAACAGAATACTAGCTCACCTGACACCAACTTGGCATAATCGTAGCCTTTCCAACAATGGGCCATTTTCTCCAAATGCTCTGTGAGGTTGTACTCTGTGTTCTTGTGTGCATTTACAGTTGGCATTGATTTAGTGTTCTCATGCCTTGGTTCACAACAGCAGTACAACCATCCTTCCAGGTATTGTGCAAGGTGAAATTATGTTTACACACTAGAGGATGTGGGAGCACTCACCACTTAATAGAATTATTTGGAGAGGGCTCTTAAAATTAACATAATTTAGACGTGAAATTTAAATTGCCTTCACCCGTACTCACATACGCATGCACAGACTCCACAGCTTTATTGTGTAGATTCTGTTCCATTTTCTCCCGCTAAGTGGAGGGCTCTAATTTGAAGATAGACTGCTGCTGTGAACAAATACACATACTATGCATTAATGTGTCATAACTTCATAATTAAGTTCTGCTGACATCTCTGTTGTAAAATGTCAGGTTACCATTAAAAATGGAAAGGGCACCGGCACATACAACCTTTGTAGCATGTACAAAGGAACAGCTATTTTTTTCTGCCTTCACAAAACACGCACTTTGACATGAAACATGTGAAAATGGAAAGATGACAAATCATGCAACCACTATGAAATTAAATGAAATTTAAAAAAGTAATATGGAGTAAATTTAGGCTATGTCTGAATGGAATTTCAATATATCTAGACTTGCACACCTATGTGTCTCTTAAAATCTCTTTAAATGAGTGATACAAAGTTGTGCACTGTGAATACATGTAAATTTCCTGGAATTCACACCATTCTGCCTGGAGTCTTCTCACTGAGCTATTAGTCTACATTGCAGAACACAGTTGTAAGACACTAACTTGAAATTATGAAAGCTTAGCAGATACCTGCAAGAACATGAAGCAGTTCTGGAACAGAGATCAGCCTTTTTCAATAACTCTGCATAAAAATACAAGTTAAAGACATTGGTAGGCTATCAAATATATTCATTTTTACAACAGGAAAAACACCCCCACATACTTATTTTGAAGTTTTCTCTCATGTTATTCATCATGTAGATAATACAGCAAAAACAATACACAATATGGAAGTTTGTACACACATACCAGCCATATGTATTATAATATTTAAACTGAAAATTTAAAGTTCAGTGTAGGGAAATATTACAGAATCTGTGTCCCACAGCTTTTCACACAGGAGCTGGCTGAAGCACACGGGCACTGGGGTTGGGAGGGAAGTTGTCTGTAGTGTGAACTAGTGAGTGGCGCAGACTAGCTAGCTAGCTAGCTACTGTGTCAGCTCTCACAGTTGTGATGTACTTTGAATGTAGCTGGAACAGCTGTGTGGCAGGACCACAGGATATTTGTAACCTGCAGTGGAGACCTATGTGGCTTTTAGATCTTCAGAAAAGAGCTGGCATCATAAATGACAGTTTTGTCCAGTGTTGGAGGGATGTCATTGTCATTCTTAATGTCTGAATTGTCATGCCAATCTCCCCTTTCAAATGAAACTGTTATGGTGCAATGTGTCAATAATTACATTATTTCCTTTTGTATTTGCTCACTGCCTGAGAAAACCTGAAATTTAGCCACTAATTCACTAACCTCAGGAATGCATTGTTCCTACAGGGCTTTGTTCTTATGGAACACCCCATTGACTGGGGACATTGCAGGTATTTATTTATGTACATGTGAATATGCATGTATGATCAATTAACACATTAGGGTCACTAAATTTGTTAAGCTCACTGATTGAGTCAAACATTCATTAATGATTGTGCCTTGCAGAAGTTTCAGACCACAGGCAGAATATCATGCCATGTTTAAAGTAAATGTTCAACATCACTGATAGACTAATTATGCAGTGTTATCAAATGGGATGAATTGATTCAAATGTAAGATTCAATACATGTCGGTTAGAAACTTCGTTTTATGTTTATTGTCACTGAAAGTTGCCTGCCTAAATATCAGTGTTGTTGCTACAAACCAGGGCCGCTGCAGCTCACAATTTATTCAACCTTTTCCTGCGTGGAAGTGTTGCAGAAAGAAAACAGACTTAAGTGTCAAGTCAGAATATGCCTAAAATAATAAGACACATCCTCATTTTGAGCAACACACCCTCATTTTGTGCAAAGATCACCCCAAACATGTATCACCCACAAAAGAGCTTAAGTGGCCCATGTCTGGATACACTTAGTAGTAATAGAGGCATGCAGCTTTCTACAGAAGCACTTAAGTGGGTTTTACATGTGTATCTCAACTCTGAATCACCCTCATAGTTTTAAAATACATTCTACCAAAACACATGTGAAATGAATGGCATCAAATTATAGAAAAGGGAAAAGAAAACCATTTTATTTAGAAAACAATTTTATGTATGCTGTAGGTGGCTGGCAGGGGTTTTACTGATGTTATGATTAGTATTTTTTTAAATGTCTACTTTACAGAAATATAAAATGTTCATTAATCCATCAGTGTTACCAAATCAAAACTCAACTTATTGTATATTGTGTTGATATCCTGTTGGAAGGTGCAGTTCAGGGAGGGAGGCTTTGACTACACTGATTGGTGATACATTTACCTCAAAATTTCAAAAGTTGCTCTCAGTAGACTGATCACTTGAATCTTGTGCTGTTAGTGAAAGACTTGGCTAATTCCTAAGGAAAGTCCTTTCTAGTGCCTTCATTGTCCGATGGCTACCACTAATTCAGGGTTTGAAAGTATCTGTCCTCTTCATGTCATCATATGGCTCCTGATTCCCATGAGTTTAATAATCCAAGTATTCGCAAGCCTGGGTGTCTAAATCCCCCATTTCAAGCTGATTCGCTCTCCGAGAAGAACTCCAGCCAGAATCCCTGCCAGTTATAATCCTTCCTCGGCATGACACCTGGTCTCTGCGGCTTATGCTGGGGGCCCATAGCTTCCAGAATTGGTTCTGCCATTTCACGGTCTTCCTTTTTTTCCTGCCTGATACACAATGTTACTCCTGTAATATGAACAGCCAGTTTAACAAATCTCGTGTCAGACAAACTGTGCAGAAATCCACAGTAATCTTCGCAGTCTAGCGGTAGTGGACTTAGTGAAGAATTGGAAGGCTCTGATTTCTTTGAAGTCGGTGTAAAAAAAAAGACGAGTGGAAGTGAAGTGGAGAAGTGACTATGGCATCTAGATTTTCTGCAGGAGGACTTGGTGTCTCAGAGCTGGTGAATGTTAGTGCACTTTCCCGCTGCATACCCTTAGGTCATTTACTTTGTCCTTTCAGAGAAAGACATCTGATCTTATGATACTTTGGTACTGGCAGCTGTTGATATTGTCAGAATATTCTCACTTATTTCATGAAAACTGCCTCTATGGCATAGTTTATAAATGGAACAAGATGCATGAAAACCACAATGAAGGTCCCAGGCCTTCCCAGTTCAGAGCAGTTGATGCTATTGACATGCGATATGTGACACAATATGATATTTCGTTGCGTTATCATCTCCTGGTTCCAGCCTACGATAATATGGAATCTGTCTAATTTAAATCTCAGTAGACTTTGAGGAAGAAACCTTGCTTTATTAATGCACAAGCTTCAAGTCTTCTTCAAGTCATTACCGATGACCCCAGAGTACCGTAAGACCAGTGATGCATGCTACAATATTATTTCATTTTGATTGTAATATTTCAAAGCGAAAAGTTTTCACAACAGTTTTCAAATGACAAGTATCTTTCTGAGTACAGTATGCCCTTGATGGAAACAAACAATTATTGAGTGCTATTTCAAAATGAAGCTATAATTCCTTCATCTTGGAGTATATTTTGCTGTTTTCCAGTGGCATCTTAACCAGTACCATTTGCAAGCTTTAACTTGCTCAAAAGAACACTCCAAAATTTGCATTAGGGTCTTCACATAGCAATAGGCTTTCACTATTTTAAGAGGCTAGAGTTTTGCTTGACCTTGAAGAAAGAGAAGCACTGTGTACTGAGTGTATGTAATATCAAACCATTTCTTATTGTATTCTTGTTCAGGTGAAAAAATGTCTCACTCCAGCCCAATGTCATATTTTCTCTTTCATTTCTCAAGGCCTCAAGTCCCACAAAGTAACCACATGCATTTCTTTCACGTTCCAATAAATGTAAGAGTAACAGTCCTCTGGATGAAATGCATTTGCTTTCAGTATTACTTCAAATGAATTTTGTCTTCTTTTTACTGTATATATTATGGCACTCTAGCCATCAACTGTTCAGCCAAAAAAGGTGGTTTTCATTTCAAGGAAATTATCAATAATGATAATAATTTCCAACTGAACATCATGCCATCTCATAAATTCATCCAGGTTAATACAGCACTTGTTTTGGAAAGCCTTTGACTTGGCATCTGCACATTGAACAACCCATTACAATGTACGCTAGAGAGATCATTGATTCTAATCTGCAGTGAAGTCTCTGTGATACTCTTTTTATGAGTGGTAATAATGCTGTTTGTGTTTGCTTGTCACTCTCAACATGTTGTGACAAAGGCCAGTATGCTTCATTTAGTGCTGCTGGACAAGTTACAAATTAAGGGGGGAAAGCCATGATCTCCTTGGCATTTTGACTGTTACTAGCTATTGAATACAATCTGAATTAAAAACTTTAGAGTATTCATTTAAACAGAAATTTTAAAGGTACCTGAAGGAGTTCAAACCTAAATAAATAAATAAATGAGAAAAATAAAGTTACAAAGTACAACTTGGAGAAAAGTAATGTTCTTACTAACAACAGAGGGTAACCAATTCAATTGAGCTGGCATTTGTTATCCAATATTCATCCAAAAGCATTTTACAAATTTTGCAAAACCTAAAATTATCAATTGTAAAAACAAGTGCTCCAGTGTTTGCTAAAATGTCCTCCTCATGCCCCATGGTCTCACATTATTTTCAGTTGCATTGAAGGCTGAAGGTATATTATATTAAGTGGAAAAATCCTCCCTTATGCATGGCAATTTGTACCGTCATAATCTTGATCCTTACTGTACAATAAAGTATGCGACTGTCTTCAAAGTGCATTCTGGAAGCTGTAGACACATGTAAAAGATACAATTTGCAATGCATCCTTTCTGGAAAGTAGCCTTGCAAAAGTAACCAAGTATGAAACATGAACAAGAAAAAATGCACATTGTTAACTAGCTATCTAGTTATTCACACCAACTGGAAAACAAGTTTAACATCTGATGCCTCCTCCGGCCCAATAAATCTGCTCATTGACTTTGCTTGCAAGCTAGCCAGAGTATGTAGCTAGATAATGATAATTTGTGTTATTTGTACGTGCTTACTCCAATTACGAGGTGGTAAGGTAACTAGATGGCTATAACTAGCTAAGCTACATCTATATCAACATCTGTGTCATGTGATAAACTTCCTTGCAACTATGTTGCTGAGGATTTGCAAAGCGGCAGATGACAACACATTGCACCCTGGTTCATAAATTCCACAGTACTGGTTTAGAGGAAAGGGAAATTACATCCATGAGTTAGTATAAATCTGACATTAAAGAATGGTATCCAGCATGACCACAGACTTGGAGCTGAGTGTAATTGAACAGTTCTTTCCTTCTTGTGCAATTATGAGTTAGTAAGAATTTGAGTAATGCAACAATGCTGATGTAGAAATACCAAAAATTCAAAATGTAACAAGAGCATGCATACACATAGTAAAATGATGCTCTAACAAAATGAAGTACGAAGAGTTTATATACACACTGTACAATACAAGATGACCCAACTCTTTTTAAATCATTTAAATACATCAGTGTTCCAGTGATGTGCTGCTGCAGATATGACCTTGTATGCACGTAACAAAGTTTCAAAATGTGTGTATAAGCCCTTGAAAAGTAGATTAATAAACATTGGTGGATTTTTTTCATATGCTGAAAAGCTAACTACACAAAAAAAGGTTAGAAAAAGTTAACTCACGTAACAATACCTATCAATTCTTCTGAAATTGACTTGACAAGGGCATGCTCTATTTTCTCAGAGGTCTTTAAAATACAAGGACAGATGTTGGATATGAGAAACTGCGGGTCAGTCTTATTCAGTCTTTCTTCACCTGTTATACTCACTTTTTCTCTTTCCTTCTTTCTTTCTCTGCTACATTTCCATACCATGATGGAGGCCAGGGAGCAAAGCCCAGAGTGAGGAAGCCACATACTGTCTCTGATTTCTGTGAGGTCCATACAGTCACCTAGCATTGAATTCTCATAAAAATGAGACTGCATTATTATCTAAGCTATTATAAACTGTACAAATTTAATAAGCTGCTTTTATTCTAAAAATGTTCAGATGTATGAATGGCTTATACTTCAAGAGAGAGCTGAGATCTTAGCACAAGGTCTTTTAAGGCCTTGTTTGTATTTATCCTTTGCCATCCCCTTGTAAATCAGAGATTGGAGATTTTTCTGTATGACTCCCCATGAACACTTTTTTCACAAGTTGCTGAACTGACACCTCTTATGTGTGAACTGATGTGTTATCCCAATGTTAACATTTCCACCATTTTTCAGGAGTGTCTTCACCGCCTTTTCCTGGGCTCAAGGAATAAATTTTCTATTTTTTTCCCCATTTGGCCAGAGTTTTATGTTTTTTTTATTCCCTCTGTTAAATCCACTCTGCTACATTCACAATTCTATTTGACAATATTGATTGTAAAAATGCACTATAACAAATAAAAACTGATTGAAGATTTGAATGATTGAGTCTAACTCAAGTTAGACTCATGGTTCATGTGCAGATGTTACAGGAAAATAGCCATCAGTTGATGTAAGCTCATTTTACAAATAAAGGGGTTAGGGGGAATGTGTCATAAACATGTCTGATTTCCATACTTGGTACATACATACATCTGAAAGGATTCTATAATCATCATAACATACTATCCCTCAAAATGTCTTGACATCTTTAATATTAACAAAGGCACTTATTAGACCAAGCAAAGGCCTCTGCACTGATCTTCAAGGGACAGGCACTTGGGCTGCCTCGGCCAGGACGACATGGGGCCAGGCGGTGGCGTGGGTGATAAAAACAGACGCTGCGGCGCAAGTCGCCGGCGGGAGCCAAAACACGCAGGCAGAGTCGCTGCGATCGGGGGGCGCTGCCAAGGCCGGGCTCATGCCCACTGGCTTTTAAACCGCAATCCAGTCAATTTAGAAACAGCTGCAGTTTAATTGCAGTTGAAGTACATCACAATGGGGGTGAGAATTAGGACACGGAACTGCTGAGCATATTTAAGCAGCCCTGTTAGCACACGGCTACAGTGGACAAGCCTATCAAAGCCGCGGTCTCTCTTTGCCAGCGCAATCAAATTTGATACGCATGCTGATATGTTTAAATGATAGTTTAAACAGATTTTAATGCCCATCTGAAAAAAAGACACGTTTATTTGAAAGCGAAAGCATGAATAATCTAAATGTGCATAACTAAACTGTCCTTTTGCTGACCTGAACTGATATCAGCTGGAAAATAGTTATGAACTTATGAACAAGAGCTATTGAACAAGTGCATTTTTTTTGTTACAAACAGCTCAGTATGGGTGATTCTTTTCATGGAAAAATAATTCATTGTGGTATTCATTGTGGTCCGTTTTGTATTGCTTTAACAATTATTTACTTTTCACATGCACAACATTTACTGTAGCTGAAAACTATTTGTAATTGAACAACACCAATTATCCTCACCAGGACCACTGATTTTGACCAAGTCTCATACAGTGAGGAAGGCACTATGTGCGCTGAAATTTTAGTTTCAGTTCATTTGTATACAGGGTGTGTGCATATTTCTGCTGGTATACTGTTATAGTTAGCCATTTGCCTGCATCTTTTTAATTGTAGTGATATACTCTCATAAGGTCATACAAATATAGAATATATATCAGGCTGCCACATGGAGTGTTATCCCAAGTTCTACAGAGCAGAGATCGGGAGGTATTACAGGGACTGGTGGCATTAGCTAAAACTGCTGCCCTGCTCTTCTCCAGACCTGGGACCCCACTCGCTGAGTACTCCCCCCCCGACAGCCACAAAGCACTGGCGTACCACTCTGCAACAGAGTCTCAATAAATGTTCAATAAATCATCGCCGTGACCTTTCCTGGCGTGGAAACCTTGGAGCTCAGAATGTTAAAGCCAGAGGGGGGAAGATTGAGACTTCCACCAGTGATGAAGTACAGTCTGCCAACTTTTTCTCTTAAAAAGCCTTTACTTTCTCCCCGTCTCTTTGTCTCTGTCTCTCTGTCGGCCCATCCGTATTCCTCCGCGCGCCATACCTGCCCATGCAGCAGACATTTTACATATGTGAGCCTTCATTTCCAAAGGATTAATGGCGCACGCCGGCTCTGAATCACAGCTTGCGCTGCTCTGCGGGCGATGGGAACGTTGGCCAGCCCTGGCAGCAATGCCACGATTAGGAAAATTAACCCTCCGTGGCGGGAGAGCAAAGGGGCAGGCGCGCGGGCCGCGGTGAGCCCAGCCTGGCCCTGCCCAGGTGTTTTTACATATGTCAGCACTGTAAGAACAGGCCCCGCTTCCCTCCCTATGGAGATAGCAACACTGGCACATTTGCGATGGGAGACTGGGGAGAGGGCTTGACTACTCCTTGGCATCAAACATGGCCAAATGCTGTTTCTCCTTTTTTTTTTAACTTAACTGCTGTGGTGCAGAGACTAATGATTAATCATTGTGCAGTATGCACGATACTGATTGCCCGCTCGGAGTCATTAAAATAATCTTTTGTGTCAGTTTTTGTTGAGAGGAAGGAGGAGGGGGAAAGCAACATTCCTGTCGGTACACAGGTGGTGCCGGGGATTGTTACACAAAGTGCACACACACACTCCTGCCTGCATACACATTCACATGAATGGGCTTACTGCTTAGTCCACACAATGATGCTGCTTACTCCACAGCCCAGAAGTCTAAACAGGAAAAGATTAGAAGAAAAGAACAGTAAAATCACAAGCAGAAATTTGGGAAAAATAAAAACATTAAACAAAATTAAACATATCAGGGGATTTTCAGAACACATGTACATTTGCCAGAACTGTATCAATCAGTGAGGATAAAGTAATCAAAAAAGGAATGAGCTACATTATTAAATATATGATTTTAAAAGAACATTATGATAATTATGACACTTGGGGGAAAATGGTTGAACAAAAGCAAAATCTAAGAATTCTAAAAGGGATCAGTTGGAAAAACATGATGATGGAAAAAAAGATTACAAAGTTCAAAGTACAAATATTCACATATTTTTTACTTCCTGTAAAAATTTAGAAAATTTTTGTAAAATCTATGGAGTTCTTAATTCAAGAAAGTTGAATAAATACAAGAAAAACTATCAATAGAATGTTTAAATGTAATGAAAACATGGTTGCCCCCAAAAGGAGGGCTAGCACTGTTTTCCACCTCTTTCTGTTTCATTGTCCCATTGAGTATTTTAATATAGTTACATAAACACCACTAAGTCTTACTCCTGGACAGTGTGTGGCACTGGCATTCAGGGTGATCCCCCTCCCCCGCACAGCATCAACTTGGCACGCTGTACACTCCTGGGCCCCCGAGAGAAAGAGCAAAGGGGCGTGGAGGGGGACACCATAGCTGGCTGGGGGTCAGGTGTTACCTCCATGCTGCGCAGCCTTACCTCTCCCACTGGCCCAAAGGAACAAGGCCCCACCTCCCTGACTCCACCTCCGCCTCTCCCAGCAGGAGGAACTGCGGGCAGCCCTGCACCAGACTGCTAATAAGGGGGATTCCAGGGATAAAAGCCCCCCTCTAGCAAATGTTAATGAGAAGCTGTTCTTGTTGCCTGTCTTCATATTAATATTACAAAACCCCATCCCAACCCCATCTGTAAACCCCCACCCACCCCTATCCAACCGCCATACTGACTGTATAAGCTTCTGGTCAAGAACAACATCATTCATAAGGAGAATGAGACTTATCACTTACCTTCACTTATCTAAGTGTGAACTGTTATTTTGCCATTAAACATTATTGTAGCTTCTGCATGAGATGTAACAGATTATTTACACTGTACCTATGCCTTTGCCACAGTGTATCATGGTGTGCCACAGTGTACCACAGACAAGCCATTAGCAAAATCTACACAATTCTCTTACATAAATTAATAAATTCACACACTACTTCAATCAAAGGCAGCATCTCACGGCTCCTAATAGTGTCAGCTGTCCAGCTTTGCCTCTTAGGGGGTATTACTTTTAAAGAAGCCTCTGAAAACAGGGAATAAGAAAGGGGGAAAAAAGAAGCAGAGAAATATGATGCTATACTTTAGGTGACATCTTCTGTAGTGGCCCCACCACAGTTTCCACTATTTCTCACCAGAGCCTGAAGTTGTTTCTATCCCTAGAAAAGGGAAAAAAATTGTGCATGTACATGTGTGAAACGCAGCACACAAGAGGAGAAAAAAAGCAATGGTCCTCAAGCAAAACACTGGGGGAGGCGAGACACTAGTGAAGATAGTTGCCCTAGCCACCAAGATAAAAGCTGCATTACATGAAATTAATGGAGGCTGTGTGAGCCACACATGAATCACCGCTTCAACACTACAACCCCGGAACAAAAGAATAAAGGAATCCGAGCACCAAGTACATCTTCAGTTGCCCCCCATTTAGCCAGCTGATATTGTCCCGAGTAAGGAGTTGGGTCTGTGTGTGTGGTGAGGGGCGGAATTAAGCGGCCGTAGCAGGATGAATGGGAGCGGATGAGCGGCGCTGAAGCGCGAGTGTTCAATACAGTCTGCACTGAACACAATTTTGCGAAAGTTAAACAGTTTTTGGGGGGCAGAGTGTGAGCTGGAACAGATGAGATTCTGTTGAGAGAGCTGTCGGCTCCGCAGCACCGCTGCCCGTATTTGCACACCCTGCACGGGGGTTGGGGGGGCTGCCGCTAGTGCATTAGCCAACACACAAAAGACGCAACCAGACAGCGCACACCGCCACCAGCTCCTGTCGTGTTGGGTCATAAAAATACGTGAATGTTTTTTTTTTCCCCCTTCTCAGATTTTACTTGACAGGTTCATCCACAAATAAATCTTTGTAATTCGAAAGTGACCCGAGAGAGATTTATGAAGTAGTAAGTGTGCGCTTCTTCAAGAATTTACAGCGCAGAGCAAGGGATATGTAAATGAGAGTGGGGGAGAGAGACGGAGGTAGTGGCCAGGTACATGACGAGTGTTTGATTATCCGGGGCTTAATGTGTTTGTGGATTTATCACCTGCCATCCGGATTCTCCCCGCTGCAACGCCCAAAATCAGCCTAAAGTCCCCACCTCTAACTCTTACCCTTAATCCATCTTAAAGAGACAATGCTGTTTCCCTTGTTTTGCTGCCAAATGCATTCCTTTTAAAGCAGAATACCACGCCTAGAATTCCATCACTGGTTGGTGTGCCTTTTGCATGGTCATGATGATATTAAAATATTATATGCAATATTAAAATATGATCAAGGCTAATAAGGCAGCAATGACTTACCTCATAGTCCTCATAACTGAGTTCTAATGGTGAATAGCAAACATTCAGACCAATCATTACAATGATGACTTTGTTGTAGTAATTTTGTAACAAGTGTACACTTGATGAAGCAAGATTATACTATACTGTATGTTGTTTAGACTGTGTGTGTGTGTGTGTGTGTGTGTGTGTGTGTGTGTGTGTGTGTGTGTGTGTGTGTGTGTGTGTGTGTGTGTGTGTGTGTGTGTGTGTGTGTGTAGGAAGAGAGAATGCAGAAGTGAAAAGAGGCTAAAATGAACACCTTTGTACTTCTTATGATAGCTTTTCAGGCAAAAGCCTCTGTACTGTGATGTCAGAGTGGCTCTGTCCTTTTGTAAATTACATGAATAAGAAATAATTAGAAATATCCCATCATGTCAATTACAAGTTACTGGTCCTGACAAGGTAATGTATGCAGCAAATGTCTGTCAGTAAATACTCAAATATTAATAATCGACCAACTAATAAAATAAACGTAATACGTTTACGTAATACGTAAATCTGAAGCTGTATGGTACCTTCATACAGTATATCCAGTGTCATAGGCAAACCTTACTACATAGCAAAAGCACAGCCGCCAGAAAGATATTCTCACTTTTCACAAATCTGTTTTGGTAGAAGTATTTGACACCAGGACAGTAATTGCAGTCAATCAGTCAAACTTTCCCCTCGGTGGTGAGTCCTCCCAGCTGCCCTTGGGATTGGAACTCACATCAGCCTGGATAGCACAGAGCCCATACCGCTGCAGAGCCTCACACGTCCCAAGTCATCCATCCAGCGTTCATGGGGTCGCTCCGAACCCTCAGGTCAGACGCCACAGGGGTCAGGCGTTCAAGCAGGGATCACCGCTAGAATGTGAAATACCACTGGATTTAAGCAAGGCTGCTTTTAACTTATCTTTCATCTTCAAAAGATGCACCCCACCCTGCCCTGCTCCCTTCAAGGTGTTTTCATAGCTTTGTCATAGCCAATCCCCCCTCCTTGCAATCTGCATATCTGTCTATCTATATATCCATTTGTCTATCTATGTTCTTTTCTCTGTATCATTTTAAAGTTCCCACATTTCAGGATCATTTAAAAAAGTAGTTTGTGCTGTATAATTGTATGCCTTAATATAGGTTTTCATTAAGTACTATTTGTACAAGGGCTTAAATTATAAGGGGCTGCTGAGTTTTGTCAAAAGCAAAGGACCTCCGCATTCCTCCAGACATGGATTATACCACAGGGGGGCTATTGAGCTTTTCACAGACAATGTTGAATTCATGATGTCATCTAAAGTTTATGGAGCCACAGATGGGGCCAAAAATGTGAGGCTGTGCTTGTGGTTGCCAGCTTTTCATTCTATTTTATACTTGTTTTTAATTCATTCATTTTTTTCCCAAACAGCCCCCTAAGTGAGCATGAAGGGAAGGTTCTGCACATACAATATGAATTCTTTACCCGTGTATTTAGTATACTGCACTTAGGCTTGTTGTTCTACCTTTACTTCATTGACATCGCCGTGAGCAAGTCAGTAAAGTAAATCCATACCAATATATAGTAAAATCAAATATTTTGTGTGTGTGTGTTTTTAAGAAGCACTTTATATGTATTGCTCTGTGTCCTCCTGTAAGTTATCAGTGATGATTAGTTTTTCTAATTTGAACCTTAAGGTGGAGGTGCAAAGCAGTGGTGGCTGGTGAGCTAGAAACATGCAGGGGAAGTCCAAACAATACCTTTAAATCTATCATTACTTTCAGTCTGTTTCAACCTTTATCCTCCTTGATTAACAATGAAACAAATAATTCACAGAATAATCTACGCCAATCGCGAAAATAGAGTAAATGAGTATGCTCGCGAAACAGCGCAGATTGTCTGTAGTTTGTGTGCTTGCGAAAGCTACAATGCGAGATTGTTTAATTGGAATACAGGTGCAAAGGCACTGTACCAAAGGTGCAACGTGTTAATGTTTCCAGGTTCAAACCCTTAAGCTCCACAGTCTCGCCCTTTTAAATCCAGACACAGCTGTTACTCTGAAGAGAAAACAAGGGAACAGCGATCCAAAAAAACTCACTGGACTCACAAAAGTCACAGGAGACCCTGCAGATAAATATCAAGACATTTTATTGGTAACTAGATGTCGGTCTAAACTCAGTCATCTTTGAAAAAGCACAGATAACGGTTTTTCTTTTTTGTCCACACAGTTGTTCTTAAGTTTTTTAAATCAGGTAAATTGATTCAATCCACACTTACAAAGAATTGCAAAGATACCCTGACTGCACCTGCACAGGCAGACGAAACAAAAGGGACACATATCATTATCATTCTCCATGGAGGCCGCACTGTTTTATATCAGAACCGATTTTCAAAGGCAATAATCTCATCTCCATTTAAGCACACAAATGTCCAGTGTCATTTAAAATGGATTTTAATTAGGAACATCTGGGCAAACATTAACTTGAGGGATGGTAGAAGAATGGAAAAAAGTAAATACAATTCTCTGGACACAGCGATGGAGAAAGGCTAATGAACAAGATGAGAACTGTTTGTTCAAGCCCTGGCAAAGAGATGAGATCTTTTCACTGGGAATTCTGCACAGGTAAGTCTATACTAAAGCACTACACAAACATGCACTAAATGACAAGGTGAGGCTGTGAACACACTAATTCATGATCTACTTCTCAAATTATTTAAGTCAATGTAGACAGTAGACATTCAGTTGCCATTGGGGAAAAATGTGTATCAGTCTAGCGTGCTAATGTAACGGAGATTGTCAATAACACCATTAAAATTATTTCCAATGATAAACTGATACTACATTTGACAAAAATAACAATGTTCAAAATAAGGAAAAGTCAAGCTCCAAGATGTAATTATAAGAATGATGCATAAAATGTTATTCACTCAAAAAGATGCATTGAAATATTTAGGTCTCAATACACAATGTCCATTGTCATAAATTTTCATAAATCTTTGTGCTTGATAATGCTTCAGTTCATTTCTATTTCAAATGTTGTGAAATTTGCTCTCCCCTTTTCAGCAGACTGAAAATGATTTTAATATGTAGAAACATAATAACAATAATAATAATAATAAGAAGAAGAAGAAGAAGAAGAAGAAAGGTGTTTGGCATCACATACTCCTGTTTTGAGGAAACATGGTAATAGGCTTATCTCTCACATAACTTTACAGTTATTAGACACCAGCCTGCAATTTTGTAATACTTGTGATATGTAATGCAAGCTGACTATTTGGTCTGTGTTTTTAGGCTGTATTGATTTTCCAGTCGGGAACTTGGCTAATGACATACAAACTTGAACCTGATCTGTTTTGACGTTTTGTCCACAATTGTGTTCAGCCAGATTCAGACAAGGGGAAAGGGGGGTGTTAATTCAGATACCCTATTGACATGGCTGTAGAATGATACTGTCCATATTCCTTATTTGAAATATTTTAGTGAAAATACAAAACAAAATATATTTAAGAACATGTACTATTATTATTATTATTATTATTATTATTATTATTATTAGTAGTAGTAGTAGTAGTAGTAGTAGTAGTAGTGGTAGTGATAGTAGTAGTACAAGCTGAATGAAGTACCGCTCAACACCACCACCAGAGTGACAGTGCAGGGGTTAATAATATTGAGAAGGTTTGCCAAGGGGATTGTTTATCAACAGGGGAGAAGGTTTTCTTTCTCCCTCTGAGTTCAGTCAGAGTGCCTTTTGTTTGACACTGTCCATTTGAGGAAAGCTTATCCCTGACCTTCTGCCATGGAGACTGATGACAAGGACAGTGTGCTCTAACCTTGACATTCAGCAGGCTAAATGGCTTTTTTTCCATAACCAGCAACAAACAGGGAGAGAGGCCACATGAGGCCAACAACTAATGAATCTATACCTGGGAGATACTTACATGTATCAACAATGTCCACTTGAGAGGACCAGCAACCAGCTCCTACTGCTTGAGAACTCACTCTTCTGCACTGCAGAAGGAAAGACAGACAGCTGATGTTGATCCTGCCGCAGTGTGTGTATACACACACACACACACACACACACACACACACACACACACACACACACACACTCACAAAATCCACACACAGCCACAAACACACATACAAACACCACCAACAATTTTATGGAAGTACACCAGTAATACATGGTGAGACAACCATTGTGCTTGTACTGCTAATTGCTTTTGCAGAGACATAGAGTTGTAACACTGTCATAATGGTACTGAAATTGGGTTAATTACTCCAGTTCTCAGCCGTGTCTCTCACTTCTCTCAGCCCTAACTATGACTCACAGCCCAGCGTTATAGTGTCTTCAGTGTGCTGTATAAGATCCTCCTGAAACAGTAGTCATTTTCTAGGACCATGCTGGTGTCCTGGATATAGCTGGAAGGCATGGAGCAGGAAGTAGAGTGAAGACCATGAGTGACCATGAAGACTTGGAATGCAGATTTCTTTTGCCATGCCTATGTGTGTGTGTGTGTATATATATATATATATATATATATATATATATATATATATATATCAGTATATATCATATATATATATATATATATATCAGTTCACAGTACAGGTGCTACAAAGAGATCAGATTACAAAGGGGGGTATGTTTTAAATTACAACCCATGTACAGACATTATTGATTGCAAGTTTTTCTTTTTTCCACTTTTGCTTTTTTATTGTTGCCACAGCACTTTACTGTCCTCTGACCCTAATGAGATAAGACAGTGGCAGGTGAAAACTGTCTGAGCCTTGCTGCTTGTTTACAGTACATTGTAACAAGCCAGGGTGGGGTGACCTCACCAAAGTCTACAGTCAAACTCGTGGGACAGCCCCGGCTCTAATGAGCAACCACGAGGGAACTCGCTTCAGCTACCTGCCCCACATAGAGACAGTGTCAGCAGGAGTGTGTTTGTTTGTGTGTCCATCTTTGTTTACTTCATTCTTTACATGTCAATTTGCAATTTACCTGCTACAATGTAATGTCTGTAAATATATGTGTGCATGCAATTTTTCTTCATATATCAGCTTTTATTAAATGTTTTTTGTAATAATGTGAACGTGCACATATGCACGTGCGCATATGGTGTAATGTACACAATGATGTGCATGTGCACGTGTCTACCAGTAGTTTGTCACCAAGATCTGTGTGGAAGTATATGTGTAGCAGGTTCTTCATTTCAGTTCTAAACTGAAATACCGATAATACAAGTCACATACATGTGCATAAAATTTCATCTATTTTTCCAAAAGAAATTATTGTTTACCATTCAGTGATCTTATTTTAGGCAAAACAGTATCAGACTGTCCATCATAAAATGTTCACCTGACCACAGAAATAGGGGTCAGCACAAATGTTATCCTCAGAATATTCCTCTCTGTAAGATGTATTTAGTACCATTTTTTCATATCGAGCTGTATTTTACAATGGCTAAGAATGGTTTGAACATGAAAGAAAAAATATCTAAACTACGATGAGAAAGAAGACATGCATTCATACCAGGAGAAATACAATACATACACTTCCGAAGTCTGCTCCACATGATCTCTCCCACTGCCCCCACACCACGGAGAGTTGTGTAACCTTTGACCCTGCCAGCCGAGGGGCTGTTCCATGCAGGAAGAGGGAAGATAAAAGTCCCTCTGGGGCCTTGCAGAAAGAGTACACTTACATAAACATCTCCTCGTGTCCTTTTTTCCCCCTCTACCTCATTCTTTTCTTCTCAGTCCTGGCAAAACAGGCCGACGTATTTCTGGTGTGGGCCCCATTAAAGCCCGCTCCTCACCTCCTTTGCATTTGGCTGAAGAGCTCGGCCAAGGACTTCCGCTCATTTTCTTCTGCACATTTTGAAAACCTCCAACTTTTCCCTCCTTTCCGCCATGACACTGAAGTCTGGAATCAGGGCAAAGGAAGACAACAGCTCTAAGGTCACGTATCCTCCGTACTGTCTGAGGCTTGTATTCAAATTAACTGCAGTGTCCTTACCATTAGGTAAGGAATTAAAACAATAGTTCCTTTCTGTACCATTCTTCCAGATGTTCCCTTCATTTCAGGGACAGCTGCACTTACAATGTCACATTATTAATTAAATTAGATTCCTGTAAATTAACAGCCTGACCCGACACGATTGTTTTGATATCTTCTCAACTCCTTTCTAGGTATTTGGAGTAAGGGGGGTATGCCAACAGATCCTGCCTAGAGGTCAGAAGTAAGTTGATGTTATGGGCCAGCCTTTTTGACACAGTTTACAGTTTTCTTCCTTTGCTTAAGTCTATTGCCATGTGAAACATTAACATTTTAACTGTACTTTTCCATTAATTAAACAACATTATTAATTTTAAGATAACTCAGTCATTGAAATCAAGGAAAAATATGAGAAGAGAAAGTTATTCAAGTGAAAAAATGCTTGATTTTATTTTATTCAACGTAAAGGACAGACTATAATGCAAATTGATTCCAGTTTATCAAAACTAACACAGATCTTCTGACAACCTTTAATAATTCAAACAATTGCAAATATTGAATTACCAGTAAAGAATTAAATGCATTGCTCGAAAACATTTGTCACAAAGTAGTACAAATTACAAGGAAAAATGCCACTTGTCGGCTTCTGTTTGTCTCAACTGAATTCTTCACACCTGCCAATGTTGGGAAGTCACCTGCAACATACAAAGGGTTAAACAATCACCTTAATGTAATCTTGTTTATGGTTCACATCTGTAAATTATTTCATAGGAGCTTGGAGCTACTCAACATATAAAAGCCCCTTTATCTCTGACACTGCCATTTGCTCCAACTTTACTGTGTAAAATTATGACTCATATTTTTATTGGCCTTTCCATTTTCAATGGTCTCTTTTTCAAATCCTTGAACTATGTTGAACTGCACATTCTGTTAATTGCAGTTCTGCTTACCTGGATGATAAGCCATACTATTTTAATACTTCACTATTGTCTGAACTGTTCTGCAAAAAAAATAATAAACATGAAGGTCAAAAGAAAAAAAAACATAATAATAATAATAAGAAACAGGTCCTTCTGTTTATGGTCCAAATCTATCTCATATTACTGGACAGGGGGAAGACAGCAGGGGTATTTGATAGAGTCGAGGAAATGTTTAAAATGTTAAATTTCCAACTTAAGAGGACCCACCAAAGGTTGTCTGTGAAATCCTGGAGCTGGTTTTTACGAGGCTCTGCTCATAACAGATGAAACCTGTCTGCTGACAGCTAGGTGACCCCTGTGCTCTCGGGTCCCCCGCTGTTTCAGAAGAGCAGACCCGGGCAAGGGCAGCAGACACTACGTCCTTGGCCCCGTTGTCTGTCCGACCACAAGTGTGCTTGTAGCGTGTTCATTCACTTCATGGAAAAACAAAAGGAGCAGACCTGCAGTAAAGTTGTCAGTCAGACTCCAATGATGGAAAACCCGAATCTTTATGAACGCGTTCTGGCCCGACAGAAGAAAAGATTATCACAGCTGGAAAGTTAAAGTGGAATATAAATGTACGCTCCAACAGGAAAGACCCCTCTCTAATGACTGTGTTTGAAGCTCTCAAATAAATAATAAACCACATTGCTTGTACATGTACACACACACGCAACAGGCACAAACACACACGCACACACACACAAATTCATGTAGCCTCATGCAAATGTGTGTACATGCAACCAAACACGGGACACAAGCATGCTCCTGTACGCATAAGCACACATGAACACACACACACACACACACACACACGCACACACATGCACACACACACTTTTTTTTCCCCTCTCGTCCTTTGCTTGATTTTTTCCTGAGTTGAATGTGTCTGAGATATTAGGCAGCCCCAGGGCTTCTCCTTTGACAAGGGGAGCACTTTGTTTGTTTTCTGGAGCCGAATCCACACACTGGCCAGAGCAGGGTCAACAGCGGGGCAGCCTGTACTACTCAACGGACCTGTTATTCATCCGTGTCATTCAGCAGGCAGGATCACGAGGGAGGGCCCTGAACCCGCTGCAGGCCCGACTCCCAGCATGGGTCAGTACTAAAGAGGACACTAGGTAAAGGACAGACAGATTCAGAGACATTGGGCTGGATGGGGAAGACTAAAAGCCCGAGGTTCACCAGGGAACCCTCAGCCCTCTGAAATGTGTCTTTTCCTTTTGCTGTTGTTCCTCCTGGATGATCTATAGTGCTTGTGTCCTTGTGTCGGTGTCTGACAATGAGGCTACACAAGAGGCCCAGTCTTACAAGGCACACTGTGACCGTGGTAAAGGTTAGAATGAGTAAAGCTTTTACAATGTGGAAGAAAAAGAACACAGATGTACACTCAGAACACAGTTATTACCAGGTCATAATAGGCAGGCTCTGGACTGTTCTACACTGTCCTCCTAGAATGAACCAGAATTCTCATTTTGCAGTTCATAGAATGCACTGATTAAGATGGGAGCTAAGATTAAACAATGTGGTCCTCGGTCCTGTACTTTGGGAAAGTAATTTAGTGTTATGTTGTTTTGGGACATAAACATCGTGGCTGTTTCTGCTGTCATTGAAATGCATTTTTTTTTTGGAAAAGCAGTGAAAAATAGCAATAGTTTACGCTTACATTTGTTAAACAAATTTACTGTAAGGATAAGGCACCATTGCAGTTAAAATGAATTCCCCCAATGGACTTTGTGGTCGATGGGAGGGGTTCTCTCATGTCAGTGACTGTTGCAGTATGTGTCATCTATTTGATTGCTGTTTGTGATGTGAAGACACATTCACATCAACGGCTTCATCTTCCTGCCAAATCTCCAGAGTCCACGACAAAAACACCATTAGGATCAGCTCACATGCAATTCAGATGAGCACTGTTAATCTGGCATGAAATTACATTTAAAACTTGGACTGCTGTGCTTTCCCCCACTTTCGATTTTTGTGGCAGATACAGCAAGAAGTGGGTGTTTGTACGTGTATGTATTTTCATGTGTGTATGTATGCATGTGATTTCTTGTTTGTGTGAACAAAGGGCAATGCTTCAAAATATTAATCTTGCAGTTTGGGGAGATTAGAGGAATATTGTTCTAGTAAATGGCCCAATTTTATGTATGTAACAAAGAAAGACATCTGAGAAAGGAAATCTGGTGAGGTTTTCCTAAACTGTAATGTCTGTGAATTGTTGTATCTGTATGCAACTGGGTCATCATTCTTCTTGGGTCAGAGTAAAGATGAAACCAGACAAAGCTTAGCGTGTTTTTCTTAGAATCAGTTTGCTGTATGTTGCAAGTTGTGTATGTTTGAAGTTGAAGTTTTCAGTGCTTTAACAACCTCATGAGTTTGGCAGTAGCTGAAATTAATGTTTATAGTGTTGGGAAGAGAAAAGAATTACAATTTCTTAAATGTGTTAACTGGAAATTAAGGACAAAGTGCAGTGCTTTCAGAGACCTATGAATTCACTAAAAAGAAATATTTAAGAGTGTGCTAATAAAAAAAAAAAAATAACCTGTTTAAAGTTACCCCAACCAATGCTAACACATTTCTGCTGGCATGGGTTGCCATAGTTTTTTTGTGGAGGTGAAATATAGTCTCCCTTTTTCCATGAAAAGAAAAATACAGCTCATGACTTAAAGTTAGCAAAAGACCAACACATCTGACATGATTACATAGCAAGCAGCTACTGCAGCAATTATCTTATGAAAATATAAATAGAAGCTCATCTCTCTATTGGACCATTTTGATAGGTCATCTGACAATTTAGACTGTGAAGTTATCTCTTATTTGGTGTTTTCATACTGAATAAGGAGCATTACCTTGTTATGCTTTTCTCAGAAATGTACAATTTGAGACATTGTTTATTCATAGATACTTTTCCAATAATGAAAAGATGGTATCATATAGTAATTCTCAAGTCATATTGTGGTGGAAATGCTGCAATTAAAATGTGCCTCTGTATATGTACCTAATTTTATTTTCAGCCAGGTTTCAATTAACTTGCTAGTGTGTTAGCTAACTTGCCAACTAAATAATTGTTATGTAGCTACACCACTAGCTGGTTGCATTGTTAGCTAGCTAAATGTTTTCTGCCAGTTTTTGTTACCTAATGCAGTAACTCAGTAGCTCAGTCATTGGCTTGGCTCACTAGTTAGCTAATGTTAGCCAGCTAAGTAGGCAGGTCACCTGCTTTTCTACAATGTAATTTATACTTTTCATTCTTTAATATTTTATATTTATTTAAAAACACATCCTCTGGCACATGAACATGCTATTTACAAGAGGCTCAGATAATTCTGAGTTTAAACCATTCATCAGGAGTGCTGAATTTATTAATGCAAGGGATCCTATCTTAAGTAAGGTGGTATTCAGTGTTAATCCTACCTTATTACAAAAATAGGCATTCTGATTGGTTCAAACCTTTCTTTTTCAAATTCATAGAGAAATCTATTAAGATGTCAGGGTGAAACCCAGCATTCTTGCTCCAAATTGTCTTTGGCTATGATTTACAGCACATTTTTTCAATTATGACTATGTATTTGACTCCAGTGTTCCTTCCAGTCTCTGTGTCTAGGAGATTTTAGTCAGTGATGGGAGGCTCCAGTGCTATCTGCCTTAGCACTATACTACCTACGGATGTCTTGTTTAGTCCACGCCCCTTCAAGAATGTTAATAATCACCAAGCAAATAAGAACGCTGGCAGTAGCAGCAGTAGCAAAGACAAAATTTTCAATGTGACAAGCACTGAGCTGACTATCTGGTAAATATATAAAAATCTGTGTTTACAGGTCATAAATGTGGCTAAAAATGTGAAGTATTGTTGCCTTGGACATGGTTTTCTGTGAATCAGATAAAAGTCACACCATTCAATGAAATTCTAAACTTGCTGGAGTGTATTTGATTTGGTTTCATTCTATTTTAGCCAATTATCTAACCTCTTAGTTAGATATATTACCATATAGCAACATAAAATCATTAAAATTTTAACTTTGAGCTTGCTGGCTACTTGAATAAGCTTAAAAATGAATCATGTTTTTAAGCCAGCCAGCTTGTTTGTGAGCAAGCAAATAATGTTGACAGTGAATTACTTTTGCTTGCTACCTAGCTTATTTTATTTTCAGTCATCAAGATAAATTGTTAAAAGCTAACCAGTTTCATAATAAAATGTAAAAATATGTTTGTTTCCTGTCCTGATATGCAAAGATTCACCATTTACAGACAATGAAGAATTTTAAATAAACACTCATTGACAAACACAGCACCCATTTCTGATATACCTCAATTCATATACATCATTCTATCATTCTAATCCATTACATATCATCGTAACACAAAACATGCTTGTGGAAAAACACAGGGTCTACTCACTTATACTAACGACTTGTTCTGTATAAGTCAATAAAAATATTTAAAGGAATAGGTATGCCGTTAAAATGACTCATATCAAAGTTACACTTAGCAATCTGGGCCACCTCACACAAATTATATAACCAACATTACAAAGTATACCCAATGTTGCTAAATTTATTTGTATAACTTTTACTTACTATCTGAAAAGAATAGTAAGTATTGTCATATTGTCATATCCAAGTTTTAAACACCAAAAGTGGCAAGATGCATCTTATCTAAGAATGTAATATACCACTGTTGTAAAACGACACTCCAGGTAAATCAATCGATCAAATATTATTTGTTATAGATATATTTACAATGAGGATTTCTGCAAATTGCTGCACATATTACATAGTGCATTTTTCAGAGTGAATTAAAAAAAAAACCCAGGTCAATTGGGGAAAAACTGGAAAATGATTTCCTGACCTTGGGAAAAGGGAATCAATGTAAGATGGCTATGCTTGCTTTTTGTTTGTTGCCTCACATTACCATTCTAATTTAGATCATAACATACAGTAAAGACAAATTTATATGCTCTATGTTTGAAGTGGTAAAAACCATACGGGGAAACCAATTATGTCATAAACATAATTGTCTCCTTGGCCTTTTAGTCTGCAGTTGTAGATAAATCATAACATAATATCAACTACTATGTATTATGTTACCTTCCTCTTACCTTCCTCCTACTGTACTTAAATGGTACTCGCATTATTTTTAACATATTATGCTAGTACCAATTTTATCATTATTGGTATGATGAAAAAATACAACACAACAACCATTTTAATGTACAGTGAAAGGCTGTTGAATTTGAGTTTAGACCTGTTTAAGTAGAAAACAAATTCATTGGTCAATTGAAGACTCCATAAATGGTACAGGCATTGAAAATGTGTTTTTTTATTTCTTACTTTTTACTCATTCTTTCTTTTTAAAATATTCACTGTAAATTATAGAAATTGCTAATATTTTCCCAGGTTTGAAAAAAATAATTCTGCAGCTGTTGAAGGTAATTTAGAAGGTAATTAAGATTATTTTGGTCAATTTCTGTGAAATGAGTTTGGTATTACTGACAAGCTAATTTAAATGCATTCAGAAAATTGCTACAAATTGTCTATGAATTGCTATTGAAATGTACATTTTTTGATGCAAAATTACTATGTAAACAAAAAAGTTGCTTGCAGATTTACTTTAGCACTTGACAGATTTTAATTCTCAATGCCACATTTCCCTGTCATGATTAGAAGCTTGCCATTGTTGAAGTAATTTAACATTAGTGTATATATATATATATATATATATATATATATATATATATATATATATATATATATATATATATATATATATTTCATGCTATTCCATGATCACTTTTTTCCTTGCATACCTCAACAAAAAGGGGGATCCAGTTGAATTGAATCTAATATGCTTTGTGCACACAAAGGGGTCACATTCTCATATAAGTTTGGGGAATGAAACATAAAAGGGGGTGGGATGGCCCACCAGGCTTTTGCTTCTCTAACAATGTGTCCAACGGTCCTGTCTCTTTTTCTCTTGTGTTTCTGGCAGCACAAAGGGGCTCTTCTCCCAGACAGAGGGGTCAGGGGTCAGTCTGGACCTCTGGACATATCCAATGCTAATTCCTGGCCCGTGTCATGTGGACACAGTGTGATTCTCCCGGGCTCTGAGAAAGAGAGGGGGGCTTGTTTGCAAGGCATGCGACAACTGCAGTTTCAGATCATGAGATTAGCCATCAGGTCATCTGCTTTCAAATCCATTTACACAACTCCTCTAAAGATTTACAATTCTTATACCCTGATGGCATGTACTTTGCTCTAGTAATTAAAAGGGCCATTTTATGTAGAAAAAGATGTTTCCTAAGGTCATGGAGAAGCTCAGGCCAGTCCTATGACTGATAAAATAAGACAACTATGGGGACCTCCAGTCTTACAGTCTGGACTTTTTATCAATGTCTCTCATTGTTGTGTGAAGGTGTATTTCAGAGAGGCTGCAGTGTGTCTCAGGCCTAACCTCAGACAGGTCCAGGCTCCCAGCACCTTGTGGCCTTCGGCATCCCGGATACAGTGACAACAATGCTAGCTACAGCACTAAGGCGAGATGGGCAATGCACAGCATGGCTCCCCCCTTGGAGAAAAGGCTTGCATGACATCTACACTAAAACAGAGCTAAGCATTGCAAAAGTGTGTCGATGTGATATTTATATTCCGAATTGCAGCAGCAATAAACAGAGGGTCGAAGGAGGCATAACCTCTCAGTCCCAACACTGACACCCTACCCCACCCCCCAACTAAATCCTACTGCAGATCCCCGGTGGCAATGCTGAATTATAATAATGATAATAACAATGAAAGGGAAAAAAATGAGACAGTCCATTGGCAGTAGTCATAGCACACCTCAATCAAATTACATGAACGCTGGATGAACATGTCACCCTTGGATTTATTCATTTGCATAAAACAATTACCCCACGGACAGTGGGCTCAGTGTCGTCTAGACAACATGCTTCAGATGGTGTCATCAGCTTCAGACACACAAGACTGGCTATAAATTAGCAATGAGCTGGGTCTGGCCAAGATGCATTATAGTGGTTATAAACCTTGAGAATTTATTTAAATAGAAAACACAAATGCAAATATGCCTGCTGGCATGGCAACTATCTCACTTCAGGTCATCCATATGCGGAACCCTGTGACATGGGAGATGGAGCAGGAGGAGAATATGAACCCTGACACATCATAAGAGTACACACTGGCCGTGTATTAACTCTTAAAGGGGAAACTGGCATGTTGTTCCATACAACTATGTCCGTTTTCTTGAGATTTATATAAAGACTAACCACAGTTTTTGACTGCTCAGCCTCCAAACTGAAAAAAAAAAATACTAAAAGAACTACAAACTTGCATATAGTATAAGTAATATTATAAGATGTATATTATGGTCACCCCCTTCACACATCCCCTTTCTTTACATATGCTTTCAATTACTTAAATTAATTTCAATTTTTCCTTTGCTTTCTTCTTTGTTATTAACTAGTGAGTTTAATGCTGTTGGAGATGCGTTGTTTGTATATTATTATTAATATTACCATAACCTGCCTAGGGAAAGGATACATGAACCATATGTATGTGTGTGTGTGTGTGTGTGTGTGTGTGTGCTTGTGTAACGGTGAAGGCTCCATCTTTTTGATTTGACTAACATTTTTACCATAATTTTCTTTAGATTGTTGGGTGAGAGCTTTCAGTGGTGTGTATGCATTTTAAGGAGTTAAAGGGAGAATCGGCGGGCCACCTTTAATCTTCACATCCTCATGTTCTTGAGGGCATTGTACTGCACCTCCACTCAGCTTTCACAACAGTAGCATATTGTGCCGCTGAGACATAGCCTTCCAGATCGATAGGTGAAATATACTAAGCACCTGATGGGGGTCTTGCTTGGGGGCATGTGGGTGCCCCGCTCCCTTATTTTGATTCACTGTATTATCAAAAAAAACATCTTTTTTCAGATTTTTTTTTCGTACAATCCAATCCAGACACAACTGAGCACATGAGCGCAGGATGTGCAGCGATCTGTAAATATAAACTATTAGTCATATTGGACAAAAAATACACACTGCCTCTCAAGGACATCTCAAATGCCTGTTCTTTCTCACTCAGAAGACATCAATGGTGTTGAACTTCTATAAAGTCAATGTATGTAATAAAGGTTAAAAAAGACCCTACAACCTACTGTTCAACTTTTGCTTCTTTCAGTCATTCCCATATCCTTCCCAACAGAGTTGCAGTTGTTAATCTTATTGTATTCTGTGTCTGAGGTTGAGGTTCTCCCTTTTGTATGCTTGCCCTGTAAAAAAAAAATCCCCTCTACCCGCAAATCCTGCCATCCTCTCAGCATTGCTTCTTTCCGAGGCCATCTTTACTGTGGATTCTTTAACTGTATAAACAAAGCAGGATACGGCTGTTTATCGGCCATTTCAGGGCCAGTCCTCGTCCTAACCTTTCCGTCTTAATTGTGCACATACCGTTCACCATTTTTATGTGTCTGCCTCCCCAGCCGTGCCCTTGAACTTGGCCCTCCCCCCACTACCCACTACCCCTGACCTCCGCCGGCCCTCCTCCCTCGCCGGGGTCACGTCGGCGGTCGACGAGACGGGACAGGCTGATGGCTGAGTGGCGGAGGAGCAATTAACGCAGCGCTGGAGTGTCATGCGCTGAATGGCTGGGAGACGGACAAGGCCACATGACAAGCCCTTGTTCGCAGGGAGAGAAAGAGAAGAAGAAGAAGGGAGGCACAAAAGGTCCATGACATCCTCCACCAAAGCGCTGGGATTAAGGATGAATAGAGACAAAAGGACAACAGTAAACAAAAGAAGAAGAGTTGGAGGCGGAGGAGCCCCTACACTGAATCTTGAATGTTTCTCGTCCCCTTGTAGAACAGACACACAATATGCATGTGCATATTCTCAAAATGGTTTATGAGGACCCAGTGGCAGCTCAATGTCAAAACTCAATTAATATTTAGCCCCCGTGTGTTTTTTTCCCCTCTGAACTCTTCCCTTATTTCAGCACTGACATCATCAACATTTTTGATTGGTGACTAAATACAAAAATGATTTAATTCATCTTAAACAGCAAGGAAACAGCAAAGCAAGTAACACAACAACAATAGAAAACAGCTAAACAGCTGGGATATATTCAAAATTCAATGTTTTCTGTTTATGACTACACAGATATAGTAAGTGTTTTTCCTACATGGGATTTAGTTGCCTGTGAATGTGTGTATCTGTGTTGCAGGACTGATGTTTTAAGGCAAAGAGTGTTTGCAAACCCTGATGGTATGATTTAACATGAACATGATAATGACATCTGCAGGCCTTCAGTGTCTGGGCACCCACATGGTCTTCACACACACAGTAAGTGGACAAACAAAAATTATTGTTTGATATAAGTTAAGCCATTTGATGCAAAGTGAAAAGGATTTTTCTTCATTTCAGCATTTATGTAAATTTGATACATGTTTTGCATATTGATAGTAATGTCACTGTGTCAAATGTATTTTCCATCAAGACATTTTGACATGATAGGAACATATCTTTTGAATGGGTCTTTGGGAGATAAGTGAAAAAAAGCTAAAAAATGTTTATCCTCATCCTCTGTTTGTACAGGTTTGCTGGGACACAGTGAATGCAGTCCTCTAATACACACACCTGCCAGCCACCACTATTTTTCAAACAGTAAGTCCCACAATGCATCACATGAAAGCGAATGCCAAACGGATGATAGGTACACCTCCCTGACATCATCTAAGTGACTCATGTGCCTCAGTTTCCATTTCTGCTAATTTCTCTTCTCTTCTTTATTATTCATCTGCTAAGTCGATAAAATCTTCAGTATGACTTTTTGACTAGGGTGTGTGTTTTTGTATTCACTGATGAGCGTCAGGCAATTTACAATGTCATGCTTCGACAAAACAAACTCCCATGGGGGTGAATTGGGATCTCCCCTATATCAGATTTTTTTCCTCCTCCACAAAAATGAGACCATTTTAATTTAAAAGTAAGACATGTATGTATGTGAGTTTAAAACAGATACTGTACGCACTGAGAAATCTAATTTATGTCAACAGAAATGTTTAAAACATGTCTAAAATCAAGATGACTGAAAGAGCTAAGAAACTGCTCTTTGAACCCATACAAATATCACTTAAATTCTTAAAGAGAAAAAGATGGGTTTCTTGACTTTTTTGACACATTATAATCTTAAACAGTATGATATAATTAAAATGTCACTGCTGAAGCTGTTTCACCACTAATTCATTTGACAGATAAAAAAAAATGTTGTATGAGGGTAATTTATGAAAAAAAAACAGCTATTAAGAATTTTTACTATTATTGCATTTGCAACTAAAATCTATGTCTGTAATATTATTAAATTGTTTGTAGTAGCCATGTTTTTGTGCAGCTGATAATCATTGGCATTATAGTCTGCAACCATTATGCCCACTAAATTCAATGCCAAGTAGATGAACACATTTTGTCTTGGAAACCTCAAAATATAGATACCAATAGACTGCCTGTATGTAATATTAAGTATGCGGTAAATGTGCAGCATAAAATACTGCAGGTATGGAAGATTCTTTAGGACAAAAAATGTGTTTTCATGTATTCTGTCCATAGACAAAGGTGTTGTTGTTTCCCTCTGCTTTTGGGGAATTTAATATTTTGACCTGAATGTATCAAGATTGTCATACAAGCACTTACCTGTAGGCTGCATTAAATGTGCACTTATTAGGATGTCACGGTGTATAGTAAATATACTGAGAGTAGTGCTAGGTGGGCCATGGCATGTATAATGATCAACCAAAGGATAAACACTGTTGATGTTGTAGGTGTGGATATTTATTGGTTTTTAATAATGTATTAGTTAAAAAGTTAAAGGAGTTTGTCTTATTTGCTTTATTTTTTCAATCAATTAATATATTTATGTGGTTGTAAGTGGGTTCATGATGAGTGGGGGACACATTATTGGGTCAGTTTAATATTGAATCACTGTAAATGTTGCTCTCAATCTTCAAACATTTTCCGCCTCTACTTTTTTTTTTATTCTTGTGTGATCCTTCCCCCTCTCTTCAAGAACCAAACACAGCATCATTGCCTAGCAGTGACATCTGCTGGGAAATGGTGGGTGAGAGTTGTTACCTCCTCTCCCCCACAGGCTGTCTGTTAACCCCCAGCCTTCCGGATTGTGGCCAGCTCTAGCACTGGATGCTGCCGTCACCCCGCCTCCTTTGAAATCCTCCTATTTGTGCCAGCCCCCATCTCAAACCCCGAGCAAGCCGAAGACCTCCTCTATCTTTAAATGAGGACTTTATAGCTGCTGTGGGGTGCACTCTGCTGTGTTGGGCCATGTACAAGTGGAAAACGGGACAGGGGCAGTGGTCATGCATTTTTGGGCCCGCTCCCTTTTTTAGTATTCCAGACAGAGGTAAAATACTTTGTAAACATTCATACGAGTTGACAATGCTGAGAAGGTAGGATTATTCAAGCAAGAGCACCACAGCGCTCTTATTTTAGCTGTGAGTGGTGAGCACATTCTGTCTGAAATGAAGCAACATACAGCACAGTGCTATTTTGAAAAACAGTGTGACTTGTCATGACACAGGTCAAGGAAAATGCGCCAATTTTAATCAAAGCTGAGGAAAAAAAAAAATCTGTGACTCACAGGAGAGAGATACAAAATGACAGCACATTTGATCCTTAGAACAAATGCCCCTCAAGATATTGTTAAACATAGAAACCGTCAACAACTTTTCCTACCACAGGCTGGGTAACTCACTGCCCTGTCCCTGGGACCCCCAAAAATATGCATGAGTACATGTCTGTGTGTGATATGTACCTTTTTCTGGGCCATGCATTTAACATTTGTGCAGTTTAAAATGCAATGCCACAATGTACTGTATGTAGAGATGTGGTGGAAGGTCAACAGAGATGAACCAACATGCTACTCACCAGGCATTGCAGGAGTACAAGGTAACATGAGACAGCAATGTACAGTGGGAAATACTTTATAAATGTGGGTCTGGACACCACATGGCTTTTTTTTATGAAAGGCTAAATAATGCATTGTCTGGATTTCTATTGTTTGCTTGCTTGTTTATTTATATAAAATAGCCCCACTTTAAGAGTGATCTTCAACTCCATAAAGTAAGGAAAATAATTCAGTTTAATTGCAATTTCACTGATTTAGACAAAATAAATGTTTCATCTGCATTGATCCATGGTACATCTTAATCTTTAACAGCTTGTATTGTCACCTGTTGTTAACAAAATAAGTATTTGTAAATCATACACAGACTTTTCAGAGATAATCACCATTTAAAGCAACAATGACCATTGGCTAAGGAGAATAAAGGCAAATACATCAAAGCTGTAATTCTTGTGAATGCAGTCAAAACTTTTGAATTAGGAGTGACACACGTAAAATTATGGAAATAGGAAATCAATCAAGCAGCTATTAAGCTGCTGCGATGTAATGAAAGCTGTCTCCTTGATATAAGTGGGAGCAAAAGATAACAAGCAAATTTAATTCAGTTCATCAATGCACTTTAGGAGAAATATGGTAAAACAAATTCAGACAATACTCACATCTACTATCCAATATTCCTCTCAGCTGCAGTAAGTCTGATATACTCACAAAGCTATTAAAAACAGTTTGATGTTCCCATGTATTTCAGAAAGCACTCTGTCTGTTGAATCCTGTATTTGTTTGGACAGTGTCCGGAGACCCTTTACAACAGAACAGGTGGGTATTGCAGCAGATTCACGCAAAGGAGTGAGAAAGAATTAATCATTACACATGAGTAAAAACAGACACGCGCGCGCACACACACACAAACACACACACACACACACACACACACACACCAAGGAACTGATCTGGGTTTGTTTCCTTACCATCCATCACAACTCAGCCCCCCACCCACACACTCACCCACCTACCTGTTTGCGAGTGTGTATTGGTGTGTGTGCGCAGTATGTTCATGTGTACATGTGTAGAAGGAACACCATAGCATGGGGGTGTAGGAAGAAACGCCAGTGGCTCTCCAGCTCATGCGCCAGCCATTGTTGCCCTCATGTCCTGGTGACTACTGCACTGAGGAGTGAGCAGCCCTGCAGCCACGGATTTGATCTTTGCAAAGGCTAACATCTGTCGGCTGTCACTGCAGCAAGATTGATGACGGGCAAGGGAAGGGAGAAGGGGTGGAGCGGGCCGGGGGTGGAGGAGAAGAAGAAGAAATCGGGGGGGGTGTTCATTGAGGGGTGGTGGTGGGGGGCACCTTGGTTAATGGTGGTTATGCCAGTGTAACACTGCTGGCAGCAGGGACTCCAGAGGAGAGGGGTAGGGGAATGCCCCCTCACCCAGCTGGAGGGGTAATTGAACCGGGCTGAATGTGATAACACAGGGCTGAGATCATTGGGGCTGGTGATTTTGGGCAACACAGGGGGTGGATGGTGGGGTGGGGGGGCTGGCACAGAAAGATGAAGAGAGAAGCATAGCTGTACATTGTGGATGAGTATCTCACACAATGAACCAGCATTTCTCATAGAACACTGAGGTGAGGAATGTAATATTTTCACCATCAAAGTAATGTTTACCTTAGCATTAACACATACAATGGAGGAATAAATTTCACAAGCATTTGAGGTATCCCAAATAGGTGTACTGTGTTACATATGGTCACATCATGAGTTCCTATCTCGCCTCTCTAACCCTACACTACCAGGGGTTCTACAATTCATGAAAAACAAAGACTTGCTCTCATGCTTATTGATGCAAATATTGAATCAGGACAAAATTATAATACTTCCTTAATCAACATTAACAACAAAATAAATATCATGCATCATAGTTCAAGAGGAGTGACCAGGGCGCTCATAGACTATATACCTATAGGTGAGGCAAATACGGATACAGAATTAAAAAAAAAAATCAAATGATCTGCTGTGGCTAAATGTCGTGAATAATTCACACTGCTGTGAGAATTCAGAAATGTGAATGCCTGCCCAGTGCATGTTAATTCCCCCACCCCCTGCAATTTGTAAGTCACAAGGTATAAACTCACAGTCAGGATCATACTGTACACAGAACACAACCACGCCCAGAAGCAGATCAGCTGGCCCATTAATCTCACATACTGTTTCCACTTTCAGAGTTGTAATTTTTTTGCCAACAACCACAATAAAAAAAAAAACACAACAAAAACAAAACACTGCCCTGAGGAATCATAGTGATTGTCGAGGCAAAAAAAACGAGACAACTGTCTCTTTTGAATGTTGTCAGATGAACCCGACTTGGCCTAATCTAGCAGGCACAGAGCAATCAACACCTTCTTGTCACTTTGACTCTCCATCGTTGACACATACGGTAGCTGTTGCATTCCTGTCCCCGCATCACAAAGTAACTAACAGGGTTAGTCATCAGACACATTTTATGCTCGCTAGAAATAGCACCATCTTCCTCTCTCTCCCCCTCTCTGGTAATTAAAAAAAAAATTCCTAATTGGAAACTAGAAAAAGACAATGTTACTTTTCCAAGAATATTCTATGACAGCATTACTGTGGTGTCCTGTCCTGTCATAGAGGGCCACCGGCAGCCCCAAATCGGCCGGCGGAGGTCGATTGCTGCGGCGTCCCTGTCAACATCTTCCAATCTCTGCTGCCAATCTCCATCACTGTGAGGGAGAGATGACAAATCTGCCAGATGGGAGTGACTGGTCCTTGCACTCAGTCCCCCAGTCTCCAGAAACTCCTGCTCTACTTGCGCCCCGGAGCGTGCGCTCATTCATAGCTAATGCCAGGAATCTGTTTTCCGGATTATTATTTTTCCATTATCTCGAAGGATCATAATTTGTCAAAGGTGGTGATGATGTTCAGCGGTTGGCAGAGTTGAAAATGCATGGTTGATGCCCAGCTGCTTTTCAGGACAGGAAAGGTGCTGTGTGAATACTTTCTCAAGGGTACAGGAAGAGGAAGTTCAGTAAGAGAAGAACTTCCTCTGTGCTTTGCCTCATTTTAAAAGGTGACTCCATGGGATGTGTCAGTCATTCCATTGAGAAATGTGAGTGTCTGTTTCTAGCCCGCTACTGAAACTGGACAGAGGTCAGAAAGACCTGCCTCTTGCCTGCATCTCAGGAGTCTCAACACCTGTCACATATCAGCTGGCCCTTTAGCAAGTGCCATGTGCCTGGGACAGTGATGACAAGCGCACCTGGTTGCTTAGATAATCCTTGCTAATATGTACGATGACAATCATACATGAATATGAGTGCTTACATTAGTCATACATGTCTTGAATGCACTTGAAACTGAAAAGTTCAGATTTTATTCTGCTGCTGAAAAATGTCAGAATAAAATCTAGATTGAATGCTACTGTAACATCCTAAAAACATAGACAAAGGAATTTTGGTATGAATGTTCAGGTCTTGTTTTTACTGTTCACTTACCGTTTTTACCATTCAGTTTCCACAGTTCACTTTTTAGGAGGTATTGACAGCTATTTAAGTTGCTTCTCCCCTTTGTTGTGTCTGACAACAAATTAATGCTTATGTGGACAGACACCTATAAATGTCAGTGGGATTACAAACTTTGAAGTATGGAGATTTCAGTACAAGATATGTTTTGCAGGACAAATAAATATAAAGAGTACAATATAGGTGAGGGTAAACTAGACCAGCAGACAAAACCATAAAACATCTTCCACTGGTTCTTTGTGGACTGTGTATCTACCCCTTCTTACATTGCTACAGTACCTATTCCTCCCTCCCACCTCTACCTGTTATTTCCTGTGTCACAAAAAAGACAATGGTTTTCCTTTATGTGTCCAGGTTGTATTGGTCTCTACTGTTTCTATTGTGCATTTCAAATCTCAAGACAGTAGGGGAACAGTGTGTGCTTTACCCTCGCTGTGGTCTGAGCAAGATTTAATATCTCTGATGCAAATTTGCTTTGTCTGAGTGAGTCAAATACAGCGTGTTGTCATGACACTGTATATTATATATTTAAAAGAGGTCACCTTCACACCACTCAAGCTGTCTCAAGGATAGACAGACTGAGAGTATGTGGTGACACCTGGAAGGGAGGCAGACACAGGCAAAGGCTGTTCTGTTATGTCTGCTTACATACATGCTCAATGTGTACAGCTATTTGGAGCTTGATCTCATGTTTGGATCTTGATTTCTCTTTCACGAGACAGGCACATATCCCCATGGAAAAAAAAAAAATCATAGATATTTACTGCCTTCAAGCTAGGTTTGCACAGGACAGTTCCTTGAAGAGCATTGTAGGTGTAGGGTCCAGCAAAGTATGAGCAAGTATGCAGAGCATGATCAAGCCATTTGATTAGACTAATCTTTAAAACAGAAAAATTGTACGAGCAGCAAACCAAGGCATGTATGATGTCGATTATTTGGGCGGTTTTCATTCTTTTTGGTAGTTGCTGTTTTTAACATATTGATATGTGCATGTAAAATAATATATCTTTTCCTCAAATTCTGATTTGTCGATACTAAAATACCGTGGATCCTGCATTTTGCACAACCTCCATGTTATTTCCTGCACCTTCCTGGGCTCCAGATTAGAACTGTTGTAGCTGACCTGCTGTTGTAGCTGTCTCCTGCTTCCTCCTTCCTCGAGACCAAATTCTGATAATTTCATCGGTTCATTTGCCTCCCAGATACGCTGTGAGCGTCCCCATCTCTTCCGCTCGCTGTGACCTAGATTTGCGTGGAGAGAGTGACACGTCTGCCTGGCCGGGGCACGGACATCCTGTGCGCCGTAGCTCAAGTGTCTATAAAATATGACTCCCTATCTTCAAATAAGAATAATGAAAACCCGAGCCATGACAGATTGGATGTAGATGAGATTGCTGGTGTGACTATATGCGTGTGGCACTCTGCAGCTTTGCATTTGAAATAGAGAAAGGCTGGGCAGATGACCGCTTTGGCATTAAAGAAACACGGTTCCTCAACCTTTATTCTGAAAACCCAGAAGAGAATTGTTTGACCCCTTCTACTTGGCTCAAGTTCATACTGGCACCACTGCTGAGACACTGTCGTACGCCATGCTTTAGCTCAATTAATGAACAAGTCGACAGACTCACGTGTGGATAGATGAATACATACATACAAATAACTCCTTAACAAAGCCCATCTGATGTCATAGAGGTAGTCAAACGTAATGGCATTTCTATATGACAGTCAATTAGAACTGATGATTATGGGATGGAAGGTTGAGCAGAGCAGGCTGCCAACATGGCAACCAGTGTGGCAGGCTGCCAATGAGCTCATGTAAACACCTCTTAGTGCTTGCAAAAGAGGCTCCTCTCCTTCTTTCCCTGATGGCAATAACCTGTAACAGATATGTGATACACTTCTACTATTACTTTTACTATTTAAAAAATAAATAAATAAATAATAATAATAATAATACATTTGCAGATATTAAAAGGAAGAATTGTACAAAAAGCAGTCTATGGTACAACAGCATGAAGATTGGAATGTGCCATACATCATAGATGAGAGATATTAAAAGTGCAAAAAAAATAGTAATGTATGTAAATAGTAAAAACCACAAATGAATAAATAATAAAATAAAATAAGACTGAATAGAGCACACCTAAAAGGGTATCAATTAAAGGTAAGTGTGTAAAAATTACTTAATAGAGATTTAAAGGACAACATCGACTCAGCTGCTTTGATCTCTTCTGGAAGATTCCAGAGCTCAAGAGCTCTTACTGAAAAAGTGTTAGTCTGGACTCTTGACTCATCAGTCAGGCTTTATCTGAGGGTCAGTAATATAATCAGGAGCTAATCCAAGTCTTGCTTTAAAAGCAATTAATAAAATCTTAAAATCAATTCTGAAAGCAACTTCAAGCCAGTGCACAGAAGCCAGGATGAGGGTTACGAGTCTTTTATTTTAGAAGCCTAACTGCTGAATTCTGAACTAGCTGAAGACAGGCATGTGATGATTTAAACATGTATAGAGTGAATTGCAGGAGTCTTCATGAAATGAAGGCGTGAATGCCTTTCTATCACTAAATGACAGGAATGATCTAACTCTAGTTAGCTAACATATATAATGTGCCAGTATGTGCACCTGCACGGACACTCTGTTGGTTGTGTGGCTTGTGTGAGCCATTTCAATTAATCACATTCAGCCTAAAATAAATCTGAATGATTACTTCTGTGAGCACATGTGTAGTCGTGGAGAGCATGACAAGAAGCACCTTAGGCAGAAATGTGCAATATTTACAACAAACCATGTCAAATCATTATCCATTTGTGTCATTGCCCTCCCATTACATATGACAAGTAGTAACATATAACACATTACATATAACAAGTATAACAAGTAATGTACTTATTTCACTAGGTTTAATTGAAAGGTACAACTGCACATCAACACCACAGAAATGGAAATGGACATCATGGTTATGTGTGATCTGTATATATCATATAGGTGTACAACAGCATGGATCCCAGAACTGAACCCTGTGGAACCCAAGAAGTAAAAGGTGCTGAGGATTATACAGAGTTACCAATACAAACTGATAAATGAGAGATAAGAAAGAATATTGAAATTTACAGAAATAGAATTTTACAAAAACTAAATGTCATACTTACTGTATGCATTGTGCTATCATACTGTACTGTCCAGAGCATCACCATTTTGTTATGCATTCATTTGGTGCAAGCTGTGAGTGATTTTTTACAGTGCCATTCTAACCGATAAAGTAAATGTGCTCATGGTTCTGAAAAACAATAGTAGCAGCACTATCTACTGTCCCTATAAGTGGAATTTAGAATAATGACATTAAAAAGCACACAGTAATACATAACTGTGTTGGTACATATTTAAGTTGTATTCAAGTGTTGTTGGTTACATAAAGCTAACTGGGTGAAATCATGCCATGACAGATGACCTGACTTTTCACACTAACACAGGGACGATTGATCTGAACTGATGCCATGATGTGGACCCACAGGCACTGGGAGAAAAGGTCACTTGTGATCTCAAAGGAGAAGCTTTTTGTCATCCAAAAAAGTGCACTTGTATGATGATTTTACAGCAATAACATTGAATACACACAGCCCTGAAATTACTGTTTAAATGAAAATGTAAATAAAGTCATTCATAAAATAAACAAAATCGGTGACTATATGGTAACATACATGATATGAAATGCATGGATCCCACTACATAGCACATCAGACATGAGCCTGAAGAACTAACACTTTTAGATGTAGTTTGTAAGCCATGTATACTGCTATTTTCTGTACTAAAACAATTGAGGTACTACACATTAATCCACCTGGAACTTGACCCCATGATCCCAAGGTCAAGACTGAAGCACCCCAACCACGTGTGGGATATAAACACTGAGAAAGTGGAGCTGAGTTGAATTTAGGATTCTACTGAAGATTCTGCTGTAATATACATTCATATACATATCTATTCAATGAAACACTTCTGTCAGCTCACTGTGTGAGAGTAGAAGTAAATCATTGTGTTATTAAATTGAAGTGTATAAAATCATAATAATAATAATAATAATAATAATAATAATAATAATAATAATAATAATAATAATAGGTTGGAACATGATGATGAATGGGTTGGGATAAGGACATAGTACCTATCACAAATCTCAAAGACCTTAACAGTGAAGTGTTGACTCACTTCAAAAGACAACCTGGGTGATGCACAGCAGCCATTTTGGGCCAGTATGTTCACCATACACCAGCCGAGGCGAAGACGGAGGGAATTATCTTGCCAGTTAAATGTTCGTGTCACGTGACCACGGGCTCGCACTGTTTATCCGTGCAGCTCTCCCCAGCACAGCCGGGATTCGCTGGCCCGGCACCCATGTTGCAGTTAAGTGGAATTTAAGCTGACATGACCCTGAGCAAAGCAGGTAAACAAGAAAGGCTGCTTAGCCCCAAGGTTACCATATGGCTCGGGCTCCACTAAGGCAACCTGGTGCCTTAATCTTGTATTGCAGCGGATGTCACCGTACCTTATCCCTTGTTTGGTCTATTTTGTCTCTGCTCATGTTTCCAAACAGCGACGTGCTTTGGCTGAGGGCAGCTGACTGTCTGCTGGAAATGCCAGGACACTCCCACAGCCTCTTGGTAAATGGTACTCAGTCCAGCTAGTGCTTTCCTTAAAATCCTCTCGCAAGGATATGGAAGGTTAGGTCATGTGTTTCAAAACTGACTGGTGGCCATGAGCGGATGTTACGGCACAATTCTCATCATACATAAAATATATACCTTAAAACTATACTTTATATATTTCCTACGGAACCAATGCTCAAAGACCGTTCGTTAACATCTCAGCTCTTTACTCTCTAGACCATGTGCGCAGTGTTTGAAATACCCTGTGGCAATCGGGGGTCCACCTTACCCATACCTGCCAACATTTAGGTTTCAAAATATGGGAGGTTTTTTTGGGGGTGTGGATAGTAAATAAATAAGTACATAAATAATTATATGTAGTGTGTGGATTGTGTGTGTAGATTGTGTTTCATAGATGATCTGGCAACTTGGGTAATGTCACACAAACATACAAAACTTATGGATCTGTGTATGACGATTATTCATAATAAAGTTTGCCATGCAAATTACGGGAGTTTCCCGGGAGAAACAACAAATACTCTATGGGATACTCTGTGACTTAGCAATTTGAAAAAAAATATGTGCTTAGTGCCTAACAGAAATAAATGTCATTATTTTATTCACTGAAGTCTTGTCACTGAATCATTGGATGAAGAATGTGCTTTATTTTATGAAAACCTGCACACGTCTTTTGACCACAACTTTTGAATCATTGCAATGAAAAGCAAATACATTATTTTGTGTTTATTTTTCATACAAAGTGGGATGTAATGTCAGCCCTATGTCGGAGACAATGCAAATATTTGCTGTGATTTCAAAACCGGATTTCTCGACAACACACAGAGGAACAACTACCATCATTGGAAAGGGTAAGTCCTGCTGTTTATTTTGATATGTGGTTGGTGCGTTGTGAAGCGATAGGGACTTCGTGACTTATTCAACTGAGAGGCAGGAGTGTGAAAATGGGCGAAGAAATTAGTAAAGAAGAAGAAGAAGAAGTTTGATCTGTCTTCATAACGTGATTACTTCGGTATGTACAAATATGTTTACTATCATTACAAAGCTCTGGTTCCGCTCTTTCTTGTGATATGTGTTTCATATCTATGCAATGATGGTTTCATGAGTAATTCAAACAACAGTAATGGGTGTGGAGATGGACGCAGAGCTGTATGCAGATTGTAACTATGATTAAATTTGATGTAAATTCAAAATTATTTTTCTCGCCAACACTTCGTCGCATAGACAAGCAACTAGCATCGTTAGTGATGAATACTTCGTGAGCAATTTAGCCGAGAAGAAGGGATGTGAATTTGGACGCAGGCTGCGTCTGTCAGGCTTTAAGGGTTAAAAGACATTTTTAGTGACAATTGCAAGTGACAAATAATTTTTTAAAGATTTTTCCAGAGACCCCCCAAAATTTTGCTGTTAAGGGTTTCAGGGGGTCTCAAGTGTCAATCAAGGGGTCTTGGATGCCCTGAGACCCCCCGTATTTCGCACCCTGCATGTATGCTTTCAAAAGAACTCAAATGGTGCTTAGCTATAAAATGTATGTGAAAATGTGCCAGAGAATTGAACCTTGTTTAGCACTCCTTTATGACTGCAGACTTTGCCATGTTGAGACAACTGTGCAAAGGGTAATTCCCAAAAAAATTACTTCATAGAAGGAAAAAACATTTAAAAGCAGGTGATCTTTTGTTACATTGACACACTGCAAGAGAATTGGTACATAGAAAGTACAAGGTGAAGGAAACCTGGATGGAAAAAAGTTAATGAAAACCTAAGCTTTTTAATTCATTATTCCCCTTTTTGTATAAAAGGAATGGTTTGTTAATTAGAGCCTTTAAACCAATTACCATTCCAATAGGCCACATTTTAACCCATCGAGAACTAGAGAAATATAAGGCTATTATAATGTCTCCTCTAGGCTAAAAAGGTATAATCAATTCATCAATGATGGTTTTATAGAAATTGACCTTCTATTGACATTTCATTTCTTTCTTTTTTTGGAACATGAGACTAGCTGCTCTACTTTAGACATAGCTGTAAATTGTGAGAGTACGGATGAAGAATTAGGTCCAGAGTTCTTTGTCCTTAACTCTAGTGCAGAAGGAGTGCAGAATTTAAAGTTAAGCTCCATTTTAAGTTTCGCTTCCAGTGTTTTTTGTTTCTTTCGTTCAAAGCTGAAAGTCATATGCTTACATTTGCTTTACATTTTCAGGGTGAGAGAACGTTGCCGGTTGAGTCCAGCAGTCCACAGCAGTGTAAATTTATTTTGTAAAATGACCATTAATAAGTTGGCACAAATGACAAAGATTCAATGTTTCCATCTGAGACATACAACAATAAAAAATGTTCTTGGGTATTTGGTTCCTTTTCATATGTGTTTTCAAATAACTGCCCTAAACAGCAAACACCCACATTCAGTCATGTCAAAATGTAGAAAACTTAACAAAAAACAAGACAATGTGCTAATTAACAGCTTTGCTTATAATCCTATAGATGGTAAACACAGCGCATAAACTGATAGAAGCATGTAGGACAGATTGCTTTAAAGAAACCTGACAGGCTGTATAGTACTCAGAGGCAGCATTGTTTGTACAGATTAATCGCTGTATGTACCATATGCTCTGAATATAAAGAAAACCTCTTCCTGACAAATAAATGTGACAAACTGACAAACAGGCATCAACTACTCAACACGTCAGCGTGGTACGAATGTCGATGAATGCAGTGAATACATACTTTAGTTAATGCTGTGAAATTGCTGTAGTTGTTATTAAGATGTAAAAAAGAACAACTCGTACTTGGCCCTAGCTGATGATGCAAAGATCCAAAGTCACTGTCACTGTTTCAAACTTCAAAAAATCCAAGTAGAAGACACACTTAATTTATAGGCAAGCACCTCAGCTACTATAGAACTGCAATCAAATTAAATTAAATGGGAATGTTAAAAAATAGGGGAAGTTTGAACACAGATACACACAATCTCACACACACACACACTCACGCACACACACACAGATCACAAGATCACATTCTGCAATCATTGTTTAAAAAGAAAATCAAACGTTTTTGTATCTATAATTAGAAAGGCATGTAACCTAAGCATATGAAGCAAGTTAAGCAATTGAGACTTGAGATAGGTTAAACGAAACCATTGACTATGTCACATGCAATTATAGGTGATCTTGCTTGGTAAGGTGCTACCCACTGTGTTTTCCAGCATCTTAACGTCTTAAATTATAGAGAGAGTTTATCATTAGGTATACTTACTAATTGTGACAACATGGTAGTTCTTTATATTGATTGTAGAATTATCTGCTTTGTTAAAATAGTCTTGGTAAATTGGTAATTAACATCATGCTGACACAGACTGCATTAAACCTACACTATTGTATTTTTCACTCAGTAAATCTTTGGTTGTTTCATGAATTTGACATCAAATGTCTTAAAAAGGGAAATAAACACATGATTTATTATACTGATGAATTATTTCAATATGGTTAAATAGCTCAGGAGTAAATGAATGATGTTTCAACCTCCTTCACAATTTCCCATGATTCTGAGAGTGAGTTTTAAAGAGTCAACAATTCTTGTGTACTTTATTATGAAAGCATAGTGACATTGTCCTTAAAATATATTTTTTTTCAAATCAGATAAGGTCACCTTTGGAATCACAAGAAAACTTAAACCAAAACTGGTTAAAGACATATTTCCAGCATTTCTCCACTGACCGTTTGTAGCCTGTCACCTGTTTTGCTATCATTCTTGAAAAATTGTCCACTGAAGACATGTTTAATGAAATACAATCAATTATAAGATTTGGCAATCAACAATATAGCTGTGTTATTGTTGGGTGTGGTTGTTGGCAGGCAGTTTGAACTCAAAAGCCAAGGCAAATTCACTACAGATGCCAAACCAAATTTCAGAATTTTTTTCAATACATTTTGTGGACATTGATCATGTTGTTAGCGAAGCAGAGAAAATAGTACACTCTGTAAGGGCAAGGAGACTTGATAATTTGAAATTTATTATGCTTCTGAAATATTCTGGAGCTGAATACCATGGCATACTTTCCTACACAAATGTCTCTGTCTTTTGACAGACCTTAAGAAATGAGCTGCACTGAGTATGGGTGTTGGGAGGGAAAACTGCTTTTTTATTTGCAGATGCTTGGGAAAGAAGATTTGCTGAATTAAATAATTCAGGATGGAGATCTTTGGAGAATTTTTTTTAGAAAGGATGGGTTTGTCACCTTGTTTTTTGTACGAATATCTTGGTGCATTTGAATGAGTTAGTGTGAAATGGAAAGGGCAGGGCGACCTTGTGCACAAATTGTATTCTTGTCTCAGAGTCAAGTTAGTTTTCTGTCCAAAACAAATGAAGGAGATTTAGAAAATTCTGGAAAAAATTCTTTTCTTGACTTTTCAAAGATAGAAAAGTCACTGGATGTTGTGCCATGCATGCTGTTCAACAATGACAGATTTTTTCTGAGAGCTGGAGCTTATTGATCAATAATGTGATTCTACCCTGAAGGAAAAGTACAATTTGGTCAAATTTTAAAGTATTGTGCTTCCTCGAGTGAAACAAAGTTTTAATCTATGCACCATCTCACACAGAAAATGCATGTTTTATTCAGCTTTACTTACATGTGTGATGAAATGTCATGTCAAATAAATGTGTGTTCCCACAACATGAATGACTGAGGTTATAATTAATCCAAGATGAAGGTTACTGTTTTAAATATCTCTTCAGAATTACTTTGACAACAACATAACTCATTCATGGTTTACTTTGAAGCTCAGCAAAATTATAAAAAATATGTTTATTGCCACAGACAAATTGAAAAAAAATGCTGTCAAACTCAGAAACAGTATCAAACTCACTTACTATAAGGTTCAGTAGCTATACTACTCTATTGCAAAAGCCAGCACTAACTCCATTCACATATAAAGCAATTGTAATACAACTTGATTTTTCACATATTAACAACTTGTACCATTGAAATAATATCAATCAATCAGTATTTATGGCCTTCCATATAATTCTTTATCAAAATGTGACCCCCCAGAACAAAATGGCTGCTCCACCTTCTATTCTGACTGCTCCTCCTTTCTTTCCCCTTTCTCTTTCTTACTTTGTCTCTCATATCTCTCTCTCTTTTTCTCTCCATGATATGATCTAAGCAACAGGTGCTACTACAGTCCAACTCTCTGCTACCAAGGGATTACAATGATTAGCACTGATGCTGCCTCATTGGAGAAGCATGCTATCATTGTATTAGGAGACCCATCCTTGCCCCAGCCACTGCTGGTTGGGCAGTCTCCACTTATAGCCTGCCAGAGCCCAAAAAACAGCTATCCCCATGGCAGTAAATTTCTCCACTTGGCAGTAAACAGAGCATTTTTCCTCTGGAAAGTACACTCTTTCATGTATCTTGTGATAATTCACTTGTAATGGGCTATGACCAATACATTTTTCATTGTTTTTGATGTTATTTTACATTCAGAGAATTATGAAGAAGCACAGTGGATATGCAGCTTGAGTATATATGTACTGTGAGTGCGTGTGTGTGCAATGTGTTTATGATACTGCCTAATAAACATGTACATAAAATCCGTATAATTTTCTTTAGGGCAGCTGAAATCATAGTCCCTGATAAGTGCAGTATATATCTTATTTAAATATAAATAAATTGTCATTGTAAATATCTAGCCTCTGTCTAGATGGGGAATTCAATGACAGCAGGAAGTCATTCACCCCCCCACACACACACTTCTGTCAGTTCTTTTGAAGAACAATGATACTGCTATTCCTCAACCACAGTTTTCCAGTCCACCCCATGGTGAAAAGGCTACAGGTAAGCATTCTCAGATCTCTTCTTCTCAGCGAAACCCTCAATGCTTTCCCTCTCTATGCTTATTTAAATGCATGGCCCAAATACATCCTCTTAATAATTTGTATGCCATATTCTCTTGTATATAATACCTGCGGTATTCGGTGAATGTCCATACGCTCTACTGCCTGCTAGTGGACCTGATGACATAGCAGTTGAGGTACTCTGACATCGCATTAGATGTAGAAGTCTTATCTTTATTTAATCTCTGTAGGAGGTGGTCAGTAGTTTCATGGTTTGTCCGTAGTTTTAAGATGCTGAAAGTACCAAAGGGACAACCTCCACTTTCACTCCCACTCCTTTGTGGAAAGTCTGACCCCCTGCTGAATGCTCAGGGTCACACCACTCAGTAGGAATATGCATTCTTCCCCCATCGCTACAATAGTGTGCTTTAATGTTAAATCTTTGTTTAATGTGCAAAGGAGGGGAAAAAAATGCTAGTTTCCCCTCTGCCTGTGCACATTCTTTGTTTTTCCTTCTCTCTGCCTCTATCTTGCTTTTTCCTTTCTTTCATTTTCCCTTTCTCTGTCTCCTTTCATCTCCATCTGCTCCTGGACGCCTAGACATTCCGCCTGCCACGATTGTCTTGTCATTTTTTTTTTTTTTTTTGTGGTATTGAAAATGTTTGGACCCCTCTGTTTTTTAAGATGTTTCTGGAACAGAGTATGAATCATTATCCCCCCCATCTGTCATAATATAAGGTAATGCTTGGATGAATGCATTACAACACAAATGAAAACCATAACGAGCGACGGAGAAGCCAGTCTGCAGAGGCACACGAGCGTCGCGGGAATGCGCTCACGACACGGGGAAACCAAGTGAATCAAAGTGCGACTTCCATGGTTCCCCACCACCTGCTCCTGCTTCATTTCAAAACACTTGGTCATACACTCTGGCCGTCTTCTCCCTTATCAGTCCACAGCATTCGCGTATTTGTGGCATGGTTGACAAAAAACTGCCATGACGAACAAACGTCCAGCCCTCCCCGCCGCCATAAAATATTCATGGTCACAACGGTCTGATAATGTCATGTGCTGGTGCTGGTGTATGTTTTGTCTCACACATGTCCCCCTAGCTGTGCGTGTCGCTTATTTCCAGTTGTGACAGGCCAACAGTGGGATGTCGAGTTCAGTATGTACCCTAAAGCCATTGTTACAATGTGGCACTGACTTAACTGTGGTGAGATGCTGCTTTATAGGGTGCCACGCTCCTGTGATCACGCAGAAGAAAGACCATGAACACAGAAATGAACTGAAATGGTCATCACAACTCTGCCCATCATCACCATACATGTATGTCTGGCATGACCTTCACAAACTGCTGGAAAGCACAACAAAAAAGGATATATTTTGTTTATAGTATTATACAAGCATTTTGAAAGGTAAAGCTTGCATTAGGAAAAAAAAATCAAAAACTTGACATTACCTCATTGTTACTTCAGGAGAAGTAAACTACTTTTTATATAAGATCACTCTTTTTCATTTTTATTATTATTATTATTTTAACATACTTGGGGATGAGATCTGTTAACAGCACTCAGGCATATATGCAAAATGCTATTTTCATTAAGCTGGCTGGATCATGAGGAGAGCAGAGAGGAATGAAAAAAAAAGAGGAGAAATTATTAAGTTAAGTGCTCGGCTAATCATTTAACAAGTCCCATAGCTGCCTTTGTAAGAAGCCTCTTTCTTTAGCCTCTGATTTAAGAATTTAGAGTAATCATGTAAAAATGATACCCTGTGTGCTCTGTGATCCGCAAAATCTCTCCAACGCTCCCTCCCAGAAGAGAGAGCCTATTAACAGGGAAAAGCAGGAGCTGGCACACTCCGCCCCCTCGCCTCCGCACTACATCTTGCGTGCATTTTCCTGTGAAGCCTTAACGCTGGTGAGGACAGAAGACGAGGCACAACAGACCTCTGCTTCTGCATGATTATGGAGTCCCGGGCAGGTGGTGGTGAGCTCCCTGAGCTGCCGTCTCCCTGAATGGGTCAGTGTGGGGCTCTCAGCAGAGGTGCTCATGGGCTGCCTTGGCGCGTACTAACCCCGGGGCTTCTTCTGCGCAGTCCCAGAACCTCACATTGAATCAGGTTTTGCAGCTTCGTCTAAACCGCTGACATTCTCAAAGTCCAGTTAAGACAGTTAGTGCACTTGAACCAGGTGATTAAGTGCACAGCTAAGGCGAAAGCCCACAGATTCTGCTGCGCTTCTAGACTCACCACCAAGAGCAGCCATATTCTAACCTCTTTCTTTACAAATCTTTAGTATTTCATGTCAGGTATACCACACTGAAGTTCCTGCATGCTCTGTATTATTTGTTTGAGGCATTTCCTGCATTGTTCATTACTCACTGAACTTTTTAACTTCATCAAAGAATCATTGTTCCTTGATGAAAAATAATGTAGTAGTATTTGAAATACACAAAATTGGACTCCAGGGTGGTTGCAGTTCAAATGTTATTTGTCTATGTCTAATCTGTGAACAAATATGCTGTCATTTTATAATGCTCTAATAAGATTAAAGCATTTCATAAAAGATGTTCCTTGTAAGTTATTTTGAGTTTGAAGTGCAGAATGAAAAATCTACCTTGGCTGCATGCAGATTAATTTCCAATATCTTTTAACAAGACTATAAGCCTGTAAGAGCTTTGAACCTTGTATGAAATATGTATTAACAGCCTTGCTACTGGGACATTATAGCTAATGATGGTGAAAGTGTAAGCACTGACACCTTGTGTGAAAATATTAATTTAAGGCTGCTGTTCAAACACTTCAGTCCCTCCTGTTTGTTGGCGTTTGCCATAGCTGTCCATACCAGCTGAATTTTGCCACAACAGTCTACTACTTTCTTTTCCTATAGTATCATCTGCCATTACTTTTGTAATTCAAATTTCCAAATATCTAATCAAACCTGTACTTTATAAGAAGTCTCTGAAAGCTCACATACCCTTCATATCATTGCATTGTATCCACCGAATCAGATTCCGACAGGGAAAGAAAAGGTAGCTCAAGTGATTGTTTCTATAGCAGCACCAGTGCATGCAATCTACATAATACTAACAGTCCATATCAACAGAAACAGGTTTCAGATGATATATTTTTTACACACACACACACACACACACACACAATAACAGAAAAAAACATTGTAATCTGAATGACATTGGAATAAATAAAGGTCATCAAAATGACAAAAATTCATGTGCCAAGCATGGTAACCTTTCTCTGAACATCCAGCTTAACTCCCTCAAAGTGTCAGGTGAGAAGTATACTGAATATGTGGTCTCATCTATGAGAATAATAAGTGAAACACAGTAAGAGGAAAGTAACATGCCTATGTGAGTGGCTCTGATGGCAGATGGGTTGGATTGCATTACAGATTGACAGTAAACAAGCAGCCCACACATTTTTAACACCCATGCTGAGAACAAGACAGTTTTTTTCTGTCCGCGTTGCTTCGGCAGACTTGCATGAAAACATTAGTGGCCAAGCAACCCAACTCCAAGCCACACATTGTACAGTGTTGTACACAACCAGCCCTCTTCACAGAAGCCAGAACATGAAAACCAAGCCATACTAGAAAACAAAAGTTTGCAAATGCAGAAACAAAAGTGAAGTAAAACCATACTGTATGAAGTCCAGTCATTAACATGACTATGACTTATGAAGGCACTGAGAACAATGGTATTGTGTAGGGAGCAGATGAGCTCTCTCTCTCTCTCTCTCTCTCTCTCTCTCTCTCTCTCTCTCTCTCTCTCTCTCTCTCTCTCTCATATTTCTATAAATATAAATTATATTCACAGCTACATCTTTCTACTAGAATTCTCTCCACAAAGTGGGATACAGAGATTATTATTGGCAGTTTTATTTTTAATAACAATCCAACACTTAGAGCCACAGTTTAACTTCTTTCTGCAGCTAAACATTATCTGGACACTTCACATCCAGTGAGCATGTCTTTCTAGAGGTGGATCCTCGGATAGGTCTTCATCTCTGCAGGGATGGAGCCATTAGCATTCCATTCAAAGGAATGAGACCAAACAAGCTGTAGCAGTTGGATTCTTGAACCTGTCTCACTCTTCTCTTTACCTCGCACTATCTCATGCATCCCATTGTGGGAATATCCGAATGTGACCTAACCCAAGTGCTCACAGATCTGTGACTGAGCCATAGCAACTGCATGGTTTCCTTATTTTTATGAAGCTTTTGATAGAAGTGATTAGGCTACGAGTGCTCTTTGAAAATGAATGAAGGAACAATAAGGTAGAGTCAAGCAAAATGGAATATGTCTTTCCATCAGCTCTTTTCAGTGCTGAAATTTCTCTCCTCTGCTTTTTATCAAAAGCATTTGGGCATTTGTACAGTAGTGTGTTTGCATTTGAAATCATATTGTAAATGGGAGCGGTCTGGAAGGTCTTGTGAAATGTGTCAGGCCGCAATCTTACCACTGGAAGCACCTGTCAGCCATAAAAATGGAAGTTATACACATGTTATGATTGACCGTCATGCAGGAGAAAAGCGTATTCTTTGACAAACAACAAACAGCCATTTCTCACCGGTGACTTGTTGCAGAATCATCGGAATGCACAGCAGTGTCTCTTCTCCCAATAAGGAAAGACAAACCATCCTTGCCTCCCACCTGCTATGAGTCTGTATTTAGTTCTTCAGAATAAAGTAGCATGAAATAACACAGCATGGCAAGTGTTTGCCTCCCCAGTAATTCTTGCCCTGCTTAGTGTTTACAGCGCTTGCATCTTCCCTTTTTTGCATTACGCTTTGGGGTTACTATTATTATCACTATTGCACCGATTTAAATATAGACACCAGAATTTCTTACTGAGGTTTTTTCATTTTAGCACATCACTTTGACATGTATTCTGTCCGTTTTTTACATGTACTGTTGTGTACCTTTGCCTTGTTGGTCTGTCTGCCAAACAAGTATATATGAATGCAAAGTAAAAATTTTGCTCATGTTTGGGTATGACAGTAGGTGACATTTAGCAATTTGCATGTGTTGACTAAACAAGACTAATGTAAACAAACAAACAAACAAGCAAACCAAAGCTCATAATATCTGGGTAGGTAATTACATTTTGCAGAATAAAGTATTTCAAACACACATATAATTTGATGAACAGCTTGAGATCTCAAACAGCTCAAAGCTATTTGTTTTCTTTTTGCAGCTCCATAGCAACAGTAACAATAAAAAGAAGAGAAAGGAGTGCAAAAATTAACAGCAGATTTATTTTTCTTTTGTGAATTCATGCGGCGAGTTATGTGCATTTTCATACTTCAACACACTGATGGTAACCATCTCATCTTGAGGGGTTTGTACTGAACATCCTGTGGGTGGGAATTCATCATTCGCACCTGGAGCCTTTGAAACAGAAAGAGGGAGGGAGAGTGAGAGAAGGAGAGAGAGACGGTAAGGCCAATTACAGTAGGAGTACCATTTGATGTTTGTATCTATTCTGAATGATTACAAACAATTATAGAAAGAACCACATGCTTGGACAAAACCATACGATTCTATGAATGACCTGGCAGCCACATTTTTTTTGGTAGTATAGCTCCACATATTAGTATTTCTCTATGCCCTTCTTCCTTTATTAGCCTTCTCATCATCTCATTTCTGGTATATATTACCAGAGTTGTTCTGAAGTTCCCCTTTATTTCTTGTGTGCCAAAGTCCTGATACTTATGATTCCCGTCAGATAATTAAAGTCGGTGGAGAGGCTTTGCACGCCTGGCCCTTGCATGTCTTGTCTTCTTCCTTAAAACTGCTGAGATTACAGGGAGGGCGTCCCACCCAGGGGGCCTCTCCCTTTGTCCCTTTACCTCCTCACTGCCACAGCTCTCCTCTGATTATCAGAGTACTGACAGAATAAAAATAACCTCATATTCCTACATGAATCAGGAATAAAGCCCTTTTATTTCTTCAAAGGCACTAGCAGGTTTATGGTGCCTGTGAGTGTGTGTGTGTGTGTGTGTGTCTGTGCGCGTGCATAGCGATGATGGAGAGAAAGCTTTAATTTCACTGACATGCTTGTCAGCGAAACCAGGGGCGACTCCTCATGAAAGACAGGTGACTTTTTCTGAAGGTTATTTGTGTTGTTGATTTATCTGTTTACATACTCACTATCGACTTCTACTCTGCGTGCAAACCGCGCCGGTTCACCTGACAATGCAGATAGGCTTCTGTTGCTTGCATTTCAGCTTAATTCCGCTAATCATTCTGCAGTGTGAAGAAATGCTTATTTTTCGACCAGCCAATAGCAAAGCCTATAACTGCAGTAGTACCAACTTTTTTGTTGTCTCAGGTCTCTGTTGAAGGTGCAGTGCACCTCTGACTTTTACTGCACTGAAAATAGTATGTGCTAAAAGATTCCTTGAGCAGCAACTGGACTTTGGCATTTATGCTGTCTGACAACATGCTATTAAAGTTTACAGCAGGAAGTCATTGCACAGGTGTAGATGATCATTGCTACTTCCAGGTGTAAATTCAGTGTGTTTGCGTGGAGGCAAGAGACACACAACCATCCTGTTTTCTAAAATGTTTAGCAGGGGTGGCTCAGGATGCATGCTGGCATCTATGATTACTGGAGGTGTCTGATTAGCTGATAGAAAGTTGATCTTACACACAGTCGGTCTGTGCTGGAGCGCTCTGTAACCGTACCCTTCACGTTTAATGCGATTTGTGTTGGTGTATCTGGGTCTGCGGTGTACATGATTGCCATTGCTGTTCAGTCTGTTGAAGTTACGTCAGTGGCTTTCTTTATTACAGACAGACCTGTTTCCCTGTTAAGTAAGCCCTTTTGTGTATACCTCTCTGCTTTCTTAAGAACTCATATTCTCAAATTCTTAAGAGGCTCTACAGTGACATCCACCATGTAAGCACCCTATATAATAATGTAACAGTACCCTGTCTTTTACACAATTTTTTACTGTTTCGTCAGGGAGGTTTTTTGTTTTTTTTTTTCTTTTCAAGATAACTTATTAATGCACATGCCAGGAACTTTATTGGGCAAATCAGCAGTCAATGAACCAAAAATTTCAGGGTCAAGGGTATCTGGGTTATGCAGGGTATTAAAAGCAAAAAAAGAGAAAGCAGACATTGAAAGATGCATCGAAATATATGTGCGTTTGTGTGCTTGTGTGTGTGTGTGTGTGAGTGTGTTTGTTGCATGGGCAAGTGTGATGACCTATAGAATCTGTACTTTGGGACTGTTTGTTCCCTTGGAGCAGTGTCGTGGCATCTCTTCCTTTTCCTCGTTTTTTTTTTTTTAGTCCCTTCCCATTTTTACCGTCTCCAGGCTGCATATAAGCATCTACAGGACAAAGTACCAATGCAAGTAATGCAAGGATATGCTCAAGGCATTTGTGTTCAAAAGATTCAATTAAAAAAATAATTACCAAAAGATTACTGGTCGCCCCAAAATGGCTGTACTGTTTGAATTGATGTTTCCTTTTCATCTGGTTTAATAATAGAATGCTTCCTTAATTAAGAAAAAAAGGATTTGCCTCAGTATGCCCCGAATGAACAAAAGTTTGTTTGATGTGCTCAAAAATTGAATTTTTTTATTTGATCTAACAAATATGTTTTTCTACCTCCTTCTCCCTTTTTCCTCCGCAGGAGATAAAGACAATTCAATTTAGATACCGGCCACAGTCCTTTGGTAAACGAATGAGCTGCAAAACGGAAGCCAGAACAATGAATTGCTTTGGTGTACTCCTTCGGTGAGGGGTAAGAGTGTGACACTGCCTTGATGTTCCATAATAATTTCTCTGAGTATTTTATACAGTTTTCCTCTTAGGTCACCCTTTGGGTGCGGAAAACATGGAACTGACTGTTTCAGTTTGTCAGTGTTATCTCTCCGATTGACTGGACTTGCAAAAAGGAAAAAAAAAAGTCATTGGTGATACATTTTCAGTTTGGTCTGCAGCACATATAATCAATTCCATTTGCCAGGTGAAATAACTGTAGCTTTTCAGTAACATGGCTTTAAAAGTATTAGATTCTGTGTATGTATTGGCCCATGTAGCAAACACTTTACATTTTCACTTCCAATGCTACTTCTTTTTTTGAGTGACCCTCTGTTTAACCACTAGACTCCACTCCACCTTGAGGGCACATTATATTGCCTTTTTCACGTCATTCCCTAATTTAAACAAAGTTTCTCCTTGGAAAATGTTATGTGTGGCAGATAGGTAAACATACTATCTGTTTTCCTCCATTAAGAATGCGCAAGTTGTTGTTTGAAACACCCCCTCCACATCTCTGAAACACATGAATATATATCAGAATATAGACTGTAAGGATTGCCACCATTGACCAATAAAATAACCAGCTCTTTTCTTGTTTTCAAGCTGGGGCACCTCTATGAAGGATTATTAATAAATCCACAAAATGCTAAGTGAGGCTAATGGCTTTTTTTTAACAAGTCCAAAACTCATGTATGCATGATGTGCTCATAACCTTTCTTCTGGAGAACAGGGCATTATATATTTATTCTGTCATGCATTTCAAACATATGGAAAACTCAAACACACTGTGTATGTTAGATAGTGTACACACAGAGGGTTATCCTGAGTGACAGCAGGTAAAAGAGGAGTAAAAGCCTTTACTGCAGGATGCAGGACAGTGTACAAAGAGGTGTAGAGGACACAATGCCTAACTGAAAATTCACAGAATGAATGTATAACTTTTATTTTATATTATATTATATTATATTATATTATATTATATTATATAAGCAAAAAAACATTAAAATATATACACAAATCACTGATTTAGCATACAAATAGTGCTGATTATCTTGAGAGGAATGCTTACCTGTATATCTTACAAACACACACACAGACTAGAAGTAACTAGAAGAGCAATATTACCTTATGTTGTTAGCTTAGCTCCAAGCAATGAGCAACATTACTTGCATCATTGTCAAAGATTTTTACAGTACTACAAATCATTTTAAGTAATACATAGGCAATATGAGCACTGGTATTTCCACAAAACTGGGAAGACGTCACATAAATCAATGTTGTGGATGCACCTTATTGGATTAATCAAACCAGGCAATTTTTGCAGGGATGTCATTGGGTGATAATTTAAATAGGGCTGAAAGCCAGATGTTACCTTTGCAGCGAGACATGAGAATCATCACATTCACCCATTCATAATCAATTTGCATAATCCTTTTTCTGTTTATTTTGCTATTATTTCATGTGCAAATAAATTTAAACAGAGCCACAAGTACATAAAATCAATGCTAAAAGTGGCTGGAAGAGGACAATCTTTTTGGCGTACTTTAGAAACTTATATTACCATAAGCCTTTGGCGAGTTTAACACCCTTTAAATTGTTAACATCTGTCCAGTGTTTAGTGTCCTTCAGGTAATGAAATCAAAGGTCAAACCAGAGTTTGTAATTCACTTCAGTTGTTGTCATTGCTACCTATATTCATGAGCTATCTGAAGAGTAACATACTACCTGAAGTTTGGTTGAGTCACATATTCTTTGCATACTATTATTACAAATACATATGGATTATAATTTTTTATTATCAGCACTTTGCTGTACTGTAATGGAGAATCATACGAGACAGCAAAGACTTCTCCCATTCCCAATTTGAGGAGTCAATGTCCTCGATTCCAAATATCTGCCTCTTTCACAGGGTCTGCTGATCCATCTGCCTGCCTGTCCTTACACTAGGTGTTTTACTAAAAGCACTGTTGCCTGCCTCCTTATGTGTGTGTGTGTGTGTGTGTGTGTGTGTGTGTGTGTGTGTGTGTGTGTGTGTGTGTGTGTGTGTGTGTGTGTGTGTGTGTGTGCGTGTATTGTCTTCTTCCGCATTTGTCTCCTCAAATGGGATGTGTTTTTATTTTGCATGCATGCTCTCCACTTGTGGCTGATTCTGGTTTTCTGGCCATTTTCATTTACTTGGTCTGATAAAGTGACTGAATGAGTTGTTGACCATGTCTAACTGAATTGTGGTTAGGGGCATGTTAACTGATTGTCTGTGGCTGTCATCATTAATATAGCTGTTACTGATTAAAATTCTGAAGTCATGAGAATGACTGGGCATGTAAGGAGTCTCGCCATTTGGAACAGCGTCCTATGAAAGCAACATTACACTATATACGATTTCACTCAGGTATTACAGAAAATGGACACCAGGTGCAAGGCTCATTAAGGGTCATTGAGGAGCACTGAGTAAATGCTGGCACCTTCATTGTTCATTGTTCCTCATATGTTTTCCTCTCACTTGAGTGCATCATAATGCTGGTAAAGATGGCTGAATTCACTGGATTCTAAGGAGTTAGTAAGTATATTATTTAATGTTATTCATAAAATATAGATTTTTGAATAAATATAAATGGTCATGGTCAAGGTACTTGTATGGGGACTTCTAAAAGAGGCAGTTTGGGTCTGCTTTTTAGTTTAAAACATGAATGGCAGTGACTATGAGAACTTGTGCTGCTTTTTTCAGCCTGAAAAACACTAAGCTGGGGCAGCTGATGCATTGGACACAGATTCAAGGCAGATTTTATGGATACCATGCTATCAGTGGATAATCAATCAATCCCTCTGTCAAGTTACATAAACACTACTTACTGAATAAATCAGCTGTATTAATTACATTTTCCAATACGTGTGTGCAAAACCCAATCGGGACGAGGAATCATAAAGACACAACAGCACTTGGGCAACTGCTGAAATGTAAACACAATCAGATTGAATTAACAGTTGGAGCGAGGTGGTCAAGTATGGCTCGTTAACCAGTCAGCAGTCTTGATTACTGTAGTGTTTTTGCTTCCACTGGGAGAGTTGGCAAGTCTCACACTAAACACAAGGACCACATTTCCTCTCAGAAACCACTCTCGCTGTCATATGATACAAAGCAGAATTTTATCACATAGTCTTTTCTGTCCAGTTGGAAGGAGCCCTCTCTGCAGTCATGAGAGAAACACACTGTGCCATGCCATGACCAACAGGAAGACACAAAATAAATGTCCAATATAACTTTTTTGTGTCTGCCAAGAAACATGGGTTTACATTATGTGCATTACAGAGGGGAATGCATTGCTCTATATATGATATGTAAGGCTGAAAACAATTGACTGAAAAAACAATAAGAACTTTGCTAAACACACAATTTCCCCTTCTCAGTTTGGACACAATAAGATCTGATTATATGTCCTATCTGTGACAACTGTATACATGGTCCTACAATATAGATGTAAGGAGCACAAACCAAGCATATATGCTCTTTGATTCCTTTCTCCTCAACCAAAGATAAACAGTCCAACTTAAGGGAACTGAAGCCATGTATTTGCCAGGGGTTTCTCTTTGCCGTATAAGAATAACAAACATGACATTGTGCAGGGCAGGCATCACTCTAACAAACGGCAGCTATTATATCAGTGGGCTTACAGTTCCCAGCCTCGCTGCTCAGGCACTTTCAAAAGAAAGGTGAGAAATCTGAGAGAAGAGCCAACCAAAAAGAACAATCTCGCCAGCAGAGAAACTGAAAGGGTACAAGGTTTACCTTACAAAGCTCCAGAGTGCCAACTTTGAGTGGTCATTTAAAGCACAGAATAAACATATTCCTTGTCCACAATTCTGCTTCAGCTGATCATTTCTATGCAGCCCTGACAATGTGTAGAATTTATTTTTTTTTATATTCTGTGTCAATACCTTTATAATTCTCTGATTCTCCTCAGGTTTGTGTTATGAAGCTTTGATTCAGTCACCAAGACAGCCTTTTGTTGTGATGATACCATTAAAACAAATCAATGACAAATCAGCATGGCAAGTTAGCAATGTTATTAACATGTTATTGATCGATTTAAGTGTGTCCAAGTAGAAGCAGAAGATTATTCTCAAAGGGAGAGAATTTATTCTTTGATCATTTACAATAAGGAGGTTTGTTGTTTACAGTGTGTGTTACAATAAGTTTGGACCAGACAATCAACAATACATACAGGTATACCTTAAAAGAAAAATTTCTTTCTCCTTTGTTGGTCCATGCAAGTTCACATCGTCCATCTGATTACAATGACTGCTTTTAAACTATTCTTAGTCTACTGGTCTTTTAATGACAGTTTATTTGTTGCCATGGTAATCATCTCCAAAGTAGATTTCCTTGATTTGTTTTAATTGCATCTTCATCTTTTTTTCCCCAATGGTCACAAGGTCCCATTCTACCTGGGGCCATGGCAGAGTAATTATCGGTTACTGCACCATGTCAGACTGTTAGCAGAAGAAGGAGAAATAATGCAGGGCACCACCAGAACCAGAACTGGAACGTTTTTAATTCATGAGACAGGATTTCCATCATTGACAATACTGACACAGTTTTCTGTAATTAACTACCCTAAATGTGCCATTAAGGAAGCTATGCACCGAGGAAACTTGAGCCAACCCCTCTGTTGTTGGGCATGCGGACACGCGATGGTGAGATGTTACAGTAAAGGTCCTGTGACAAGTACCAAAAGATCACAGGTTTGAGGTCACTAACACCCGAAATGGCAAATTGTAAATCTGGTATGTACACTGACTGTATTAAGAGACTAATAAATTAGGTGCTGATTCATTTTTGAGAGGTGGTTTATGTGTATGGGTAATGGTAACAGAATGTATCTTGCAGAAGGAGCCAATGCAGGAACAACTACACAATGTTTGAGTGATATAAAAAGATCATTTGGGGAAAAGGCTTGTAGATGGAGTTATGTAGGGAGTGATGTAATTAGAATGGCAGGGATGGAAGGAAGATCTGAAAAAAACAAGGGGGTATGCATTGTCTTGCTCAGAAGTATGGACATGGATTACCTGGAAAAAAAGGACTCTGTGTGTTATGATGTGTTGTTTGCACACCAGTAAGACCACCAAAACTTAAGATGCAAACTGCTGCAAATACAGAAAGCAGACTGCTGCTCTGTCCACTTGAATGTATTATAGATTCTGCTTCATTGGTAAGTACATGAAGCTGTCACAGAAGGCAAAGAGGTGCAAAAATATATTGCATAGAAAACATAGGACTGCAAGGATATTAGTCTATTCCAAACAAAGTGGTTGAATCAAGGTGCTAAGGATCAAATATAAGCGTAGGTTTACCTCAAACACAGGCTATTTTTCCTTTGAAAATAAGGGGCTAAAATCATTCATCGGTGATTACAAATACAAGTGTTTAAACAAATTCTGGGGCTGCTATCGTGTATCTCTTGAAAAATGATTCTGGAATCACAGGAAACACAGTAAAATTAGAATCTTGATTGTCAAAAATCACTGTTTCATTTTAATCTATAATCAAATTAGCCTTCTAAAAAAATTTGGCAATGTCAAATTATATATGGTACATGGAGAAATATGGAAAAGGCTCCCTAATATCTTTTTACATTCTGATCTATTTTTTTCCCAGAAGTAATGACCTCCAATTGTGCCTACACATATTTTTTCTATTGTATTGTGTCATAGCCCAGTCTGTGTGTAAAATAAACACAAAGAGAAGTACTTTTAAGCCCAGTTTTCTCATGTGGACAGCAATAATGTTAAATTATTATCTTTCATTAAATTCAATCCTTTATTAAATTTCCATCTTAAGGTCAACAGATTTTTTTTTTCTTTACATATATTTGTATTTCATTGTTTAGTGTTTTTTAGGGGTTTTTTGCATGGTTAAAGTTACCTTCATATTATTTTGTATACAAATCAGCATGAGCGATCCTGTTTTATTGTCATCATTTTCCACAACTGCAGTGTCCACATTAGGACATATCTGTCCTTGCACGTACAAGGTATCAACTTTTCCAACTCATATGCCTCAGGTGTCAGATTTCACAGCTCCCGCCATCAGGTGTTAGACATTTTTTTGTATTGTATCCTAAATAGAAACCAAATATGCACACCTTGGAAAATGCTGAATTTTAACAGGCATTGGTGTCTTCACAACTAATCCAGAAAAAAGTGTTTGTTGTTTTTATTCAAATTGTTCTCAGTCTCACATTGCCGGGTTCCAATAAATAAAGATTAAATAAATAAATTAGCAGCACTTACCATAGACATTTCTAAAGTGAAATAAATTGCACTGTGCTTGAGCACCACCAAGATAACATGGCAGAACGTATGGCATTATAAGTCTTGCCTCATCTGGATAGCTCCAGCCCAGAGAATCCCACTCACCATCAGGGAAATGTCTAAATAACCAAAACACGAAAGAACAATGGACTTAAGCGCCCCTTGTAACAGGGATTATTTTGTATTTCTTTCCAACAGATTAATGAAACCAAAAATCTGTTCTTGTGCCTGATTTCTAATCGGTTTCTCTCTGTTTCTGTCATTCTTTCTTAGCCACTACACAGGTAGAAAAAAAATTCTGAAAAACGGAAAGGAATTTCAGAGCTCACAATCTTGGTTTTCTTGGCATTGCTTACTGTGTTCTTTGTTATGGTCACAAATAATAGATTTTGAAAATTATTATTATTAAATTTGAGAAATCTGATTTTGATGGTGTAAATTTGTTAGCAAAGTGCAACTGTGTGTGTGTGTGTGTGTGTGTGTGTGTGTGTGTGTGTGTGTGTGTGTGTGTGTGTGTGTGTGTGTGTGTGTGTGTGTGGTGTGTGTGTTTGTGATTAGCATTCAGTAAAAATCTGGCCCCTTTCACAGTGATGTATGTGCTGTACACCACATTTGTCACGTCACCTGTCTCTCTTTACTCATTTACATTGTGGCTCTTGTTTCCTGTGGCTGAAAAAGGAGGAAGTGAAATGCTACAGCTACCATTTGATGTTCTAAAAGAGGTGGTACCCTTCCATCAGCAGTGCAACACAAAGGGACAGCAGGCAGCAAATCTGTGAGGGCTGAGAGCCACCGGAGGTGTGCCCAGATCATGTCTTCACTGCCTCTTTTTCCTCCTCTGGTTGATCCTTGTTTAGCATTATAATCAGAAGGACCCTCAGCACCTCTCAGAAACTAATTAGTTCAACAGCCACAGGGGAAGATTGCACTGGCAGAGCAAAAGGTTATACAGTGTTTCTTCACCTGATGAGAAAGTGAATCTGTAAAAATGAATGCATGACAGCACCAGTGGCAGACCACCAGGATCATTAACAGAAATGATTTGGGATACTGTATTGTTCAAAGGAATTCTTGATTTCCCAGTGTGTATGATACTTAGTTATGAAGACTTTGTGCAATATATCATAGGTAAAGCAACGTTTTGTACATGAACTGACCTTAGACAAAGCAGAATGTTTGGGATGCCAGAGCTGTTGGTACAACCTTTCAACTTTTGGTTAAATCCCACCAGTTCCATAAGTGGAGCAACTGCAGGACAGATGAGCTCTGGTCAGGACATACTGTACAAATAGCTCCTGCCCCATGTCATACTGCTGCCTACAGTATGAATGAGTGCCAGTATTATGTACCGTACGTGTGAGAGTGTTTATACATGGAGAGAGGTGGCAGAATGTCCTCTGAAGGTTCAGATTGCACATTAGCACAAACCTTAAGGAGGGCAGCGGGCACCTCGACCTCATTACTGTCATCACCAGCGTTGGCACTGCTCCCTGCTGCTTTCAGCTGCTGTGCCCCTGCCTTCAGCCCCCCCCCCGCAGCCCCCCATGCCACGCCAGCCCTCTACTACAGTTACAGGCACTGTGGAGGAGGAGGTCGTATTCACCCTTCCAGCTAGTGCACACACATGTGTACTTTGCATGGGGCAAAGCATTGAAAATCGGCACCGCTCTAATACAGGGATGTTCACCCATATGCAGGGGTCACTTGCAAAGGAACTCTGTGTGCGGTGCATCTGATCTGCCCTCCACTAGGAATCCACGCATACATTACAGAAAACAAACAAACAGAGACAAGCGGCACGCTGTTGACGCTGCGTGCAGACACACACACGCACAAAAAAAAGCAAGCATTCGCATGACATCACGGCTTTGCACGCATTGTCTCGCTGTAATGTGACAGCTGCTCCTGATTTTGCTGCGAAACGTTTGTAGGTTAAATACCGCGTTTTGGATAATGGAAACAATGCGAAATTCGAACCCCTCAGGGTGCCCAGAGCTGCGGGGCATTTCTCCCCTGCCAGAGCGCTGGCGAGGAGTGATGCTGTAAAATTTGGACGGAGAGCCGTGAACCCCCTGCTCTCCCCAGAACATATGCAGCTCTGATCAGCCCGAAATTTCAAGAAAAACAAGGTCCTGAACCCTAATCCTCAGACATATAACAAAGCACACTTCACAGCTGCCACGCACTCAGCTATCAGCTCCGAGGCCTGAGCGGGTCCCAAGACAATGCCTTCTTTATCACCCCCAGGACAAATATCTAGACAGCAATATTTTCTGCTTGAATGCTCCAAGCATCGCGCGCAACTCCTAAGTGAGAGAGAGAGAACTGGGCCTAGAGTGTCTGTTGACTGATTATTTTAATTTACAGCCTGATGTAAATCTAAATGAACTGACATCAGGCCAAGAGATGGACAGAATACAATCACCCGGCAGAGATAGAGGACTACTTTTACAGTGGAAATTGAAGCATCGCCGTGAGTAACCTTGGCAACACTGCATCATGCAATAGGTACCGCAAGGGGTATCATAATGGTTTGTGTTAGCTTCGTTTTTTTTGTTGGGGGGGGGGGCAGCATCAGTGAGGTGGAAATGTCACCTTAACAAACAACATTCAAAGGCGAATCAAAATCTAATCTTTTCTCTAGGCATCAAAGTAAAACAAAAAAAAAAACAAAACAAGATTCAGAAGTAACAAATACAAAAAGGCTTGCAATGAACATTGACAGTACTATGCTTTCCAGTAAACTCTGGTGGTCAATACACTTACAGTTTTGAATTTAATTCCAGCACACCATTATAAAATCATCACACATAAAGCTTGGGCCAACAGCAGCGCTGTCCATGTAACATTAGTATGTGCTTGCGCTTTATTACTAATAAAAGAGGGCCAAGGCATGTGCTCATTCCAACCTGCCAGGGGGAAGCCAATGTAATGTGCCCGTGCCCCCCCCCCCGCTTGATGGGCCAGCCGTGGCTGCGGCCTCTGGGCTACCTGGCTACGCATCACCCGCACACAAGTCTTCATTAAGTCTGCGGGAGCTTTGCTTTTTGATCTAAGAGCCAGGCATTTACAGAGCCCAAGGTGCTTGACCAGGATGTTCCCGGGGAATTGACCCCGATAGTTTGGCCTAATTCACCCCCCGCTTCGCCTTCCAGCTCTCTTTTACACCTTCTGCGGTTTTAAAAATTGCAGTGCTCCATGGGTACCACCACAGAGCTTACCCTAATCTATTTATAAAGTGGTATATCTAGGTGAGGAGAAAAGAGAGGGGGAAGAAAAACAGGTTTTGGGTGTGTTCTGACAGTGAGTCTTGTTAATTCTGCTTATGACTTTGTCTGCACAGTCAGCCTTACAGATGGTGCTTAAACCACTGTACTGAAGTTTCAGCCCTGGAAAATGATACATTCCATTTGCATCACTTATAAGTATTCTGTCTGCATGGTCATTTGTGTTTAAAAAGCTAACATGTTCTGCATATATATTCACTCAGTGTGGGGGGCGTTTGAGAACAACACTGTGCACTTAATAATGATGCCAGACAAACAAGTGCATTAAACGGTTACAGCAGCGTGAGAAGGGGATGCTAAGAGGACACCATATGGTCCGTACACTTGAGTCTCAGTGCTGCAGGTCCCACTATGCCGGTCCAGAACTGCTGGTTCAGGGATCCACACCACTGCACTCTCTCAGACTGCGCAGGCGTGCTAATTGTATCCTGCGCTCGTCAATCAGAACCCCCTTTTTTTTAAAGCCTTTGCAACTAAGCACAGTGTATTCCCTCTGGAGCCTTGGAGACAACTCCAGCTGGGATCAGTCAAGGTAGAGACAGCTTTTTTGTGTCTAACTCTAAGGAAATAATGGTGGGCTTTTCCTGCCTCCTTAACTCAAAAGCCTTGGTCACACTACCATAAACAGCAAGTGCTCTCACATTAAGAGGTACTACTGCACACTGAAAGGAATCAGTGTGCGAATGTGTGATACAACCATCGTAGACTGTACTTGAAAGAACACAATGTCAGCCATCGGGTCATTTACTGGTTTATTTTAATTTACTGTTCTTGTATAATGATTACATTCTTTACACTTTGGCGCTAAGGGCTGACGGATCATGGACTCTCTACAAGAGTGGAAATGGTTGAATGTGGAATCTGCCTTAGAGATGAGCCTTGAAGAGGAAAGTGAAATCAATTTAAATACCTGAGGTGATATGAAACAACTGAGGTGACCATCTGCAAAGGTGAAAGCACAACATATTCATTTCAAAAAAGAACTTCTTCACTAAAGATCTCTAGGTCCTCTGACAAGACATGAATTAACTGACTATCAAGACTCCTATTAAATGTCATAACAACGAGCATTGTTTAAAATCATCATACAATGTCACTGAGAGAATTTTCTTTTTTTTGCAGGTAGTTCTGTTAGATGCTGGATGACCTTGCCCCAAATTTCAAATTAAACACCTGTCTTAAAGCTAAACAAAAAAAAATGCATTATTTGTTTATCTTCTATATGAAAATAACTAACTCTCTAATGTGAATTTTGGTGTTCAACATCTTTTACATGTGTGTGAGAGAGAGATCTCCCCGGTCCAGACATCCTTATTTGGAAGCCATTGTGGAGCACATAGTCCCGTGTCCAGTATGCGCATGTCTGCTAATGTAATCCCCTGTGCTCCTCCGTGTAACTGAATGTCTGTACGTGCTGTACGTGTGAGAGAGAACACACATGTCTGTAGTTATAAATGTCCCTGTATGCATGTATGTCCTGCTTTCTGGGTGCGCATGGTGTCGGGGGGTATTTTTTGCCATGTAATCTGAATACCCTTCATGTCGACAAGATAAACTGCGGTCAGAGGAGGACAACCCATCATGGTGAATGTACTGTACAGGGGCAGTAACAGAGAGAGTGTGACAATGTTAGTCATATGGGATAGAGGGGGGGTCCCATGTAAAATGCCGTGGTGACTACCATCCCCAATCACTCTTCCCCATTGCTAGTTGCTATGTGTACAACCCTATGAGAGAAAAAAAAACTGTCTAGATATACTGTACACAACTTTCAAAATCATATTTTTTAGAAAGAAAACAAATTGCTGGTGAGGGATTGATTATCAGAACATAATGTTTTGAATTACAAAATCTTGATATTTGGTCTGGCAACACATTTTGTGCAGCAACAACTTTAACTGCAAAATCCAGCGCAAGAACAGCAAGTGACATTGTAGACAGTTAATTAAAAGGAAAAATGGTGATACTTCTTTCTTCTAAGCTGTAAAAATGCTGAAAGACATTATTATCCAGGGAGTGGCAAATGTTTAATTTTTGTGATTTGAAACACAAAAAAAATTCTTTGTCTTCTCTTTTTTGTCTGCTTGTTTAGCTTTTTCACTTTTCAGTGTCACTACGTTAGATGCTCCAATTTCCGATGGAGACACCAACTGTGTGTTAGTCAGCTGAGACTTTAAATGAAAAACAGACACAAAGGAAGACAATATTGATGGGTATTGACCAGATATGATTATCCAAGTGTGATTTGGTTGATGATTGTGAGCCAGTGCCATTGTGTATGCTGGACTGCCTTATACCACTACTAATCAGGGTTATAGGAAAGCCTGTTCCACTGAAGAAAACAAGTCATTGAGGGATTATAGTTGTTACATCATTGTAATAGCTTCTTCATTAGACATAACAACTAAACTGTCACCTTTAATGTCTTCCTCCCATTTGTATTTCTTTTTAACTGTTTTACTATATTTAACATTCCCCCATCAGAGCTCCAAGGACAGTGGCTGTAAAATGGTGAAAACATTCATATAATCAAAATAGCTTAAAGGGTTTTCTATCTTCTTTTTCATTCCTAAATGAGATCAAAAGAATACTTACTAGAAGCCATTAAATTTCCTGGAATATGGAAAAATGTAGCGTAAATGTAGTATAGTACATATACATACAGTATGATATAGTATGACAAATAAATATAGTATAATATTTATAAATATGGTGTAATATAGCATGACATAAATAAAGAAAAGTAAAATAAAAAAAGCAAGAGTAAGGCTGAGTGATCCTGGGAGAATTTTTGCCAGTTTTTTTTCTACCTTTTAACTCAATATGCCAGTTTCAATTAAATTTTTCTCATCAATATGCTTAGTTTCTTTTTTCTTTCTTGTCTTTCTAAGTGTGGCTGAGGTGGAGGAGGGATCTAATTAGAATGAATTTCAATTACAGTAGCCGACAAATCAGTTATGGGGGCTTTCATATTAACCTCAACTCTGCACAGAAACTGTTTTTCGAGAAAAAAGTGCCCACTCCAGGATTACCACCATTCTGTTCCTTGGTGGCAGGGGCCTGGTTTAAGTCACATACTATGTCAAGTCAAACACACTAATACCCTTTTGTACATAAAAATATGGGATACCTGCATGATTTACAGGTTGTTAATCTACGCAAGCTCTGAATCACTGAGGTAGCATTACCAATAATGCACTAAGCATGTGAAAGTCTCCAACCAGGAAGACCCTCAGGACTTTCCATTGACGCTGGTTTTAGTGACACATGCTGCACTATGGTTCTGGGGGTTCCAACAAACATCAAACAAATTCTCTTTGGATACCTAGTAACTGTAAAAATCCATTGGTTGATTGCATCTGCACATTAAATTAAAGAACAGTTGCTGTTTTTGCTGTTCTGTTGGGGTCAACATATATACTTTCTGAGTGTGTATATAATAAAAGATTTATTAATGATTGCCATCCTCACTGTCAGTGCTAGCACTTCACAGTACACAATAGCGCAGATAAATGGAAATGAAATGTTTTTTTTTATTTTCACAATTGGAAAACATTTGTGAATACAGTGCTGCATGTTTGCAGTACACACTTTTCCAGAGCTTTGAATAGTTGAGATGCCAACTTTTGACTGCAAGGCCAATGACTGAAGACACAGATAACCCTGTTTCCTATCCCCTTTCACAGAAGAGGAAGTGGGAGAGAAAAATCAATGAAAACCGTAGGCTTTCTTAAATAGTTGGAGAGCTTCTAAGAGGAAGAGAGAACACATACAAGCTGAGCACTTTTCAGGTCAGCCAGGAATCAATGCCAGTGGGTGAATCTACACAGAGACTAAATATGTGGTATTGTCCAAAGCTTGGAGTATTATTTGTGATTCACATGATGTTTGGTTTACCTTAAATTTCACAGAGGATGCTCATTTAGGTTACTAAAATTTGGTATTGTTTTTTTTTTTAACTTTCTGTATTATATTTTATATGTTTATGCAATAATACCAACTAGTATACAATTAGTATGTTCTTTATAATATTCAAAATGCTCAAATACTAAGCAATCAAAGAATTCTTCTCTGTCTCAGCATGTTAAACTGCAATTGTCACCTGTCACTGCTTGGTATGAAACATGCATCTCTTTCCTCTGCCACTAAAAAAAAATTAAAAACACCACCCTATATGTCATACTTCCCCTGTATACCCAGAGTCTGTGGTTTCAAGCCAAAACACTTCCTCTTCTGTGTGTATCTTGGCAATCAACATTCTCTGAGCATGTGTAGTAGAAGAACTAGTAAAAGACTTATGCAGCACTTTAGAATCTGGGGGTGGGTGGATGGACCAGAATGGAAAGAGAATAGTACAATGGTAGAATACTGTTCTTCTGTACCCAGTTTCCAGAACAATATGTTTGGAACCAATTGATACGTAATTTATTGCAAATTAGTAGTAAGAGAATGAGACCTCATGACCCCCAAAGTAGGTGGAGACAAAGATTTAAAGAATCATAATTGACATCACTAGTAGCTCCCCCTATGATGTCTCACTCTCCCACTACTGCTATACATTACTCAGGTGTCTGTCTTCTCTGCATGTCTCTCTTGTTGTTTTTATCTTAGTAGCATGTTTATGACATCACCAGTATGTCAAGATGACAATACCCAAAAAATTCCCTACTTACAAAATTTCTGATTAAGTTCATCTTCATTGACTGGAAGTACCATGAATTTCACTGGAAATTCAGTTAATTTTGGTTTCTTGAAGCTATATATATATGTGTGTGTGTGTGTATGTATATGTGTGTGTGTGTGTGTGTGTGTGTGTGTGTGTGTGTGTGTGTGTGTGTGTGTCTGTCTGTCTGTCTGTCTGTCTATCTGTTTGTTCTAGATGCTTTAAGAAACCAAACCTGACCAACTATGAGAAACAACTCAGTAAAACATACACTGATAGCTATGTAAAAAAGCAGCAGGTTGTTGAGATAATCAGCCAAATAGAGTTTATGTTTCTGTGGAGTATAAAGTCAAGACATATCTGTCACTGTGGTAAGATCAGTATGTTACATATTCACAACACACACACACACACAAGCACACAACATGCACACGCATTTCCCCAGCCTTGAATATTGCATTACAGTGCTGTCCATCCTTTGCTATTATACTGGAAGAGATTTGACCAAGAAGGGCATAGGTTTACACTGAGAGAGTAGCAAAGGAAGGCACTAAATAAGGAAGAGCTTACAGGTCATGCATTAAATAAAACAATGAGAAAGGAGTTCCAATGGGCTCAGAGAAGAGCAAAGCAGATAAACAAGCTGACCCCCAGCAACTGAGTTCTAGGGAAGCTATCTTGAGAATCCACTTTTTGAGAAGAATGCAACCATCTGTATAGAAGAGGCAGTCTACACACCCACCCACATACACACATATAAATACACACACACACACACACGCACATCAATATTTATGAAAGGGAAAGAGAAAGGGCAGTAGGGGGATGATAAATAAAAGATACACATGCATTTTTTGCCTATTAATCTTTTTCTTTTGCATTAAGCAATGTGTCTCTTATCTCCCTTCCTTGTATGGGGGAATGTGAGTATTTAGCTTCACATTATTGGCAGTGGTGACTGTGAATGCCAGCACATGGAAATGTCTTCTGCATGTGCATTTTATTTGTGTGGTTGTGAGTGAATTAGGGTATTGGAGTGGGCTTGGATTGTTCAGGAAACAGAGAGAGATGGAGATAGAGTGAAAGAGAGAGGGGGGAGGGTAAAAGGAAGACTGCAGCAGCAGGCAGCTGAACTCTGCTGTGCTTCAGGTCAACCCTTCATATGACAATTGAGATGCCCTCATATATAATGTGCTCAAATAGTGGACACCAGCACGGCAAGATTAGTCTTTGCGTTTGTACAGCCGTCACTGAGGAGGTTCAAAGGGGAGGCCATCCCACAGGTTCAGAGAAGGCCATCCCCATCACATAATGGCAGGAGAGAGGAACAGAGTTAAGGACAGAGGTTGTGGCTTTTTCACTCTGGCTTCTTCTGCTGTGATCTGGACTCATAATCATAAAAATGTAATCAGACATAATGTTTTTATAACTATAATTTTGTTACCACACTTTTGTTATGTAAAATATCTATGTATTCAAAGGAAGATGTTACAGAAAAAAAAATTGATAACATGCAGCTCTATGCTACCCTGATGATGTTGTATAAAGGTATGTATAGGAAATATAAAGGATAATTCTTCATCTAACCCCCCAAAAAATCATGGATAAGAGATAAGGGAACCCTTGTGGTAACGCTGGGGTCTTCCACCCAGCTGATGCAATCTGATTACAGCCTATAACTGAAGAAAACCCTAACTAGAACGGGGACATAAAATGTGACTGTAAATAGTCAGGGTTTTATGCCCATCTTCATTTATTGCTCTAAAATCCAATGAAGAGTGACAAAAAAATTTCAATAAAGAGGAAGGAGTTATTTTGTTTGTTTGTGCATTGCATGGCAGTGGCTAAATAAAGACAAGAAAGCCAAGTATGTCAATTTTGAATGGAAATTCATTTTCTAATTACAGTAGAGGAATGAGTAATACCTATCCTGCAAATGACAGTTTTAGCTTTTAATACTTTCTGGCAGTTAGTTATAATTACAGAATAGCATCATTGTAAAACTGTAAAACTATAAAATCTGAGAATTTGCTTGCTGCATGTTGTGATAAAGCAGTACTTACATAAATACCCATTAGCCATTTAGCTATACATGCTATTTTCATACAACTAGTCATCTACATCTACATGTGAAACAAACATGAAAAATCATAACATCAGAAATGTATTACAGACAAGGAATTAGTAATTTACCTTGTAATTACTGAAAAAACATGGTTAGCTAACCACATTGCCAGCAAGCTGTTGAGTGAGCAGGCTCCCTATGGTAGTTTCCTTTGTCTGTCATTCTGCCACAGAACGATGGCTCTTCTCTGTTCTAAATGAAACCCTGCTCCACTCTGCCATCACTCTTTCACAAATTCTGAATATTTACGTGATGTTTGTAAAGCATCATTCAGAGTTCACACTTGACCAAGAGTGAAGGGGTCATTATATTGCATCAGAATTCAGCGTACCCAAAAGTTCCCGTTTTCTTTTAATGCTTTGCCTTTAGTACCATGTGTTGTTGAAGTAAACAAGTCTCTTTTCTGCTGATCACTAGTGCAGGCTAGTCTTTGTTTTAAATTCATAAACACAGTTTTTAACTGACAAATTCTGGAAGCCCGCACAGGAAATTCACAGTTAGTGCAACATTTCACTGACATCGGCAGTAATGTTAAGCATCGATTTGTATGTCTACATATTCTGCACAATAGGGGCTGCTGAGGTTTTGAATGCTTTTTAGAATAGTACAGCCGCATCAAATATAGTGTCTCTGGCCTAGCTCTGTGCTGCATAGACACTGCCTGAAATACACTGTAAGGACATCAACAGCTTTCAGTGCTTCAACTCACCAATTAACATTTACGGGGATTAATCAGATCCTATCCAAAGTAAACATTTAATGAGACTGGATAACGGTTTTAGCCAGATGTCCCCCTCTGTATCTATCTCAGTGTTGCCATTGATTTGATTAATTATTGATGCATAATGCCTTCTGCTTTGTGGAGCTCAATCAATAGTAAGAGTCTTCAACCTGTGGGAAGCCTGTATAAATGTGTTGAGATAGACAGGTGGGGACAGAGGTTGACTGACAGGCATTTGGGGAACATCTGAAGTCCCTATGTGTTGGCATGTGCTTGTGCCTAAGTATGTGCGTGTGTTTGCATGTGTGTGAGTGTGTGTGGCGGGGGAAGGTGTCACACCCCACAGTGACTTGCTCTCAGTCCTGTCCTGCCTCCTCACTTTAGTCTCTTTGCTGCTGTGTGACCACAGTTTGACCTCACTGCAACTCCTGGACTTTAATCCAAACTGATTGCATGTCCACTTGCATAAATTATAAACTGCAGCAATTGTATAATTTATGCCATTAAATAATAATGAGGTGTCAGATTGTAAACTCAGAATATTCAAAAGAGAAGCAGAGAAATATTTCATTAGTTGCATCATTTCCGCTTAGTACACTTTAAATGGCTTTATTTAGCTTTCGTTCTTTGTTTGCCCCTCATCTGATATAATACTACAGAAATGATAATGTCAGTAACTCGGTCCAGATCTACTAAGTGCAACAATTTTAATCAATTAAAGTGAAATGCATTATTGCTAAAAGCGTATATAGAAAAAAATATTGCCTCAACACCACGTCATTGTTGAGCTCTGGGTCACAGTGACTTCATTTTCTTTGTGTGAACCTGGTGAGTTGTGTTGAGTTTGCCTATGCCGCCTTGTCATCCCTTCAGAAATAATAGATTTCACCCTCTGAAAGTAATCTATTAAAAACATTTGATGGAGGGGAGTGAAACATGTATTTAATTTTTCAAGTAAACTGAATACAAAAATATGTAAATTATAAGCTCTTGCATGTATGACGACAGTGTTATGAAGTTTTGTTCATCCTCACTCTAATGTCGAGCTCTTCAAGTGATTAAAAAATCCTTGTTAACAATATGGTTCATAACAGGAAATTAGTAAGTAGACACTCAAATCAAAATCTTTTAGGCATCACACAATATCTTATTTCAGCATTTTATCACGTGTAATACAGCTGTTAATTTTGTGTGTAGGTTCCATGTACTTTTTACATCGGACTTCTGTATTCACTTCATATGTATATAGCAGAGACATTTTTCCATATGATGTTTAACTATGTATTTGGCTGCATGCATGTATTGAGTCAATGTGTTAAGAGATTTGGCCAGGTCCTATTGCTGTAACAGCGTGTCAAAAGGGTTGGCCAGGTCCTATTGCTATGTCTTGGGCAGTAGCCCCACCCCAATACATTCCAGTTTACAAGGATTCATTATCCAAATTTACTTCCAACATGTTCCAGTAGTGTGATAAAATGTGATGTTAGACAATGGAAGAAGTAGTGTGTTCTCCGTACTCTCGCATGACTTTGGTGTCACTTAATAATGTACCTACACTGGTGTTTCCCACTCAGATAAATGGGACCTCATGCTGAGGAACGGGAGAAATTTATCAACACAAGACTCATGCAAACTTGCAAATGCGTTCCTGCCTACCTTGCTCACTGAGTTTGTTGAGAGGAAAACACTGAGTAAGGTCCAATGCTGTTATGAAATGATTGAGTTGTATGGGTTGAAAAGTCGCATTACCTTCTCATTCTTCTTTTTTCATAACTATTTCAGTTGATCCTCTCAGAATGGTATGAATTTTTCATTAGATGATATGGAAATTGGCAATGAGGCCAGAAACATTGGGGACATACCAAAACGATACCTTGAGAGGGAGAGGGAGGGAAGGCAAGAGGGGGAGAGAGAAAGCCATATAGAGGTAAATACAGATTTCAAATTATGATCTGTCCTATTGTATTAACAATATGGTATTCTTAGTTACTATAATTGATCATTATGAATTTTACATTACTTTTTCCCCTAAATATATTGTTATATAATTGTATGTTATCCTTACATTTAAATTCCTCTTAATTAAAAAAATCATAAAAAATATACAACATTCCTCAAGTCCATCCAAAACTGATAGTTTAGAGTGACCAAATGTGAAGGTGATGACTGAACACAGTTGCTGCTTTTGAATGTTTCATCCCAAGAACAGTTTTTAAAAACTGAGAGAAAGAGGGCATTTGTGAGTGAGAGAGAGAGAGAGAGAGAGAGAGAGAGAGAGAGAGAGAGAGAGAGAGAGAGAGAGAAAGGGACAAGAATTTAGTCATTTGCCACTCTTGCTCAAGAGCTAAGCTTTCAAATTAAGCTCAGTGACTTGCGTGTTAAAAAAATCCATTTTAAAAGATAAAGCAAATTTCTAAATTTTCAAAATTCTGTTGAAATAATACTGCAAATGATCAGTCACAGGATGCCAGAACTTTAAGCAAAGACTCAAGGAGAGGCTCCTGTTTTCACCTACCATTGGGAGTGAGTGCAGAGTACCAAACCATTCTTGAAAAAATGTAAGTGCCAGAGAAACTGGATTTAGTATTCAGAATCAAATAATACCTCTGATTTACAGGCTGAGAACTTCTTGTGTATGAGCAAACAAGAACAGTATGATCCTCTGACCACTGCTCTCACTCCAAGGCATATTCAGAAAGAATCAAACTGCCTTAAATGGGTATGATAAACCTGCAGCAGCATACTATTTGCATGCCTTCGTTCGGTTCCTCTCTTTTGATGATTACTACCACACATTTCCTCTGCAAGGAACAACCTTAAAAAGACAATTTATTTTCATATGATGTCGCTCTTTGGACCGTACGCATCACTTGAAGCTCAAAACACACAGCAGTATGTTATTTTTATGGACAGACTATGAAGCTGGAATGACTCTGCAAAGCGTCACAGCATGATATTTCCCTTCACCATTTTCCAGAACTGTGCCCAACTGTTGAGAGATAGCCACCATGCCTGAGAGTTGAGGAAAAATATTTATGCCCATTCAACAGCTCCAATCACAGTTAAGAGTGTTAAATTGTACATGTAAGACCCAAACATTAACACTACCACCATAAGCTTCTATTGGTAGGCCAGATGTTTATGTTGAGACCGCCCAAATTACCTTGTCTGCAAGAGACTTTCTTCTATTGAACACAGGGGTTAAATGTCTCATGTTGAAAGATGGAGTGAATGATGAATGGAAAAGAGAAATGATGATGGACACAATATTGTTATGCCTATCTTTTAATGAAAAGAAAGCATGAAATTTTGGTGAGAGTGCTGCGCTTTTCCTTATCATTTCATTTAAAATGGCACAGCACCTGAGCTGTTTTAACACTATGTAAGCAATACCAGTAGGCTACCAGTTGGACAAATAAACATTTTTATCTGTATCATTGGACAAACAGAGAGAGAGCATCAGGACCCCATCTTTTTTGACTTTGATGAGGTGGCATACTAAGTCTTTTCTCTAATATTTTCTTCTACTTTTGATAGGCTTTGAGTCTAATACACTTTTGCTGCATTGAGTAAACTGTGTCTGCTGCTCTTTCACAACAATGGACAAAGGACTTAAGAGAAAGAAAAATCATCATTTTACAGAGGATGGTTGTTTAAAATGTTCTATTATATCATTAGATGATTGATCATTACTATTGATGCTTGTTGAATGAGAATGCAGGCATAACATACACAAATTATGAGAGTGGAGCATTTCAAGTTTTTTTAATAAATTGAAAACTTAAAGCTCACTTTCCAAAGCAGATTAAACACTGAATGCTTATGAGGCCTGCAGCTCTCAGTATTTCCGTTATAGTTCTGTTTCTAGCTCTTTTTAGTTATAAGATAACAAGGAAATCCCACAAACCAGTGCTGCAAACATGATCGCAAAGTTAAGGGAGGGCAACTGGGGGCACTTCAAGCCAGCAGGCTCCGGCTGATAAAAGACATGAGACATTCTCATGCTTTGGTCAGGGGCAAGTTACATATTAAGCATGTTTTCCATTGCAATTAAGGGTTTTGGGCTGATCCCTCCTGACACCATAATTGTTATTTCAAATGTGAATTAATAAATCATGCCAGTCTGGTTAAGAATTAAAATAGGTCTCCTCTGGCCCTGCTCAGACCACTGCTCCTCTGCACAGAGATAGAGGATATTTACCCAAACACCCACCCTGAATCCCACTCCACCAGTGGCTCCAAGATCTGTGTGCTCTAAATAAAAAAGGGAAAAACCAGGAGAAAAGACAAAGAAAATCTACATAATGGATGCAGTACACAAACCCAGTCATTTGAAATACCTTTTGAAGACTTCATTAATACAGTATGCAAATAGTCTATCCTCCTCGCTCATGCTTAGCTGCACGGGCAGCAGCCAATACAAAATTTATGCTGAATAATGCGGACTGCCCACATACTCCGCTCCAAAGGATCCTCACGGGTTCCCGTTCTCCTGTGGTATGTACAGAGCACTTTAGCTATCACAGTGAATTAGAGTAAGACCTGTAATGTACCTTTAAGTATGTGAGCCCTTTTAAGCCACTTCGAGGTGACCTCCTTGCCTTAATCTACAGTACAACCTTTGTGAACATTTCCATTCACTTGCCAGGGCAGTGTCTCGGGTGGCACGCAAAGGTGGGTATGCACGTCCCTGTCTCTCCTTTGCATGAACTGAGACTCCAAAAGAAAGAAAGAAGGAAAGGCAGGAAGAGAGAAGGATTAAATAAACAGACCTGCCCTGCACGCCATCCACCTCATAGTGTTGACAGAGATCACATGTTTTATCTGTTCATATAATTGCATAAGTGTGCATGTGCATTTAACTCTCTGTTCCCCCATACTTCCAAATGTAATTTCCAAACATAGAAGCTTCCATAATGTCACAAGAAGGTACACCATACAGCAGATGACTTGGAAAGAAAGAAACTGACCACAAAGCCCACAATGTACGAACCAAAGGTGCACAGTGCCCTCCATCATGTGATGCATTCCACATAAAGAGGTGGTTTTTGAACACTAGGCTGCAGTGCCCCAGTTCAGCTGGGAGGGAAAGGGAGCTGCGCAGTGGTTGTTTGTGTGTTTTTTTTTTTTTTGCCGTGGAGGAGTGATACGCACTCTAGAGACCCCAGGTTCTGTATGAAAGGCCTCTAATCCACTCGCCCTCTCCGGAGCCCACACTGTTAACCCGGAACAGCCAGATGAAAGAACAGGAGGGGAGACAGGGCCACTCCAGCACTGGCACAGCCCTCCACAAAACTCAGAGAGAGAGAGAGATAGAGAGAGAGAGAGATGTCTCTGCTGACCCTGAAAGAGGGAGCAGATCAGTCACTGAAAATACAGGTCAACCTAGCAGTGGGTAGACAGAGAGAAAGAGATAAAAATGCAAACAACAAAAAAAAAAAAACAGGACAGTGAATGCCTTTTTAAAAATTCTGTTTTTCTTCCTGATCAAGAAATTGATCATTCTTTAACCCACTCATAATCACAGATCCCTGTTTCGACTGTTTGTATATGTGTGTCAGTCAGAGGGAACGACAATGCAGGGGTACCCTGCTGCGTGTCCTGCAGATGCAGAGGTCAGAGAATCAGACGTCTGATTGATGAACAGATGTATAGATGTGGGACAAATGCTGGTGGTCCTCAAGCTCAGCGCCCCCAACTGCACAAAGAGTGGCTGTTAATTGGGCTGCCTGCTGGTGGTCCAACCGGACTCACCGCATTCCAGCCCGCTAAAAATACCGAATGCATTTCGGACTAAGTAGCATCCCACTGTGTGCTGAGACACACACACAGACAAAAAAAAACAACAATGGCATTTGCAAATGGCATGACAGATAAGGTATTGAAATGCCCTTTCATTTTTACTGTGATGATTTTGCTGCTCAATCTTGTATTGCACCACTTCGTTTTTAAAATGCAAGGTCAATAAAGAAGCAAGAGCTCTAAACTGAAAAAAAGACAAAAGAAATGTAACAACAATTGAGAAAACATGCCGCTTTATTGAGATGTATTCCCCTCTCAGCTGTTTGCATAAAGCTCTAGCACAGTGTTTTCTTTTTGGGTTTTTTTTTTTGTAAGTGCAATCACACTACTATCATGTGTAGCAATACCCAATCTGGTTATTCACAAAGTACACAAACAGTGATGTGAATTTCTCTCACATTAGCTTTCTTTCCACAGCAACTGAATTCTTTCTTCCCCACCATTACTGGCGGAGCCGCTAATGCTTAGGCATGCAGATCGCATTATACCTCAAGGTGCATATATAGAACTTCACAGACTGCTGTGTCATGTCAGTCCACTCAGGGCTGCAAGTTCAACCTTGCCCTCTGTCATACAATACCGGACATGTCCATACTGAACATTATGTTCCATTGCAAGCTGACTCACCAATGGAATTCCGGTCACCAGTTTAGAATCGCGATGGCTGCCACTGATGTCCCTAGCTGCTGACCCCACACTAGCCAGACAACTGTCTTGTACACTGTGTACCACTCACTTGTCTGGGGCCATTAGGAAAGGTAATTTGAAGAGGGCTCCAGCAGCTCTTCCTTCTGCAAGTTCTCCTTACCTTATACCTTCTAGCTCACAGTGAGGTGTGCCAGGCATATACACCACTACACTGACATTCACTGAAATGCTAAACAGTATCCCTATAGGGAGGACATCTGTGTGTTTATTGGAGCACTATCGATAGTGTCAGAAGTGTTAATTATGTATTAGAGAAACACTGATGATTATGTGCATAATATTGCATTTATGACTGCTTTCATGTTGACAGGAATAGGATGAGATTGTTTAATGTATAGTGAAATTAAATATTGATAAGGCTTTGGAAAAGATGAAAAAAAAAACAACTATAAAGACAACACTGTAATCAGTTCACTGAACACCTGATAGCCACTCTTGTGTGATCTCAGAGGGCACTCAGAGGGCTATGGTTGGGCATGGCTACTGCTTTGACAGGAATCCTCCAAAGACAGCCACTCTGGAGCTGGAGGTGCTGCCATTATGCCATATATGTATCATCCTCATCGAAATAAAGTAGTCAATGATCTATTAGATATCGAATAGATCTAATAATCTAACAGATACCCAAATGAAATGTCACCAACAGAACCAACGGAACTTTCCATAGGGATGTAAGTGGAGCAGTAAGCTGTATAGGCAGAGTGAATTTTCTTCAGCCAGGAAAATAAACTGTACCACATAAATCAGACAGAAAAAAATACAGAGGTAAAAGTAAATATATAAGAAATTATAATCAATACCGCTGACCTATTTTTGAGGATGAATGTAACTCGTGTTGTTTAATACTGCAGTGAGAGAAAAAGGAAAATCTCACCTTGGCAGGGTACAGAATGCTGATATGGCTGGAAACTCAACTGTAAGCAAGCATGGCTGGCACAGTGAAATTGAATGATCCCAGAAAAGAGTGCAGAGAGACAGGATTAATAAACAAATGAATGAATCAATTAATTAATATCTTGGGGATGGCGGGATTTCATTTGGAGACTCTTTCCTCGATGTGTCTTGATCAGCTGGGCAGAGGCAAAGGCAATGACTGCGTATGGTCAAGAAGCAGCCGTGATATTTGAGACACAAAGTCTTTGTTGGAGGACAGGTTGTTGAAAAAGGAACATCAGAATTATCTACTGGGCAACTATGAAGATGTCCTTGACCTAATGGACTAGCAGCTTTCTTTTGACCTGACTGGGTTTACAGATGTAGAGAAAAAAAAAACTCAACAAACAAGCAAAGATGCAATGTGCTTTGAATTATGATGCTGAAGGCTTAAGAACTAAATGCTTTTGCAGCTGCAAAGACATCCCCATATGGAAGAAAATGAAAGACACTTTGAGGATAGATAGCTCCACCTTCTGTACATCAGATTTTTTTCAACGATTTCGACATCGACACATTGAAGCTGCTGTTGATGAACTGACAGATGAACAAAAGCAATATCAATGCACATACAGGTGTGAGGATGTTTGTTAAGGTATAATAGCCACATAATAGCCACAGAGCAAGGGAGAGCACTGCAAGCTGCTAATTTAGACGAGTTTCAATCATGTTCTCCTGTCTTTATTTTCTGTGTCTTTCAAAAGCAAAAGACTAGTGACAATCAATAAACAATTTTCAGTCTACCGTTAAAAGTGAAGGGTATTTCAGAACCAAGTATTTAACCCACATGTGCCAATATAATATATTAAAATATTTTGACAGTAACTTTTCATTGTGAACAGCATGCCTGAGGGGAGGAGGGAAAAATAAACCACACACAAAAAACTATAAAACCACCCTATCAGCGGTATTAAGCTCAAGCGTAATTCACATTGTCACAGGACTGCACCATGAAGGGCTCTTCCGTCGAGACAGCTGCTGTCAGAATTGGATTTTCAGCGAAGCAATAATGCTGAGGCTAAGTGCATAGTTACGTTGTGATGCTTCTCACACATTATAGCGTAAAGGGAAAATGACCACACACTCAGCAGGTAATGTAAGACACACTGTGTAGTAGAGTAGCAGAGCTGCAAAAAGTGGCTTTACGTACAAAGAGGGGGATCCAGACCTGCATGGGGAGTCATGCAGTCGAACATACATTGAGACATATAGCTAGTGAAATATGCAATAAAAAACAATCACTGCAAGCCAAAATACTCTTTGAGGTAGTATGTCCCAACTACTTTCAATGTTCAAACTTCTTTTTTCATTCCATCCTATTCTCAAATAGTCATTTCCACATGCTACATACAAATTTAGAGCAAGGGAAATACTCTTTGAGGTGACCATGTGAGGTGATAAATTCACCATTTGTCCACCTCCTCTGGTAATCTGGTGGTGCCCCCTTGTGTGCTCCAGCACCTGACTGGGACCCTCCCGTGGTCTGGTTTCAGGCACAGCGGAATGTGATGTAAGCCTGCAGTAAATTTGTCCAGCTTATGTCCAGATGCGTCACCCAAGCCAGACACAACTAACCCAGCTTCTGACCTTTACAACTGACCCGCCTTTGAATGTGACTGTAAACTATCAGGTTACAGATAAAAATAGTACTCCGACCCCCGTTGCTCTACCTCCTTTTCATCGTAAATGTGTTCAGTACAAGGAGAGTGGAACAGAAGAGAACATATTTTTAAGGTGTCAAACCATTTACACAAAAGTTTTGTGAACCAAAAACATCAATTTCCAGATTTTCACATTTCAGATGCATGTAGGAGTGTGTGTGTGTGTGTGTGTGTGTGTGTGTGTGTGTGTGTGTGTGTGTGTATTTATAAGTATTTATTTAAAAGTGTGTGTCAGTGTTACTGTACTGAACATTAATTGCCAAAAATATTGATATTAATCAATAATAATTAATGGTCACCTGATGTTGTATTAGTTCAAAAAATTACTTGCAAAAAATTACTAGCTTTGATCAAGGGCATGGATAAATCAGAAAGTGTGAGAACTGAATATTTCCCTTAAATGTTTTGGAAAAAAGTTTAAAGGCTATATTTTATAGGTGTTTTAAAACAATTGGAGTCTGGGGGCTACGGACAAACCCTGCAGGAACACACCTGTGTTCTTCCCGGTGTGAAGCAAAGGAGTCTCCAGTTTAGAACCATGAGTGAAGTTCATCACTGGACAGCAGCCAAGGCCGTGATTCCCAGGAGGCCTGTTGTATTCTTTCACAAGGGCTGCATCCGGTCAGGGAAGACGCTCTCAGCCATGCACCGCTCTGCCCAGCACAGAGGGAGTGCATCCGATGCACAGGACGGTGTGTCGTCTCAGGCCGAAATCAACTTTCTGCGATTATTTAGAAAGTCACATGGGGGTCAGATCGTCTTAAATGAAAACGCAGGAGAGGGGTTATATTCCGTCAAAATTTTCCCTCACAGTTTGCCAGTGCCTGCCTCTATACCCCTCTCACCTACCAAATGCAACTGCCTTTTCCCTAACTCAAGTTCAAATGCTTCGCTAGAATGGCAACATGAATGTGTTTGAACACATGTATATAAGCAGTGTGACATCAACATAAAAAGAAAACAACTAAGATATATTTCCTGGTGTGCTTTTCAAAAAAGGGAAAATATGCGTCGGGGAAAATATATTACACAGGACATAATGGCACAAGGAGACAATTATATTTTACACTGGCTGTCATGATGACTCCAAACAGGAGTGACATTGTGAGCATTTGTTTTCCTAGTCCCCTCTCTTGCTCAGCTCTCTGCACTGTGATGTAATATCAAACACCACACCTCATAGCATCAGGGTCATTTTCCACACATGGCACTGAAGCTGAAGGATCTCATTATGTCTGATATCTAGACTTCCGCACCGACTCTGTCAATGAACTTGATACCCAATGGCCTTACCCTGGGCAGGGCGGTTGTTTCCTTTTCCGTAAGTGACCTTGCTGACCTTCGTAGTCCTTCAGACACATTCTGCTAATTAAGCGGCACAAGTAGATGGAAGTGAAAGAATGTGTCCCCAAGGAGATGCATTTGGCTTCTATACCAGGAAATTGTCTCAGATGGGAGACCTGCCTGATATGCCAGCCACCATCAGACCCCCACTCACTTACAAGGTAGACTGGAAGCTCATCACCCATAGGGTGTCTGTCATTGGCTGTAAAAGAGCAGAGAGAGTTACAGCAGCATCTGTAGCAGCCCACACCTTACAACTTTACTTGACTGTACTTCACCTGTGTAGCTCACACCTGTTTTATATGACCAAAAGTTACCTGTCCGGCCTTCACATCACAGCCGATTTACACAGGCCTAAATCTCATTGCTCTGCTTAGTAACTTTAATTCACCCCTCAAGTTTCAGGATGACACATCAGTTTCATTCTGACTGATATATCCTATCATCAATGAAATTTGCGCATCCATCCCGGCAAAGCTCACCAGAGTCACTTCTGGCATAACTTTCTTTTAACCCCTACAATCCTGAAGTTGCAGTCTGCAGCCCTATGAGCTTGCCTCATTCTTCATTTAATACCTTGGAGATTTTTTCAGGTCTGCCTATATTTTTACATCACCAGTGGTTCTCCTTTTTACTTAATAAAGACCTCCAGTCAATCTCCATGATGTCTTTTCATCATTTCAGATGTAGAAACATTTTCTTTTTTTACATGTACCAAACATGTAAGTCTTACATAGTGTTTAATCACATGAGAGTAAACAACAGGATTCTATACAACATAGAAATAACCTCTGTCTACTGATATCTACAGTGTATTTAGATGCACATCTCTCTCTGGTGACCATGGAGATGACAAAAGCAAATATTTCACTTTTATGGTAGGCATGGGACAAAATATCGTGATATCAAATTTCACAAAATCAGAAAATGAAGAAATGTTTCACAGCCCTGAAAACATGCTGAGCAATTACCATGTGACTTAGACTGATGGACACAGTAAAACTGGTTAGAACAGCATATATATTTTTTCCCAAAATGTATATTTCAGTGGAATTTTTACTTGCTTTACTTGTTCTGTCCATTAATCCTCAGCAATGCTTTTTTAAAACCATTAATTCCTATCCATTGTTCCTATTAATCAGTTTGCATTCTAGTCCTGACAATATTCACCAAAGTACCACAGGTTAATGTCAGATTGTTTTTATTGTTGTTTTGAATTGATTTTATATGATTATCTATGTAAATAGTCATCTACTGTATTGTTGTGATCTATAGCTGTTTTACATCTATTTTGAACCAATATTTATGTAAATAGCTATTTATTGTTTGCAGTGTGTTAAAAATGAAACACTGTTGTGTAACTCACATTTCCTGAGCATATTTTCGCCTGATACTCAACTGATACTTTTTCACATTGAGTAATTGAGTCCTAAACATCCTAAAATAGGGCAGTGTGCATAGAGTTAAAGGTACAGTCCAAAACTATCCAGCAACCCAAAAAAGGAGACACAGATGAATACTCACATCAACAGATAACTAGCTATATTCTGCAAAATTGTCTCATAGCTATTTGTTTGTAGACTCATGAACTTAGGAGAATGTAAATTATTTGAAAATTGTCAGAATCCAGTATATTTAAGGTATTATATATAAACATTATGTAAGACAACTTAAAGTGCCATTATGTCTAAACAAAACAAGTCATGTATCACAACAGAAATGGAAATTGAATAAAAAATTTTAAAAAAAGAAACATTCCTTTCGGTACATTTTTCTGCGCTGTTTCTTGTCTCCATCAACAATGACCGCAACCCAGTTAATTTCCAAATTTATCCTGTCAACTCATGACAATTTTAGACCTGAAAACCCTCTCAGGTCAGGTTCATTTCTCAGGTTCAGATCGACCCATGAAGCCCCCTACCCATGAGTCTGTCTCAGGGAGACGTATATTGCTAGTGCCCATTACATTTCTCAAGTGGGCCTGAGCTCCACGCAGGAGAGTAGGATCCCAGTCCATACATCAAGACCACTGAAGTGACAATCGCCCTCTTATTGTGTCGGACATGCGGGACCAGACCTTGATGGGGTTCCTGTGGTTCCCGGTATTACATTCCTGACTAAACGTGCATAAAAACAAATTAGCCTGGCCCATACAATTGGCAAACGTGTGCAACCATCCACAAAATAGATGTCACTCCAAACCAAGGTCACAAGGCAATGCCTGCTGGAAATTCAGAATTTATCTTGCATGTGCCTACTGTATGTTTGGAGATGCGAGAGATAGAATAGATTTTTTGATTTAGAGACATGTGGGAACACTGTATTTTTTTATTTGTCAGTACGTCTTGGTCAGAAGGGCAGGGGAACAAGAAATTACTGGTTTTGTACTGTTAATATGCTGCTTGATACATAATTAAACATCCATTCTGGAAATGATTTTAGGTGGGCAATCTACACATATAAGCAAGTTATTTATTTGTTTTTTGTTAAGTTTTATTATGTTTTGTCCTAAAACACTATCAGAGTGCACAGTGTTAGGTAACAAATAATTGAAAATTTGAAAAATTGAAATAAAACGAATAAGAAGCAATTTGTTTAAATTGCCAATATAACATGAATGTCAATGCTCTGAGGAGTGGTAACACTTGTGCAAAGGACATGAGTGCTACAGTGTGGAGCAGTGTGTTTACAGTCCTCAGTCTCCTTCCTGGCCTGTATTCTGACTCTCCCAGATCAAACCCAGTACAGTTTAATACATTGCTGCCTTCCCTTTCCGATAGCAGCGGGTGACATTTCGCCTCAGAGCTTGTTTTGAAAACCAAACCCGCCGCAGAGAAGACCATCTCCAAATAACATGAGGACCTGCTGGCTGGTGAGCTTTCGACCTGTGTCTGTCAGTGTGTTGCTCGTCATCAGGGTAGTGACGCGTGAGCATGCCAACACAGGACACATGCTATCATAATGGCAGCCCCTCTTGATACAATGGGACCTGACAGACACACAATCGCAGTGCACATTGCACAGATATCTCAAAAAATTTAGAAACATGAAAAGTAAGAAAATGAATCAAAACATGTGCATGTGAATATGGCTGAGAATACAAGAATACAAGAACACAAGAGCTGTGGTCATTTTTTTGGGGGGCTCTGAGATCAAGAGGAATTGCTGTAGTATTTCAATGAAAATGGTCAATGTGACCCTCTTGAGGAAGTATGTTACACCCATGTAAAGAGACAATTTATTTAAAAACTTTATCAACAGAAGAAAGTTTATTTTTAATACAATCTACTATCCCAAGGAAGGATGTTACTTTGAGAAAGAAGTCATACAATGACATCTGAAGATGGAGTTGACGAACATGCATAGGCTTATTTTACAGTAGTCCTACTTAGGCTTGATTCTAGCTTTCTCAAACCTGGTTGCACATACACATGCATACAAAACATGCACACACACTAGGGATATTTTCCAATGACAAAAACAAGGGGAATTTTTTAAGGAGTGTGTTAGCTGGTTGGCTTTCTTGTGCATTCCATGTATGTCTCCTTTTACCATTGATAATAATATAGACATTTACCCATTTATATACATGTGCCAAAGACCCACTGTTTTTGCACAGGGTCATGTAGAAAAATACAGTCTCATATTGAGCTGATCTGTACTGTACATTTACTGCAAAGACTATGTGGGACAACAACACCATATTTAGCAAGGCAAACATGCCAGGGTTTAACAAGAATGCTTAGAATATTGCTGATACACCAATAACAACATTTCACAATGATATGATATGCTTAAATAACACGTATGATACTACACCAGCCATCATACATGGTGGGTCTGCACTGCAAACCAGCACTAAATCAATGTCCAAGCATAAGCATTCCAGCAGCAACGTCATGGCCAACCGAGCCTAAGCACGACACATTTCTCATATTTAGGAGACACACATGCAAACTCCCCATATTCTTAGCCCCTTTAAACCCTACTGTGAGGTGGCAGTGGTGCCCCCTTATTGGTTTATTAGCTAAGAAAGTAGGCCATCATAAGCAGCGCACAATAAAAATTCCTTCAATGCCGGGGATGCAGCCACTGCAAGCGCGGGGATGATGAATCTGTATGCCACGGTACATTATACCAGGATAAAGGAACACGGGGGTGAAGGACAGTGCCTACATCGAGACTTAATAAGATGCAGATCAGACTATACGCACCAGAGCAGCAAATCTCCGCTCCAAAGCACCAGCCATTTTTTTCCTCCCTTTCTCCTTCTTGCGTTTGTCTCTCCCCCCCCACACCTTAAAAGAAGGGAGACGGGAGACAGATTTGAGTCCTTACTGAAAGATCATGTGGGATAACTGCGAAATCCCATTACTTGTTGATTAAGTATTGATCTCACCCCCGAGTATTAACAAACAAGTCTGCTAATGTGGGGTGACCCCTGAGACCAGTGGCGGCGAAGGAGAAAGAAGCGACAGAGGGAGGCGGGGGAGGGAGGGTGGGGGCGAAGAGCAGAGAATACAGAGCAAGGTGGAGAGAAGCAAAAAAAAAAAAAAGACAGAGAATTGATGATGGTCAAAAATAGACAATTTAGGAAAACAGGCATGCTGTGGCTTAGGGCTGCTCCTGGCTCTTAGCTCTGGTTAAAATGTCACACTTCGCGGTGTGGATCAATGCCCACTTTATTTCTCCGAAGCTTTCTTATTACCATCATCAGACTGTCTCCTTTGATCCCTTTTAATGACCCCTTCTGAACTGCACGCTCTGCTCCAAGGCTGGGCCACTGTTTCTAGATGAAGGAGAGAACCCTCCTTGCCTCCTCCTTTTTTTTTTCCTGCCTCGCTGTTCTGGCCGAGTGGTGGAGAAGGTTACGTTGTGTGAGTGCAGAGAGGGCAGATCCAGGAGGTTTCCAGGGTCAGCGGCTCCAGAGATTCAGGCTCTCTCACTCAGCGTAATTACCCCATGGGGCTGGGGAGAGCCCAGGCACACAGAGTTCTAAGCTTTTAAGTTGATGTTCAAAAGTTCACGTCCTCTTTTCAGGGCTGTTTTTTTTGTCTCCTGCCAGTTAGAGGTGAAGGATCCTGGACGGATTCTAGACCACACACTGCCACAGTGCTCAATGCTTTGTCCCCCGTATCTTTTTTTTATGTTGGATTTGAAAGAGATGGTGGTTGTTATGTTGAATGTTGCACATGGCTACGCTTTGGTCCGTTTTATCAAAGTTTTGTTTTAAACTGAAAGATGTACACATTGAAGACTTGGATAAAGGCTGCTTATACCACAAAACTTTATCCTTGTATAGACCTATATAGAGAGTCATCGGAAGCTTCAAAATCAATATTCCAATGAATAATCTTACCTTAACAAATCGTATCATAAATGTTTATGCTTTTGTTCTTTGTTCATTGCCTTTACAAACAACCATCAAATCCATCCCGGAACGGCAGCAACCAAAATACAGTTTATCAAAAGAATAGAAAGCTTGATGTTCATAAAGGCAAAAATATAGCTAAATTCAAGCTAAACAGTAAATAGATCAGACATCTTTGATGAAAAGCTTGTACAACCTCACAAGTACTGATTTAATAGGTGTACTGAAAATTGTCAAATTATAATGAAATAATGTAATTCCCAAAGGCAATTACATAACAGTAACATGTAAAGTGAAACATGAAAATGTAAAGTAACATGAAAATTTACCCATGTGAATGAAACGGCTAATGGTGTGACATAACATGCCTCACAGTATAAAATGGTCCAGCCCCCGTGATTATGATGAAGGTGTACAAACACATTGAACTGTAAGCTGAAGTCCTGGCTGAATCAGTGTTTACTAACAAGGTGATTATCCCCTTTGTGTTTATTGGTGAACCAAAGGTCTATTAAGTTCTATTAGGAATTCAAGCCCAGTGGATGAGGCAGGATATTCTTCAGGCTAATGGCCAATTAAGCAAGAGTAAGTGAGAAGGTGGAAGTTTATTACCTACTTTAGCTCCCGGAAGAACCATTCTTTTCACTCTGTTGTTTGAAGGAAATCTTCTTTTTTTCAAGGAAAAGGAGGGATGTTTGACAAGCTCTAACATCAATTAACCAAACAATTGAATGACGTCAGATTGCAGCACCAAATGGCCTGGAACAGGTGAAAACACAGTCATATCAAAACATATTCACTTTCTCCGATGATAAAGGCATGGAAAACAGCATATGCATTGTAGTGATATTTCTACATTTCAGAGTTTCCATTGAGTGGCAGATATGATCAACTGTGTCTGGACTGTGCTTAGTCTGTGCTGGTCTGCCACTACCCGATAATCATGGTTGGTCAACATGTGGGTTCAATTTTCTAGTCCTCTCTCATGAAGTGAATCTAGAAACCCTAAGTTTTTTTTTTTCATGGGCCAAAATGGTGCCTTTATTATGAGAAACAGTTCTGAGGAGGGGAGTGAATTGAATATGAAAGTGACTATACCCAAAGAATAGGGTGGGACACCAAGCTAGCCACATGAGCATCCAAGTGAAATTGTGTAAAAATGCATGTATTACTTGTAATATAATCCATATAAATGTTAGCTATATTCCTGTTTTCAATGAATAGGCTTGGTGATATTACTAGTAGTGCTGTCTATGCACTCTGATCATGCTAGGGCCGTATATCTTTTACTGGACAAGTCACAGGCAGGAGACAAGAATGTCTTTTGAACACCACAGAGGCACAGATTTGGGCCACATACTGCATCAATTGTGATCAGACTAGATGCCCTAAATTAAGAATTCAATACTGGGATTCAACAGAGAGCTCTGTGCACATATTTATTGAATCCAGGCCCCATGTCTGTTGCCAAGATATTACCAAGAGGTTTTCTCAAGTTTGACTACAGCTTTGTGATCCGAGATGGACTGGAAATTGGATCTCTGTTCATAATCGACACAACCTGAGATCAATGGCATTTTTGTCCTGAGAAATGCCAAAATGAAAACACCACTATTCCCTGGGTCATGATGTCACTTGATTCATTGCATCGTATTTTCCAGTAAAGATACGGGAATCAAAGGGAAATAAATTCTTCACAGCTATCATTCATTAACATTATTCTATTTAAACAATTATGCACCTACCAATGTGGTGCCTGGTGATGTGTTAGGAGATTGTTAAATATGTAAGATACTCACCATGTAGGTGGACAAAGACTAAAGTTTATTAAAAAAAAACAGACATCCTTTGGTTAGAATGCATTAGGTATATTATGAAGCTGTTATGTAAAAACCTAAGAAAAATCATGCATTTTTGTATTGTCCTTGCAAAATTACAGCAAGTTCCACATGCATTGGCTGTTTGTAAACATCTGATGATAAGGTCTGCAAAGCAGGTAAAACCAGCCCCCTCCCAACTTTCTGTAAGAGCACCTGAGCATAATCAAAGGGTTATGACCAGCAGTTGTCATATAGTACATGTGTATCATACCATCAAAGTCTGTCCAACAATTTTCACATTGAACATTATGATCTGTCAACTGACAGACTGAGAAAAGCATCTAGATTAGGATTATTTTACTTTTCCCAAGAAGAAAATTGGTTGTTTGTAAGATGCCATCTGCCTTTCCCGCATAAAGCAACTACAGTCTTTCAAGAAAAGTACAAAAGAAATGAATGGAGCTTGTCTGAAGCTTCACTGTATGCAAGCAAAAATGGATCATTCAGCATTTGAAAAACACCTCTGTGTTTTATCTCCAGAGTAACCGAACATATGTTCACTCTGACACTTTTTGTTTAATATGCATTTATCTATTGTTGTTGTTTGTTGTTGTAAGAAAATAATACAATGCTGGCTGATACTGTAATACTATAAAACTATAATGCTTGGCTGCTACTGTAATATCTGCTCCTCAGATAATACTGCCTACAATGTTTACTGCTTTGTTTTATGATAAAATAATCAAAAAATTATCCTCTCATCCCCTGAGATAATTAGAGCAGCATGACCAGCATTTATGCTGCTCTTATGAAAAAACAGCTGACACTAAGAACGTAATCTATGTTTCTCTGGGATAACTATGATTGGTATATCTGAAGTTACTTGATGCCTTACGATAATAACCTTATAATGGTCTCATTAAATAGGCTACAAATATCATTAAAATAAACTATTATGACACTGAAGTGTGGTCAAAGAGAGGCCCACAACCTTTGAGAAATAAAATTGCTGCATAGAGTATGTCGTGGTGGGTACCTTTGCTGTTCATTCCATTAGTCTTTTTTCTCCTACTTTTTCACTGTGTGTAGAAGTAGAAGGCTTCAACATGCACAGCATGTAATGATGTCAAAGAGCTATTTCATGGTGAATGTTTGGTTTGAATTAGAGGCCAGCAGGAAGTGTGGACTCTCACACACTCCCCCAGCTTCTCTTTGTTCTTCCCTGCTAATGAGTACAGTAGGGTCTGCTGCTTCGCTATGTACCATTTGCAGTGGCTCTCTCCCCCTGCTCCTGACAACACTTTGCCAACCGTAGGTCACCATGTCCATTTCCAGAGCATTCCTCCAGCTGGCCGTGCTCCCTGCCAAAACAAGCAGAGTAGAAACATACACTGTAGTGGCACCGGAGCACCCATTCACCAGTCTGAGTTAACTTGTTGGTCCTTGTTTCATACTGACCGCATGGAACATTGAGAATAAAGCTTTGCATTCCAGTCTGTCTTAAGAGCAGAAATTAATGCATGCTAGGTATGCTTTCATTTAGAACCTGGTTTTACAAGGATAGAAGTGGAGAGTCTGGTGGTATTTGACCTTTTTAAGATCCTGCTAAAATTAATAAAATACTCCCATGATACCTGCCATTTGCAGGCCAGATATTGACATCTTTCAACTCGTCCCGGGAGATGTATTCAACATTTCATTTAAGCATATGTATTCAACATTTCATTGAAAAAACGATATTACAACAGCCAATAAAACCGATGGCAGATAGGTAGATGGTGGATAAAGCTAGAGTTCAATGGGCAGGGGGATAGAATGTGAGAGGACAGATATTACCAGAAATTCTGCATGCATAGTAACTTTGAGTGTGCAGAAGTTCACATTTCCAGTAGTTACCAGATGTATGTATGGTTACATTTACTTACTGTAATTATGTAGCATGACTGTTATTGCAAAATTATAATATGCTGTATTTTGTTTAACAGTTAGTTATTTTATCTTTATACAGTAAATCCCTGTAAATCAATGATTTTTAAAGTAGATTGTTGATAACTACAGCTGTATGATATTTTTCCATGTACACTGAAAAAAATCCTGTGAAGACTATCTATAACCTAAACCTCCCTGATCTACAAAAGCAAGCTGTCTGAACACATGTATACTGTACATCGCCAAAGAAAACCATACACAACTGAATATCTACATATAGTGCCATATAACTCTTTAAATGAAATGTCAAGGCTAATTATAAACATATGTATCTGTCTACAGGTTCAAACTGACAGTTGTCTGATGCTTTGTCTCTTAGCATTGGATATGTGCCCTGACATTCAAAAGGTTTCTTTTTTTTGTTCTTCCAGGTGTAACTCTGGAAATAACAGAGTGGGTTTTCTTAATATAGCAAGTCGTTGTCAAGGAAAGGTCCTTTAATTTATCCTTTTACTTATCACAGTAAGAAATGCCAGTGACAGAAATGCTCCAGGGTTGTATGCCGGGATGACTAGCATAAGCTCCTCATCAGACAACATTAAGTTTATGCCAAAAGGTGAACTGTTGTGTCAGACGCACAGGCCATTTTAAATGCCTGCCAGGGTATGACAGGTCAGTGCACAAAGCATGCCTCATACCCAGATGTCACAGCCCCCAGCTACATGCGACGGAAGGTGGCGAAGTGCAGCCCTCGGCGACTTGTGACTGAAAGGGGTGAGTTGCAGCCCTCGGCTGCACGTGATGGAAAGCAGGAAGTTACGACCCTCAACTTCATGTGACTGAAGGGGGCCAGTTATGAGCACAAAACCTCACACATGCCTTTTTAAAACAAACGTCCATGGAAGAGTCAAGGTCTATCACAGGGTCAAAAAGTCACCGCATACAGAAAGTGACATCCGGTCCAGCTCGGCATCTTTTATTAATTATAATTCACCAGTTCCATATGGCTGTCATTTATCTCACATACTCAAAAATGTTTTCCATACTGCTTTTTAGGTCTGTATTTCATATCTCCATTTTGATCTGGATAAAGTTTGTTGAGAATCACATAGTTTACAACATTTTCCTATAACACTGAATACTATTTCAGCTAAACAACAAATACAATTAGATCAGCTTTCAATTCACTAGCATTAGATTACATTTCAAATTCTGAAATTACTACCGCACCTTAAAAATGCATCTCTCAGTGTATAGATGTTATAGATAACCAGACCTTACAGGGAATGGGCAGTTGTAAAGATACACAGACATCACAGAGAACCATTTGTATTATTTCTATTTTGACTAAACTTAAGAGCTGGTTAGACTATGCACTGGCTATCCACTAGTGATGGTATATAACTAGAGAAATCGTGGAATTGTTTCAGAATCTGGTGGTCAGCTCTAGGATTATGGAGGGTTAAAAATAGATACTTGAGGGCAAAAGCTGAGAGTAATGCTCAGTGTCAGACAGTTGACATTTTAAAGTTTCAGGGAGGGTCCTCATGACACCACAAGATGACTTCCAAGTCAATTGGAGTGTGACAGTGCTGTAGGCAGTACTGAAACATTGCCTGCAGTGATCACAATTCTCTATACAATACCCCAGATAACAGGATATCCAGAAATTGTATGTCCAACCATTAGCAAGCATCTTTATAGGGATTTCAACTGATGTAATTTATAAAGCTGTTGAAATATTTAAGTACATTTCCCACAGTCAGCCATAGGGCTTAATTTTCTTCCTTTCCTTTCTTTATTGAATGAACAGGATGACAAAGCTTTGTATTACAAGAATTCAGAGCTATCTTGAGAAATTCAGGACAAATAATTCATAAAGTACCTGCTCTCTGGCAGACTAGTTTCAGCCAAGTCCACATGACATTACATAAAGTTTAATAATTTTGATATAAATATTTTTATTGGCAGAGATTTTTTTTGCAAATGTGTATGTTCTACCTCATGGAGAATTTATGATTTTTAACCATGAGTTACCTGGTGTGTAGTCGTGTACATCATTTTTTGCAGAGATCACATCCACAGTGGATGTACCTGTAATGCAACAGACTTGGTCTATCCCACGATACTTGCAACAGGCTACAATGAACAGGCATAAACCTGATTCTGGTCATTTATTTTGTGGCTGCATCTAGTTAGTGCTAAAGGTGGTTTAGGCATTGGGGTGGCTCCATACTCAAGGCATTCTAATGAATGAGCAGAAAGAGTACCTAAATAGTATCTAACAACTACTTTTTTGTTAGTAATAGTTAATAATTACATATGATGGGTTACCAATAACTGCATATCCATAAAATTACCTGCAGTGGAATTTTCTATGGTAATACCAGCAGAAAAACAGAGGTGACATTGAATATTAACATAGTTCAGAACTGTATTATGCTATCTCTCACTCACGCCCACACAGCCTAGCCAGGGGACAGGTCATTTTATCCCCAGAAGCACACATTAGCCCAGTGACGAATCCCTGACACTCATCATTATTTCAATATGCTCATCTTTTTACACTGATTTTGGTTCATGATGTTCTTCTGAGATAGAGCACCAAAACATAGAATTATGTTGGACTTACCTTCAAAACAATGGTTAACATCAAAAGCCCATGAGGAATTAAGGGCTGCTGTTCTAAGGGGCCTTTCTTCAGAGCGTGTCAGGCTGCATCTCATGGATGGACAGGACCTAGCTCCTGCTTTTAGAATTGGCTTCTCCCCTGACAATGCAAACTTTAAAATACTCAAAGACCTCCCTTTCTTTTGTCGATCTATTCAAAGCACTCCCTTTAATATTCAGGACTGCAAGATGTTTAGAGCATTTTTTTTTACATTAAAACAGCACGGATGGGAAGGAGGTCAATGCTCTTAAATGCATTGAATGCAAACAGTGGTCCTCTGAGTGAGGCCAGGAATTTGTATTTCAAGGTCCGTATTTTCCTTTGTGAAAATCCATTCATAAAGGAATATATGTAAAACCTGAATGGGGTGAAAGGAATTGGGGCCTCTTGATGCCCTCTGCCTAAATTCAATCATTGGAGGTAACAGTAGAAATACCCCATTTTCGCAACCAGTCTAGATTGTAGCTTTGAAGGAAACACGATGTGCAGGTTAAGGAAACAGCTCTGAAATGAGCTTCACACCACTATATTTCTCTTTCAGTGGCAGCTGCCTACACCAAAGCCCTCAGGGATAGCGCTAAGAGCCTCAATGGCAGATATATTCAGTGTTCTTCAATCACAACCCCGAACAGGCACTGTGAAGTAAGTTCACACATGTGATATGTGTATGCGCATGTATGTGAGAGAGACAGAAAAACACAATACATTCAAATGCAAATGGTTACGTGGATTTTAAATGTATTCATGATCATGCTTTCAAATTCTAAAATTAAATTCACATTTTATGTTGCTGTTTTAGTTCTTGTCATTTGTCTTCTTCCTATGTATTGTGCTATTTTTCTTCTTCTTCTTCTTCTTCTTCTTCTTCTTCTTCTTCTTCTTCTTCTTCTTCTGCTGTGTCTTCTAAATAATTATGTTATTGTAACCCTGTAATATTGTCTAGAAAGCATGGACATGAAATCCATTATAAGTCAGAAAAGGCATTACGACTACGATTGGTGTTCCTGTTGATGTTTTCCAATTTATTCAATTTTTGTGTTTCAAATTATGTCACACAGAACTGACAGCCTATTTAGTGTGCTGGAATGACATGCTGACATAGAAGGACAAGGCAGCTGCCAACCTCACCACAACAGGTAGGGTGTAGATAAGGGGAATAGATTATTCATCGAACATATGGCAGAGACTGGCCACCAAAGCTGTTCCTGATATTCCCCATCTGAAATTGAGAGGAAATCAGTTGTGTCATTCCTCTAGCAATTATCCAAAGAACAAATGTATACTCCCTTACTTTGAAAGAATTAAATGGTTAGTTGAGAAAAACATTACTCAATGGAAATTACAGTTGATTCTTACCTGTTTGTGTATTGCAGGCCTGACTGCAGTGATTTGGAACATACTCCTGAAAGAGATAATGATCAAATCTTTCAAGCATTCTATGAATTAAAGAGGACTTCTCTTTCCGGGTACTAAAATGCCCCACACCCTTTCAGTGACTGAAGAAATACACAAACTTTACAGTAGCTGTAACTTTGATATGAGAGTGTACTTCCCGTATTAACTTTAGTACGGGAGTGGAAAATGATATTAGTGTCGTTCTGATTAAATCAAAAAAGAAAAGTCAATTGATACTTTACAGGTTTACACAAGGACTATGTCAAACCATATGTATCACATATCATAAATTGTCTTCCCCATTTAGTCTGTCAGTCTTGTAAAGCTGAAGTGGTAAGAATCATTGCATATGCCATACAAGTCTGATGTGGTTGCTCAGGCTTAGTATTGTGTAATTCTGAGATTACAGAAAGAGCTGTAACTAAAACTTAAGGCTGTTATTTGTAGGATGGTAATCATGGCCTGAAACAGAAATCAAAGATAAGGACTATATACAGAACAATATTTTCAGCGATATATACAGTACAATGTTTGTAGTACTATATACAGTACAATATTTCTGGTCCTATATACAGAACAACCTTTACATTGTTCTATTCAGAACAATATCTACAGTACTACATACAGCACAATGTTTGCGGTAATGTATGCATATGTCTCAGATGGCAGCATTTTTAGATGGCTGCATTGCTCACTGTTTAGATATTTGTTAAAAAAAATTATTAGTTTTCTGGTCATTATCATTGGTATTCTTATTGCTAATGTTATACACATGATCTTTTTCACCTTCCTTCTACTGATACAAAATAAAAAAGAAACATTTTAATAGCTATATTAGATTGAATTATATGCTGTATATGCAGTGTTACACACAAAAAAGGTTATTGTAATTCAATGGAATGGGAGCCCCTAATCAGCCTAGGCATGTATGTCCAATAGGATCTGGAAATCAGCATCTAAAATATATCTCCAAAAAATAAATAGAAAAATAGAAAAAGGTTGAATGGTGCACGCCTCTTCTGATAAGAAAGGGAGGTCAGCAAGGAGATGCATCAAAAATGTATTATGGCATAATAGCTAAATGACACCATGGCATGTGGAAAAACTCCACTCCACTGTGCGTCTCTTTAAAACACCCTTACATCTGTGTGCTGTGATTGTTTCGCTCATTTCTTTCTCTGATTTGTATGTTGTGATTCCACTGATGCTCCAGGGAACGCACTAGCTTTCACAGGGAGATAACAGAGTCTGTGTAAACTTAAAAAGGGACCAGGACTCACTACTTGCAGGGTAATGATTTGAAATTCCTCTGGCTTTCAGGACGAGGATGAGGGGGAGGAGGAGGGCACCCGATGTGGCTCCCGTTCTCTGCCTCGCTGTCAGGAAATATAATTTGCACCCTCCGTGATTCACCTGGTGCATATGCAGCATGCAAATTTATTTCTCCAATAATCAGACCGGTAGATTGCCCGGGAGGATTAATGGCATCATTCCTTATGCACTCCCAGCCTCCTGGGCCACCAGGATATTACCCACCTCTGACACAGAAAAATTGTGTTGGTTCTACAGAGAAAATGCCAGGATATTTGTCCTGCTCCACAAAATAATGGGCTGGCGCATCATCAGATCACAATGTCATTTCAGAAAACCTTGAATACAAATAATGTACAGCGGGAAGAATGGATGGTGTGTTTCCTAATACGTCGGGCTTGTTATCCTTTGCATGGGCCATGCAAGCCCTTCCAACGCTAGCCCCGTATTCAGATGAAGTCACAGTGCACCATTTGCCTTTTTTCAGCATGCACATTATTTTTTTCCTTCTTCATAATTTGTTTTTGATTTTTATATATTGTTTTTCCCTTTCCGGTTTGCAGTGTGGAAGCAAATGGCATGAAATATGTATGGAGCAAAATATATTAATGATCCTCAGACGCAGAGAAAACAATGCAATGTGCATCGAGCATGGGGACAGATCTGTCACCAGGGCAGGAGGGGACGAGCAGAGGAAAAGTGAAAACCTAATTAAAAAGATAAGTGACCCCCCAAGCAATCCTCTGTCATGATTCAAGCCCACCAATGCAAATGGGTTTAACCCCTTTTTGGAAAGCACTGCTACGGATAGTGTTTTTAACAATCAGCCTGGCAGGATATTTCCATTCTGAGATGGAATGGACCCTGAACAAACTTTTTATTTGAAGGGGCAATTTCAGCTCCATGCATGATATCTTCATAGATTATTTTGTAATAAAACCTTTGATAGACCTTTCCTTTATGGCGTTTGTCAGTGAGGTCGTAAATACCCCCATGCAAAAAATAAAGAGGAACGTAACTTATTAAAAATAATAATGTGAATAAGTCAAATCCTTATCAAAGGATCTGGACTATCATTACTCTTGTTTAGCTTATATTTAACAGAGTGGATCCTGTTTCCTTGCGGTGTGTCAACACGCATTCTAAGGGTTGCAGAAGACACTTCATCAAGGCCAGCCAGGGCAAGGCTGTCCTATCCAATTTCCCAGCCTCGTCTACACATCTGTTTAATGCATACATACATGAGCTCATGGAATGGGAGAGTGGGAGCGTAAGGCAAGGTAGAATCTGCTTAGAAGATTAGTGTTAATGACCGGAAAAGGCTGCAATATACTCTCCATGCATACAGATCTTGTCCTCCTGCCGAATGTAAAGGTGGCTTGAGGTGAGATGTACCGTTTCTCCGGATGTCACAATGTCATTACAGGTCTAACGCATACCTTTTTTTTGTTTTTCATCAATTTATGGGGGAAATTATCCCCACTGAAAAAGGACAGTGCTCGAATGCCTCTCGCTGTCCAGCTGAAGAGGCCAAGAACAACACAGGGGCTGAAGTCTTTGGAGGTAACAGACGGTGTGCAAACACTCCCCAGGACACAAAGGCCCAGACATCTTTCATACATTAAAGTCAATTAATTTTCAGGCACACTCATAAACCTCTGTAAATAAGTATAAAATGTTGCCTTTCACTGAAAAATCTGGGCATGAGAGGGAGAGGGAAATGTGACTGGGGGCGTGAACTCGGCTCATAAATTCGTATCAATCCTGCATTAAAAAAGAAAAGGTCGGGGTCAGTGTCAGGTGAGGCTTCCCTGATGTGAGTTTAGGTACCTCTTCTTTTTAAAATGTCAACATTTTTTTTTTGTTTTGATATTCTATACAGGTCCCGTGAGCTTTCAGTGGAGCAATGCTACCACGGTCATCAGCATTCCAAACAAGCAGAAACTCACCAGTGACCAATTACACTATGGCTAAGCTGTGGAAGTGTTCGATATTATTAAGCCAAGGCACCCTGATTGCTGGCCTACTGTGTGTCCAGAACTGTTTATATGATGAAACTTAATGTGAATGTAGAATGAATTCTCTGGAAGCTGTTCCCTCAGGCCTGCAAATCTCCAAACACTGCTGTACCCAGGTCCTGGGCTAATTACACCCAGAGCATTGACTCTGCTGTGATCTCTGTCCACTCCAGCGCAAAAATTGGCTTCACTGTAGAATACGAAGAGTAATGATAACAGGGATCACATCTGAGCAAGGAGTTATGACTAGTGGAATCCCCCAGGAATTGGAGTTGGGTTTCTTCTATACATAAATGACCTTGGTAAAGATATTAGTAGCAAAATAGGTAAATTTGCCAATAATGGAGAACTCAGGGGAAAGCAAACAATTTGGAAGTTCAAATAGAAAATAATTCAAGATGATACAACCCATAGTTATGCAGACACCTGGTAAATTCCATTTAGCATTTCCGATGAAAAGTTATACCTGAGGGCAATAAGAGTTTAAGGAAGGATGTTTTTGGGCAGCACTAAATTACAGCGTTTTCAGTGTGAAACATGAAAAATGAGAAATATGAGTTAGACCTGGGAGAAACAGTGTAGTTCTAGACATTTTGCTTACGCACCAAAAACAGCAAATGTCGCAAAAGCACTGAGTATGAACCAAAGGTGGTCAAAAGTGGACCCAGGGGAGCTTGCATTGTATTTTTTTAATATATAAGAATTAATTAATAAAGTGGACAAGAAAAGCTATTTCAATCTGAGTTCTGTCAGCAAAGCAACAGGACATAGGTGGTAATTAGGTCAAGGTAAATATCTCACACACTGACAGTGTTGACCTGCACTAGGAAGTGTTTTTATGCATGTATTAATGTCTGGAATAACTTACCAAGATTCATAGCAGAAGCAAAGACACGGGGCATTTAACACAAGGCTTGATACAGTGCCTGATACAATTTATTATATATACATATAACGATGACCATGGATGGACTGAATGGCTGTTCTCATAATGAAGGTTCTGGTGGTAAAATTTTTATGGTCTGATGATGGTAACACCTCTACACGCTTCTTGCTATGTGAAAATACACAGATCTCGAAAAAGAAAACTAAACAGTAAAGATAAATGATGACATTGCAAATATGTTAATCCAACATATAGTATCTGTCTATTGGCAAACAAAAAAGTGTCAGGTTTTTGTTTTGTTTTGTTTTTGTTCGGAACTGGCCTTATCACTTTTTCAAAAAATAAAGGATCAATAAACCAGCTCATTGTCTACACCTTGTCAAACTAGCTTACAGAGTTGGACCTGAGCCAGGGGACATTCCACAAACAAATCATTTCCTATATTCAGGATAGCACAGCTATTTCATGACAAAGCAACACATACAGTATCTAGGTGGAAAAGCTTTTAAAAAGACCTGTTGGTGTACACCCCAGTGAACGATAAAGACATGAGCCAGAGAAGTGAATGCTATTAACAGCGCTTTTCCTCTGGAATGGAATTTATTAAATTGAACGCATAATTAAATTTAGAGATGAACCGTGTTAAACAACGCAAGATAGTGGTTACTTTGAATTTGTTTTAAAGTAATTAGGCAGAATTGACATGAGTAAGTGTGGTGCCATGGCCCTCTCTAATGAGTTGAATAAGAAAAATAGCTCAAGTTTCAGGCTTTGGCAGAAGTTAATTGCATTGATATGATGGTTCCAGGAAATGCTGTCATTGTGATTTTTTTTCCATCATATTGCTGTTTTATTCTTTGCATTGATTTTAATTACCATGGGCTTTTATAATGCTTGACATTGATGAAAGTGAAGAAATTATTAACCCTTGGACTGCTTCTTTTCTGTATTATATATTTTTAATTTACAGTTCCCTGAAATCTCTTACTGTGTTAATGCACTGCAGTAATGGTGGCATTTGTGTTGATTGTCTGCAATGCCTCCCATATGTCATTACTTTTATATTTTTTTAACATTCTTATTGTGATACCTTAATTGACCTGACAAAATTGTATTCTGAATAATCAAAGGGAGTCTGGTAATTGATTATTAAAGAAATCAAAACATAAGTAGGTATATGGGTAAAATATAAAACAGTGTGTAGGTTTTCATAGATATTTACAGTTCAGATGACCCTGAACTGTTTTTTAACCGCCAACATCAATTTGAGGGACAAATCCCTGATGTTTATGTGCTGAGATTTCCACTCTGGCTGTATTTGTTGACTGACCTGCAAGAGTAGTTTGTTGTCCCATCAACTGCACTATATGTAAGGTCATGGAGGCCACATGTGACTTTCACAAGCAGAGCACATGAAAACAAAATCCAAATCCTTAAGTGCTTTCCTGGAAAAAACTAGTATATGACACTCATAACCCACAAGTTTATTGTTATGTTGACAGCTTATAAATAATCCTAACTCTCTTTGCCATAGACATAACTGAGTGGAAAAAAGAACAACATAAAAAAGAAATAAATAAATAACTAATGATAATAAACAAATAAAAATTAAAACTTTAAAATAAAAAGGACACCACCATAATACTGTGTTTATACCAGTATTGCATGTTGATTTACCATCGAAATGTCACTCATTACAAAAGAAGACCAATAGATATTGACATTGTATTCTATAAAAGCAAGACTCACTTAAGACTGAAAAGACCAAACCTAATGACTCATCTTAAATGCACCTAAAATTAAATTATGTCCATCTGAACTAACTTCAAAGTTGCTCAAATTGTTTCGATTACAAGGTCTCATTATTGTGGGACCTCTTTCAATGAGCCCAGCATCTGCTCATCACAGGCAGAGGTTTCTGGTCTTTCCCTGGGTCGTTTCCCTTGGAAATTGGTGTGCCTGTCTGACTGCATGGCAACTGGCCTTGGCACCTACTTTGCACCGCTTCTTTCCAATGAAAGTTGCTGGCACTTGATTGCCTGCATGGCTCATCCCTTTCTCTCATTGCTGAGGAAGTTTCTACGGTGATGACGGGGGCATACTAAATCGACAATTCACCACTCCTGGAGTAGTTCTGCTGATTGTAATGGATGGCCAATGTGGCATTTTGTGTGTCACATTTTGTGTAATAATGATAGCATGTACATGCTCTACTGAATAATGCAAACTGACATTGCATCACTTGGATAAGATTATCATTGCTGGTGGTAAGCAGTGCCAAAATAATATTATGCTCTTTCCTATGTTACTGTTGAGGTTTTACAGTTTAAAGTCTCATAAAAATGTCAGTGTCTAGCGTCAGTGTTGTGTGGATACAGTACAGGAGCAGATGAAAAGGAGCTACAGTGACTTACATACTGCCAAATAATTGCTGGCCTTATTAGAAATCACTACAATGAAGCATTCTGTCAAACAAACAGAGCTGCAAGCAGACCTCAATTACTAAGCTGATTCATTTCCTAGTTAAATGTAAATTCTAGCTGTCATGTGCTTTCTCCGTGAAATAGGTAGGTAGGTATTTCAGTAAAGCCAGTGAGGCAGTGAGAGTTGTTCTAAGTGAGTAAGTAAATCCAGAGTAAGTGTTTTGTAAGCCATACTCCCAAAGAGCAACCCTATTAAGGTGAACAGAAGATTGTAGTGAATACTTTTCAAATGGCAATGACAATTCAGGTGAGCATGAACTGTATAGTGTGTCTATGGACACTGCATGCCTGTGTAATTCACCTACACACATATTGTTTGTCTGCTGATCAGCCGGAAGATTATTTTGGCATGGAAGAAATGACCTATGATACAATGGTCATATGAGAGAAGCATGCGTGCTATGGATAAAAACCACATTTCATTGTGCAAAAAATGCAATTTGTTTGAACAGATGCATATTAATTATATTGCTGTATGACTTTATTTCAGGAGCGACCCCCCTGAAGAGATGGAGGTCAAGTCTTGCTCTCTGCATCTTGTTTGATTTCATTATTTTCCTACCATTTGATTGGTTCTTTATGCAATGTGTTAATGAAAGCAAGAAAAGGAACAGCGATCTTCTTAGAGAGCCTTTGTAGGAACCGCCAAGGGAAATACAGTTGTTGGCCGCTGCCATTCATTGGCAGCAAGCCCGGGGGCAATCTTAAGATTGCTACTGCCTGCCATTTCCCTGGATGTAGCCCAGCAAAATCTACTTGCTGCACCATGCCAAGATACAGTAATGCACAGAGTTATGAAGGATTTTAATTTGCTTAACCGCAAGTTATCAAAAATTACATATTGCACATATGCCATTACTATGAACATGCCCATTGATGGTGTTACAATGCTGAAGTCAAAATATTAAAACGGGAGCTGGTTTTTCAATGTGGCAATTTTCTGACATTCAGTAAATGACTGTGGATACTTAAAGTTGTTAAAGAGCCGTAGGTTGATAATCAACAACTGATATTATATTCTGCATGTCTGTCTTATTATATTGTTTAATTTCTTTTCATAGTGCTGTCATAATTTTAAGACCTCCTGTAGATATTAGGTCAAGTAGCATGTAATGTACAGTCCATCCATTACAGGTGCAATTTTTGTTGCCTACAAAACTGTTGCTAAAAAGCAAATGCATTTTGAAATTATAGTAATATTTTCTAATCAGTGGTGTTACATAATTTCTGTAAATTACTGGCAGCAAGTTGTTCTATTTTTCATTCATTCATTCATTTTTGCTTTCGGTTTTAATTTAGTTCTTCACTTCTGTTACTCCACAGAATGTTCCAGTGTGATTCCCAATTGTCAGCAAGTTGTCCTGGATACAAACAAGTGCCAAATAAATAAATCATTATAAACTACAGTACAGTAATTTAGCGCATGCACTACAACTATTACTAACAGTTTTGGCTACGCATGTGTTTTCTTTAAATCTGTAGGTAACCATCCATCACAATCTGGGTTTATTGAAATATCTTGGAATAACCACTTCATTTTTCTTTCTCTCTCTCTCTCTCTTTCTCTCTCTTTCAAAGGCCCCAGTTGGGGTTGTTCCTCTCTGAGAACAATATTATAGATACACAATGCCAAAGCATAAACTAATTTACAACAAATGTAAAGAATATTAACCAGGGATTAGAAACAGATTTTTTCCCTAGTAAAATTCCTGTTGACAGCAACATAAAATAATGGTTAAGACAGATTTTAATGTGTTTCATTTTGACTCTTTTATATGACTTTTATGCAAACTATATTTTTCTATATAATTCTATATTTTCAAAATATAGTATAATGTACACAAAATTTAAACAGAAAAACAACTCCAATTATTTACTACTTAAAGACATCATTTTTGATGTGGTGCAGATGCAGATTCCTAATCATTGATTTGTGCAATTCAATGTACATAGTTATGAACTAAAATAACCTAATGGAAATAAAATACTGCACTTTGTCCTGTGATATGATGACACAATACATGGTTGACATCTTTTGACAGTTCAGTAAAACAGCCTTTGGAAATGATATTTTGCTACACTAAACCTACACATTGTATTGTATACACACTTGTTTCCTTTTTCCCCTAAATTGGAACGGCATTCCTAGGTCCCTCAGCCGGTGATCTGTGATTGAGATGCTGGCGTCAGCCCTGAGTTGGCACAGCAGGGGGCATAGAGACTCTGGGGGGTCCATACTAGCTCCTCCACAATCTGATTGGGCCCCACCCCACCGAGCCCAGAACGTGCAATCCAGGCTGGGGACAGACTGTGCAATGCCACGTACTCAGCAGGAAGAGAATTAGACCAACCACTGCTCTCCAATTACGCTCTCGTAAAAAAAAGGGGTCAGGGTGAATTTGAGCAGCATGTGTTAATCCAGATCAGCCACACCGAGCTATTGCTTCAAAAAGGGGGCAGAGAGAAGTTTGGTCAACTTTTGGAAGTTCTTCCTAAAGTTCGCATTGGAGGTCTGCACACGAGGGAAGGGAATAAAACTTTTCAAATCTTTTTGCTTTAAATCTTTCCACAATACTAACAAAAAATCTGATACTTGCTTTGATAAATATTTAATTTAATGCAAGTGGAAGTGAGTTAAATCTGGTAATCAGAATGCCTACTCAAATGTAATACTGTACTGTCTTCTCTTCCACGGTTTATATTTAACTGCAAAGAAACTCCTTATTCACTTATATAAGGTGCACTTGATTGTTTATTGTATGGGGGCATGAATTCCCAATGTGACAATACAGCTGCAGCCAGTGCAAGGCTTAGCTGAGGACAATTACTCTGGTGAAACTGTAATCAACACAGTCATGTGTGTTAATAACAGGCCAATTACAGTCATGGTCATACTTTCCATGTTAGCAGGATAAAATATTTATATGTAATCATAGGTGTTTCATTGTAGTGTGCCATGCTTGCAATTTGCAACATGGGCACAATGTAGCCTTCCATAGACTTAGGCTTACTGCATTGTTTAGTGGATGTTGCAAAAAGCAAAAAAAAACAGACGATTGGCACTCTGGCCACGTTGCTTCACTTGGAGGAGGGCGGAGACAACACCTGTGCACTGCCCCCTCACTCTAAGCCTAATGCAGCACCAGATGTATTTACATGCTCTTCATTAATGGGCACCATTTTTCTTCTCATTAGGTTTTAATGGAGAGATGCTGAAAACAAATGTGCATTCTTCCTAAACAAGCCTTCTGGCCCGAGCCCTGTATCTCTCACAGTGAGAGGAATCAGCTCCCATGACAGGGCGGTCCTCATATGAATTCCACTGATAATGGAATTTTGATGCAATATATATTTCACTCCATCTGATGTTGAACAAAATATGAATGTTATTCACATGTGGACTATTTACATATGGACTACTATCTGTTCAAGTTGTCCTCTTCTTTTTTTTCAGCCCTTTCAGCAATGAGTCTGGTAAATAATGCTGTTATGTCCTTGTCAAAAGAGAAACAATTTTAGCACACTGGGAATTTTTTATGAAATGTCACAGGTGAGACACAAGCAGTTACAGTATAACACTAGTAAGTCATGGAAACAAGCTCACTTAGGGGATATTTGGTTTGTACTCATTTACCCCTACCTTTGAGTAACACATTGAAGTGGTAATAAATGAGGAGGGCACTGTATACACACCAAGGTAATTAAATGACTTAGAAAGGTGAAATATAATTATAGCTGCAATGGAATATACAATAATTACAATAACTGAAGATGAAAATCTTTTTTTAATGAAGAAAATGATCAATTAGGTGTGAACTAACTAGAATTTTCAAAACACAAAAAGTAAAATGTCATTCTTCATGTATAGAACAATATTGTTGTAATCTATAATAGTAATTTCGATTATACAGAAGGCAACAGATTAAATGAATGCCAGAATATGAATGTGTTTTAAAAACATTGAACAAACACATATCTTAGAGAGGGCTGAAGAAAAGGATTAATTTAATTGGTATACTGTGATAGTGTAATAATATCTAAACTAGCTTTTAGCAAGCAGTATTCAATTCAGTTTTAGGGTTGCCCTGGTGTGAACTGGTATAACAACATGAATTACCTTTTTCAAAAGCAAATGAAACATTAAGCCGAACACGTCCACATACTCTGAATGGGCACACACTGGTGACAGAGATCAAGAAGTGCCCACTTGATATTACCAGAGGGGAATTAATAAACAGGAGTACCTCGGTAGTGCAAAAAGCCACAAGCTGAACCACGGGGGTGTGCAAATATTCTTTTCTTTAGTCAGCTGTAAGTAATTACTGCATGGAGCGCTTCAGATGATTACCATAACAGAGCAATTGGACATGAAAAATGGGTAATAGTATGGACATGGAAGTGTATTAAGAAAATCGCTCTGATAATTGTTTAATTCCCAGGATCTCACCCAGGAACTATGAAGGAATGTTATTGCAGCAATTTCAACATTAAAGGCAGGATGCCTGTTTCATACCATCCCCAGCTAACTGTTAAGTTCTTTTTTTATTTATTTATTTATTTATTTATTGATGAAACAAAAACATGGAAATGATCATCACTGCCATATACTTCAGGAGAAAAAAACAGGTTGTGTTTGGATAATTTCATACATTATTCATGTGCGTGCCTGTTTTGTTAAATCGCCTAATGATTCAGTTCCTCCCCTTCTAAATGAATTTCATCAGCCACTATCAAGCAGATCTACCAGAATCACAAGGGCAGCTGAGAAAGGTGACTGTGTAGTAAGCCAATGATGCACTAAGTTTGCACAGACTGTACTCTCATCAAGTGGGCTATGTAATAAAAATAAAAAGTGTGTGTGACTATAAAGGCCTTGCATCATTCAAATCTATTATTTTAATTTTAGGTACTGAGTAAATGCTTTTGAAGTTGCTTTGATAACGTGTTCATTTATAAGTGGCCATAATGGGTTTCAATGACTGAACGTTGGCCGATCACTGCATCCCCTCATTAGTTGGAGATATGATTGGGAATAGGTATTGAGGTGATTTACTCTGTTAAATGCAATGCCTGGGGAAAAATCAAGAAAGGCAAAGAAAGAGAGATCCCAACATTGTACTCTTATCAGTGTAACAATATTATTGTTACTAACAATACTAACAATACGGGCGGCAGTGTAGCATAGTGGTTAAGGAGCAGGACTTGTAACCAAAAGGTTACTGGTTTGATCCCTGCTGGGGACACTGCTGCTGTACCCTTGGGCAAGGTACTTAACCCACAATTGCCTCAGTAAATATCCAGCTGTATAAATGGATAACATTGTAAGGAATGGTAACCTATGTAAGTCGCTTTGGATAAAAGTGTCTGCCAAATGAATAAATGTAATGCTAACATGCAACCGGTATGTAAGAGGCAGGACAAAGTTGGTACACTGTTGTTTGCTGTCTATGAGGTTGGCAATCAACAGTTTGTAACCTAGCAAGAGATTACCACTGAAAAGATTTTGCCAGTGACAGGCCACACATCCAGGTCAAGGTTCAGCCATCATCATGCCTCACATTTTTCATTGTTTAGTACTGCAGCAGAAAAGGCAGGCTCTAACATGAAATCTATCTTTTCAGACCAGACAATCATGAATGCAAGAACATTATATGGTATTATTAACTAGCAATCACACCTGTTTGACCGTGCACATGAAATTGTTAACTAGCAATGAATTGGTGAAAAGTTGAACTCACCAGCAATGGAGCCAAGTTATTTTGCTCCATGGCATTGTCAAGTGTGACGGTCTGAATTGGAGGGTCTGGCCTCTACAAAACTCCATTGTCATAATGATCATAACCTGAGTGCATGGAGCTACAGCAATGAACCTTGCTGCCTTTGCTCTCCTGTGGGCTCATCCTGGCATGAAGCCATTCCAGCATGTATATATGGTTCCTTCTTACCATTTGTCAATATTTATTCCTAGCATTGGTATGTTGCCTTTTCCGTGTCTAAGATCATCACACTGTCAAGGTGAAGATTCCCAGACTTCCATACTTTCAAACGGTGCACCGAGATGTAGGACAGGAAGAGCAGGACTATTTGTAACTTTAAAAAGCACTGTTTTAGCAGTGAGAGAAAGACCCCACTTGACCCGACGGTTCCAGCTGCCCCTGTGTCACGGGTCCCACAGCTGGGCTTGGGCTCTGTTCTTGGTGGGTCAGAGGGGCCATGGCTTGCTCTGTATGAAAAAAAAAACCCTCATCTCCTCTCAGGAAGCTTTCAGGGTGTTCTCTGTAAAACGATACTGATGTGAAGAGAGGATGAGGGGAGAAAGGACTTCTCCTCTCACAGGTGGCTGCTCTGTGAAGCCATCAACCTACAGAACCCCTGATTGCTACAGTAAACACTTTTTTTTGTTTGCCTTTTTATACATCATAGCCTATTTCCTTGTACATTTGGAGTTGGTGTTGATTCTAAATCACTATTCATAGAATAGAAGCACAAAAATAGAATAAACACTCAGCAGATCCTGTTATTACAGTCTTGAAAGTATCGTAGGGGCAGCTGCACTTCAATCACAAGATGGAATGCTATTTCATCTTCTGCATACGGACATGCAGTAAAAGCTTCCTAACATGAGCGAAGAATGACAGCTATTTCAACTGGCATGGACACTGCGTATCATGAACAGAACAACAGCCTGACTGCAATGTCATTCATTCGATATTTCTTATGTAATGCATTTTCAGTGGATTTCTCCTAAAGTGAAGAACAGGGGTTGAAAAATAGCATTTTAAATATGTGCTATGACACAATAGCTGTTCTTTTTCTCTTATTTCAACCAGACATTCAGTAGTACGTTCCTGGCAGGATATAGGCTCCAGTGGTGGCTTTCCAGTCTGCCAACCCCGGCTCTCTTGCTAGTCCAGGAAGGTATATTCCAGTCACCTCAGACATGTGGCTGAATAACACAGTCAGCTGGGATGGATACAAGGAGGCCTCTCAAGCCAGGAGGAGAGTCAAATGCAACAGCTGGCTGTCAGCGTTTTGTCCACACTACAGCCTGTCCTTTATTATACAATTTAATTACTGTGAACATCACTGAGAAACCACATCATCATAGCAATCTCACTATTACTTTTTCCATACCTAGTGATGAAATTCCCTTGCAGGACTACACTGATAATAGATGGTGTGATGTATAAGTATGAAATATATGTCAATATATTTATGGCAGACATTGGTGAGCCCCAGCTTCAATGATGTGGTAAGAAATGTCTCACAATCACCAATATCCCTTCTCTTGAATCATTAGAGAAGCCATTACCTATGGATCAATATTGCATATTATAAAAAAATTGCTCCGACCATTAGTATGACCAAGCTGTCTCTGCCCTGTTGTGGGTGTTGAGAATGTAGGTAAGTGTGAAGTATACAATATAATTAATTGAATGTATATTGTGTCTTTCACCTTTTACTAATGGGGTCAAGACATTAAAATAGGAAAACATATTTGTAAGATTCCCCTAAGTAGTAATTAGTATTTTCAGTGATGAATGTGATGAATATAGCTCATAGAACAGTGTCTGTAACTTTTGAAGGAGGCTGTGAGAACCTGGATGGGGCCAGTCCATACGTAAGATTAGTGTGGACTTTGGACTGGCAGGGGTTAACAAGCTCCTGCAGAGTGAAGGAATGCCTCTGTGCCTGGGGCAATAGGAACCATTTCAGGTTTCTCTACACCAGCATAGCCTCCAGGTAAAAAGTAAAGAGGTATGACTATGTAAGTCCAGCTTGGCAAATCTGTACATGATATGGTTATTTTAACCGAATAGGGCTGTAAATCTATGGAAGCACGAAAAGAAAAAAAACACTTTTAATGAATGCTTTAATGCACCTTTGTAAGGGAAATCAAAATGAGCCTTCATATATATCCAGTAAAAAACACAACCTGCTTTCAATATTCTCCCTGAAACAGCCACAAAGTAATAGGCCTCCTTTCCAACATGAACGGTCCTTTGTACATGTGATAACAGCAGGGACTCCAACAATCAAAAGCACACCTTCACAGACAGCATACAGCAGCCCTCGCTCTCTCTGTTGTGCTGCTCTGATCTGCACAGGGGAAGACTTTAGCCTCGATTTACTCTGACTGCATTTCACTCTGTCCTTAATTTTATTAATGGATTTAAGCAAATGTTTGTTTTTTGGATACTTCCACTTCATGCTCTCGGCAGCCCTTGAAGTTGACAAGCAAATTAAAGAAAAAATGTAAGAATAAGAGAAGAAGCACTTATTATTACTACTACCACTATTGTTATTATTTATTTTGTATTTATTTTTAGTTAAACTAAGACATTGCAGTAAGATTGTGTAAAGGCCTTTGCCACTCTGCATTTGTGCCTATGAGTGACATTTTGAAAGACTCACTTTGAGCGCAGTCCTCTGACATTGCACATGATCATCAATAGACATGTTGATATATGACCTGTGGGTCTGGAGGTCAAATATGACACTTGGAATCTTTGTATGTTGCTTACACATCTATTTTGTCTTGGTTCAGGACAAATTCCTGAAATAACCCATACAATGTTTAATATGCTTCTTTCTATCGGGTCTAACAAGTCAAACATTGGCAATATTTTCTTGAGTGATGCATTTTAATGAGCCAACAGACCAGGATCAGTTTCTTGTCTTGGCTGCTGTACATACTTTTAGCTAGCTTGAATATATACAAGCATGATGAGCTGGCAGCCTGCATACTGTAGTGGGTTAGACAAAATAAATGTAATTATTTTATTTGTAAAATGACAGCTATCCATTTCAGCATTCGATGCAAATAATGTCAGCATTGCTTGTACAAACCCTTGAAAAAGGGCTTTCCAACATTTAGTGCTGACTCAAGTGGTGACCTGTGGCATCTGAGAAGCTGTGATTTCTCTTAAAAGTTTGCCTTGAAGTTCAAATTCCCAGACGTCAAGAAAGCAGTGTCGAGTTCCTGGGCACATTTAATTATAATGGATATGTCCATGGTTAACCATCTATTCAAAAAAACTGGCCACAGACTGCCCGCAATTTCTACTGTACTGGCTAAGACAACAATGTGAAACTTAGCTTGGAAGGAAAAGTGACTCAGTGTTTCTGAAATATGATCGGAGCACAATATGTAATAAAACATGGGACATTGTCCGCTTGTCTGCTGTTGGGATAAACAGATCCCATCAGGAGAAACTGAGGTTTATTCTTTCATTTATAATGCATTAGCAGTTTGGAAATGGTCCTGAGGGTAGAACACTGAAGTGGTCTTCAGTAGTGTGTGGCAATAAATAAATGACATACAATAACCAAAAAAAAAAACAAAAAAACAAAATAAAATTCACAAATATACATTGATCACTGAACTGGAAAGCACATTTCAGTGGACAAACAAAATTACAATTGTTTTAATAATAATTTTTGTCAATGTAATAATTGCACTTAGATAAATTTTGAAGTCTTAACTGGCATGTTCAAGATACCTATGATAATAGCATCCTAATATGAGGAAGCATACAAAAATAAGGCTATAGCTTGTTTCTTCTATTTCTCTTCCTTCATTGTATTCAGTAATGAACCCTGACATCTAAAATTCTAGACTAAATTAGTAAAGTTCAGACTACTGGTTTTCCTTTATAATGAAGCTTTAGCAATTTTCCCAAGTTTACTTCAGTGTGTAAAACCCTTGAAGGATTCAAAAATGTATGACAGCTGCATGCTGTCTGAAAATGTAGGGTTTTTTTGGCAGACAGCTTGTTTTAATTTTGTTACTTATATATTTTCTCATGGATTCATTCACTTATTTCCCTGATAAACTTCATTCAGAGCTCTTTTGTCAGGTCATATGTGAATGTCAGTGATGCAATAAAAAAGCACAGTCCCTCTTTTAATATGACCTTACAGTACAGCATATTGTTGTGTTTTTCTTCTGTGTAACCTACGGAGTCCACTTAGAATGAATAAATAAAAAGCATTCACTACACAGCAGTCCCTGGTTTCAGTAGGGGCTTGCAGTGAGGCAGATGTCTTTGTGGTATGTTTAGTTGCTGTTGCTCCCCTATCACTCTCTGAGGCTGTGTGATGTGCCTTCAAGCGATCAGCTACTGTACCCTAGACTTTTGTGCTGCTATCTCAGGTAAGTCTCTCTGCCTCCCAACAGCTGCCAGTATGGGGGAAAACTGGAGGACAAGCAATCATCTCCTTGGACCAAACAGTCTGCTGCCAGGGAGCCCGCTGGCCCACCATTCCCCCATGAACTACAGGGATACCAGTACAGAGAGGACAAAGGCAAGCACCGAGGCACAGTATGTGTGATGCGGTGTGTACACCTACTGACAGTAAGAATGGACAGAGTACACTTATTTTTATCCAAAAGGTGCAATTACTGGTATTATTTGACCAGAGGTTAAGATAGGGGTTCACGCAGGGGAGCAGAGCACGCACACACAGTAGGGATTCCAGTCTTTGTCATCGTCTGAGGAGTTAAAAGAGACGTGGGAACAACAAGTCTTGAAGGCATCATAATGAAAAACAGGCTGCTGGATTTGCCAGCCCGGCTATCAGCCGCCACAACCACTCGCGTCAGACATCATGACAGGTGTACGTTTCGGAAATTTAAACAGCAGGATTAGGCACCAGTGGTTCTCTTAGAAGGCATTCCTTGCGGGAATGAATTCCAAAAATGCACGACCAATGGCGAGATTACAGAGGCATGGCCCCGTGGTAAGGGGCATGCCGCAAACCGAAAGCTGGGATTTGAATAATTGTACAGGCTTAGACCTGGAATCAGCAGAGAACAGAACAAATGGATTATTACCAGGAACTTTTGCGCTTTTTCGACCGCTCAACTCAAAGAAACACCTTGTGTCTGTGTGTCACGGATTGTGCGTCTGCGAACACGGGGTGTCTGCTTGGTTTCCCTGCGCCCGCACCAGTAAAAGCTTAAGGTAGCAGCCATCCGATGAGGGGGAGAGTAAAAAGAACAGAGCTATAAAAAGGGGGAGAAAAAAGAAAGGGAGAGATGGATAACGAGGGAGCGGGTAGAACCATGTCCCTTGTGATTGGACGAGAGAAATGCTGAAGAGCCAAGTTCAATTTATTCAACCTGCTTAAAGCGGTGAAAGAGAATCGGTCTTTATTATAAAAGAAGCAGGCAAACGCCCAGGGGACAGCACAAAGCTAGGCCGGTGAGGAGGTTCTCTAAGGGCTCCTGTAATTACCTCTCTAATACAGAGACAGCTTTCAGGTGGAGCCCACGCTGCCATGTTTATTTCATGTGACTAGTCACTATAATTTTTGTTATATTAAATTATTGTCCTCCTAAGAAGTGGCTGAGTGCGTACGTTGAATTTCTGTACACTTCCTTGCACTCTCGCTGTGGGCATTTGTTTGTGGAAGTTTCTGTATATTGTATCGTGTCTGAACAAAATTCCTCATTAGAATTATTCCTTCAATCTTTGATTCAATTTTCATGTTTAAGCTCTATTTCATAAAGTAAGAATATGAGTAATATGGAATAGTATTATGTATTCAACAGACATACATAAGATATATACAAAACCTCATACATAAAATGAAGGCTATACTGCATTTTTGTCTGTGTACCTTGCAGTGTTTCAGACAACAATTGATTAATTGATTTATGTTTTTTTGTAATTATTTCACATATTTCACATATTTCAATGTAACTGCAGGACAAACTCAAACCTGCACTGGGCAACTGATTGCACAGACCCAGTTATCTCCAAGATCACCGTGTACTGTGTATAAGTATCCTTGGCTTAATGCGTAAATACTGCATCCCCATCACTAACTTTCATTTCTCTCTCTCTCTCTCTCTCTCTCTCTCTCTCTCTCTCTCTCTCTCTCTATCTACCTATCTATCTATCTATCTATCTATCTATCTATCCATCTATCTATCTTTCTCTTACACACATACACACTCATCCACACACACACACTGTTTGTGAGTGTGTATGCAGATTCATAGGTTAATTTGGAAGGTGAATGACATAATCCAATACAGCCACGTTCCAAAATACATGCAAGGAAAAGGTCAAAGCTATCACTTTCTAAATAGGATATCAGAAAATCTGGCAAGAGCCTGATGAAAACACTGAATGAAAAAAAAACACGTTCACAGTCACCTGCAGAGACAAAGTCACAACGTTCATCTATGGCATCATCAGAGAGGTGATCAGGAATAGGCTAACTGCAAGGACACTTAGCTCAGGGCCTGCTTCTATCATAAAGATGCTGGAAGTCCCTGCATTCCCTGTCTATTCTGTACAGAAATATTCCCTGTAAATAAGAATGGTGACTTTGATTTAAGGCAAATCAAACATTTTCCCTCGCTAACATGACCTAACTGTACTCAGAAATTATGCTCATCGAATTTTAATGAAGATGTCCTGCTAGTGTCGCCATATTTGAGCACTGAATCTTTTCTAAATGTGTAAATAATTTAATCTTTTGAGCAATTTACGTGGATCTATTCCTCCATCAACAGCAATATCCTGTGCTGTTGCTTCCCCAGCAGGGAAGATCTGTGACGTCACACTGCAATCCATGACCTAACTGCCTCTCTTCCTCCCAGCCCAAGTTTCCTCACAGAGACACTTCCTGACTCACCCTGTTCTACCAAAGTGCAGTGAATGCCAGGGGAAGAAACCGGGGCCAGCAACTGAGACCAGCTGCCGTCACAGGAACCCACAAGCCCCCCACCCCACCCCACCCCACCCCACCCCCCATATGGGCACCATAGCCTGTAAAGGACATTTTACAATTGCATTAAACTGTCAGCACTTGCGGCACACGGGACACAAATCTCCTGCTCAACAGCACGTTAAACAGCAACTACTGTGTGATGATGCATCGGGTGCTACTCAGGTGTCACCAAAATAATGAATGGCTCCTCACAAAATCGTGCAACTAATTTTTTTACTTGTTACTTTCTCAAGTCACTACCACCAGCACTGTTCCGAGCATAGAGCAAATGAAAGATGCAGATGACGCAATGTCGTCAGGATGCAATGAGAGAAAGGTGCGACTGAATTCACACAAAAAAAAAAAAACGGGCGAGGCTCCGAGCACAGCTCCCTTCGTCGTCTCATCTCCCATCCCCCCTCCGCCATCTCCAAGTACCCCAGTACCCTCTGCACAGCATGGTGCCATCGAGCACGAGATGAATTAATGTCACCTACCAAGTCCTGCTCCAACTTCCTCGACTGCATTTAAATATCTCACATAATCTGAGAGTGGCGCGCAGTGGTGTGACAAAGGCCCACAGCGGAATAGTCTGGAAGGGCAGCTGGGCGGCTCATTTCAGCACTGAGAGTATACAAAAAAAATTAATAAATAAATAATTCAGAGGCAGTGCTCCCTCTTCTCAGGCAGTATCTGCTCGCTGTGCTGGATCTGTTTGAGCAGAACCTCTGGAGTGAATGAGATTGATAAGTGTGAATTACTGTTCCTTTATCAAGTTTTTTTTTTTGGGGTTAGCCTTCACTGTATTTTTTGTGCTATAGAGGTCCCAGCAAGGTATCTGTGGATTTTTATTTGGCTACAGATTGGGCCATCCCTCCTCCACACGCAGGTCTCTCCCATCAAACTGCTCCAATCTGCAGCCACACTCCCAGGTGCTTTTCAGCTCATAGGACCAGTGTTAACTGCCTATTGTTATCATTGAAAATGATGTTGCCTTTAAAACCGTTTCATTATGGGCAGTAAGGAGTGCAGACATCAGATTCTATGATGCATGTGAATGTGCTTTATTCTCACACTTGAGCTTCTGTTAACCCTTACTATCAAAATTCACCTGGTTACTAAAATTCACGTTTCATATGAACATTTTCATGCACATTACCATACGATTGAGCTCTGTTTCTGGTGTGCGTTTCATACAGTACACACATTGACCACCCAGATGCTGAACTTACCCTGAGGTTTTCAAGAACTGCTGCACAGCCATCAATGAAATGCTCTGATGGCAAGAACATCAAAAGCAAACTGAGTATTCAAACATCAAAAGCCATGGAACAGAACTCCTGAATGTAAGGGAATACATACAAATACATATTTTTTTTGTCTTTTTCTTTCTTTAGTGGTGTTATATTAAAATTTTACATCAGCATTTAGTCAGCTTTTCTTATTTCGTGTGTGAACGGGCCTTTACTAAGTCACTGGGTGAATAAAGCAGCCTGTTATCATTTCAGAAGATGAGGTCCTACAAAATAAGAAAACAGCCCAACTGACAAAAAGTTCACGAGAACTGGCACATTCCTTCACTCCCCTCATCCGTCTTTTCTTTTGGATCTTATCTGGGTGTGGTGGGTTTCTGAGTTTATGACCATCCATAATGCATCTGAGCATAAACCTTAATGACACTTTAATAGCAAAAAAGCATACCTCTTTAACTCACACTATTGTGACAGCGTGACTGTTAATAACCTGCATTGGACTTGGGCACTCCTCCTGCTCAGAGGTGAGACAGTCCAGGGAAAAAACTGTCCTTCACGACGGTCTTTTTTCTGACATATTGCAGATGCATCAAAAGAGGTTGACCACGTATCAGCTTCCCAAACAGTAAATGCAATTGAATGTGGTTTAACTCACAGGTGGAATGACTTGGCTTGTCAATGATATTTGTATGCATGTGTACAGGGGAAAAAAAGAGCAAACTGCTACTTAATGGCTCATGGAGATGATGACATAGCCTTGTGTCTTTCTTTAAAGAAGAAGTGTCTCTGTCAGCAGTAATGGGCAAGAAAACTCCCCAGAAGAGTTCTGGTGCCACTTTGGACAAAGACAGCAGCCACACTGGAAGCTTAAATCATATGGATCTATTGTATTATTCATTCAACTCCTCTGACATACACAGACTGCCTTTGGAAAATTCACCCATGGTTAATGTAAGCACTGTAATTTGGTCACTACCAAGATACAGCAGCAGAAATACTAGTATGTTTTGTAACTACTGTATATGCATAGTTTCAACAAGAAACCAAGGATGTGAACATATGAATCTTTGGCCCAGTGTCCTAGCTCTACCCACTGCACCACATGCACTCAATGTACTAAAAGTGCTGCCAAATGTCGTGGTTTAAGTGGGCCAAACCAGTCAATCAGCGACTGAGTGCAAAGGCCAAGCAATCTACTGAATCCACATTCCTCGATGCAGAATATCCTGTGAAATACTCAACAGACTTTCTCTTGGCAAGGAAAAACACTGAAATCAAGACCACTGGGGTGGCACTGGTTTCATCCCTGTCACTGCACTAAGCTGCAAATTACATATGAAAATCAGTACAAACATTCCCAGTTCAACACATCTCTCCAACAAGCTTAGTAAAATAACCACTGTTACATACTGATGTTGCTGCACACTCTCTCAGCTCAAAGCCATTTAGATTCTGTGTCATTGCATTATTCTCATTTTGCATCGCTGCAGTCTACTCAGATTTTGTATTATTATTTTTTTTATTAAGGGATATATTATGTGATCACTGGCTGGTCCACCTCACATGCCCTTTGGAAGCTCTCAGGGTGTGGCATATCATTTTTAAATAAACCTGACTGCCATCATACTATAAAACAGGATTGTAGAATTTCTTCCATACCATAGAGAATAAATGGGTTTTTTTCTTTCACTTGTGATAAATATAAATGCTACATTCATATTTTATTTTTCTAAAATGTTCTTGGCTTTTCTTGAAATTTCCAGATGGTCTTTACTAGAAATTATCCTTGGCTGGCTTTGCTTCTGTGCCTCTTTATTTTTGTTATCAACATAGTTACATGGTTCAATGTTTTGGATATTGTTGATTGTGATAGGTGCACAATCTGACAGCATGTCAAATTCAGAAGGGCAACATTACAACTGGGCTGTAATTGTCCAGAGCAACATGGAATTTATTTCAAAAGGTCTGGACATGTTGACAATATGAGAACCAGATAGGCTTTGACTGAAATTTCATGCAGAATTTCTCATGTTTCAGAATTAATCCCATTGCCAAATTAGGTATATTCTTCAAGCAGATTTCTCATTTCTACAGTTAAAATGTTTAAGTCTGGGAGATTACTTTAAAAATGAGGCATATAAAAAGGGGTAGGGACATGCTCTTATCAACTGTATTAAATTGTATTTGTATTTGTAAATTGTATTAACAAGGAGAACATTTTTGATTATTACTGTATTTTTCAGGAAGAATACATAAATATTAATCACAGACACATACAGTGGTTAGATAATAATTACTATGCCATTGCGACAGTACTAGCTCAACACAACTCTTTTCTCAAGCAAAGGTGTATTTGTTTTTTCAGTGTGTCGAAACAGTGAGGCCAGCATATGACTGAAAGAGAGGAGAGAACTAACCTCCACTCTGCAGGCAGAGGAAGTAAAGACTGACACTTGGGGAGAGGCCTTCTGGCCTGTTTTGGGGCAGTGACACAAGGCAAAGCTGCAGAGGTCAACCAGCAAATTCCGTATCACAGTCTTCGTATGTACATACTGTACATGTCAATGTAAATGGTGTAAGAATCAACCAAAAAAAAAAAAAAAAAAAAAGAAAAACATGGATCCTTTGTGTCAATGAGCATTTCGATGTTCAGCTGACCATGTTTCTCAAGCCTGACCGCTTTTCACCACTCCCCCCCCCCCCTCCCCAAGCTCCAGAACAGATGCTGGATCCTTGATGTGAGGCTGGGGATGACCCAGGATTCACCCCGACACAATCAGCGTCCTCCAGTGGCAACTGCCAGTCTGACGAGATCGCCCACCATGTCTCTTAATCTTACATTGTACGCAGAAAGTGCAGCACGCAAAGAAGCATCATCTGTGTTTGCACATGACATCTCTTTTTAAAGAGGCACTTTGGGCTGTACTGAGGGAAAAAACAACCCAGGAAAAGTCTCTGGTTGGATGTAGCAATAATTTACAAATTCTGCCTTTACCAGCCATGTATTTAGTGTGTGCTCTGTAAGTCCAACAAAAAAAAAAACTTTCTCAGGGTTCACTTCCAAATGCTTATTTACTTTTTTCAAGACAAGTTCAAACTAATTTCAAGCTCCAGTTAAATAAACATGTTAAATGCCAGGAAAGCCATTGAATTTTTCAGGTAGTAACTGCCTTTTGGATGCTATTCTAGAAGTGTGTAAGTGAGGTGAGTGAGTGAGTGAGTGAGTGAGTGAGTGAGTGAGTGAGTGAGTGAGTGAGTGAGTGAGCGAGCGAGTGAGTGAGTGAGAGAAAACTTGAATCATTTATCAGGTGTAACAGAGGACAACAATAAAATAAACCGTTTCTGAAGCTAATCTTCAAGTTGCACACACTGTTCTGAATCAGTGGAGAGCATTTCTGTACAGCATATAGTTCATTCATACATTTATCCAGTCTTTTTTGTGTCCTAGAGGCAACAGTGAAATCTAGATCATGGGCTTGTTTTCCAGAGCAAAAAAAGTATAATTTCAGTGGTGATCTGTTGGAATTCAGTCATTCAAAAGAGAGTACTGTGCTCAAATATGATTTTTTTTTAAAACAACTGTTTGTTTATGGTAAAAAAATGACCTTGTCGCCAAGCACACTGGGGACCTATACAAACTCAATTAGACTTGTTTATCTATTTGTATTTTGTTGTATTACCAAGAGAGCAATGTCAAAGTTATCTTTGGCTGACCTCACTGAATGCTCACTGAAAGCTTTTTCCTCCTGGGTAAGCCACTGACCGCTGTGTCTGTCCGCAGACAGCTAACCTCGGCCCAGAAACACTGACCTATCATTAACACCAGCGCACCACAGACACATTCTGCCGGCCCTCGCAGACCACACTACATTCCAACCACACAAAGACAATAGACACTGGTCAGGCCTCCCAAACAATGCAAAACCTGTGGCTGTGACTTCACATAAACTCAAAATACCACAGAAAAAGGACAAAACATTTAATTGAACTGGAAAAAATGGCTGATTTACAAACTTCTACAAATGTTTAAATAGTGCCTTTATAATATGTTTGCGTCTTACATGAAAACCATTTATTTCCAGACCAATTAATATTGGTCCCTTTCTTTTATTTTAGATTTGTTACCTTTAAGATAAGGTACCTGCAGCAATGGGTAAAAAGAAGCATAGTAGTCAGTATATTGTTAATATTTATTTGCTTTGAAGGGTGAACATTGTTCATGTTCATACATCTGATTATTTACTACTGAAGGCTAAAACAATACTGTAAGCCTGTAACCCTCTAGTTTGCCAGTATGCCACACTGGCACCAAAGGCCAGCTTGAAGGAAGCATCGTGGTGTGAGATGGATGAATGTGGCAAAGCAAACACATTAACCAGTGCACTTCCTGCTGAGAGATGGCTAACATCACTGCTTGCAGTTCAAGAGCTGCCCCCCACAGCCCAACGATTCCCTCAGCAGTCAGAGCAGACCTCTTCCATTGAACAAAGCAGCAGCTCAAATACGAGAAAGTGTCAGCTACAGGAGTAATATGCAAAACACACTGAATTTTTGCCGACGGTGAAACTCCAAGTCTGTGTCAAAATCAGACATCCATCCCCCCCAGCAGCCAGGCTGATGAACTCTGCTGCGTGGCGCCCCCATCACCCCCACCACCCATACAGGAGCCGTTAATCAGATTTAAGAGCAAGATCATAAAACCCTGCACTAGTTGCCAGTACTCAGTACCACACATCCCCCTCTTTCCTTCAATGGCAACTGATAATAATCTCTATTAGTCTGACTGTCACAGTCGGCATTGTGTTTAACAGGCAGGTGAACGACGAGTCATAGTACCAAGAGGAAAGCTTGCACTGCAGTGCTGAGCCGCTGTCTAACACATACCGTCTGCGTGCAGCTCAGATTCACACACATGATCATTATCTCTTAGAAAGACCTCGTCCATTATTTATTCATCTACTCACTGCATGAAGAAGACCAGTACGATTAAATTTGCAAAGGGACAGAAAGGCACATTCTAAAACAAACTATTTAAAGTGTGTTTCAACAAAAAAGTAAAGAGGGGAAAAAGGAGTCTGGATATTCACTTCCAAAGAGATTCAAACTTTCATCAACTTGATGACTTGAAGTTTGGAGCCAGTATGTCTCCTGTCCCAAAATGCCTGACTGTTGAGTCACCTGGCGGTGTCAGTGTGGTTGCCACTACAGTGTGAGTGATGGTGCTGAAAGGCTACTTTTCTGGGGGCAGACGTTCCTTCTGTCCTTGTCTAGAGTCCAGGTTGTGACCGGGGGGCCACAGCGCCTGCCAGCACTGGGCCTCCATCTAATATTTCCATGCCTCATCAATGAGGCCTCTGCCAGGGCAGTACAACATGCTAACCAATTGACTTTGGAACATTCAATGGAACCTTCAAAGTTTTTATCTCCGTACTGCCAAAGGGCTGGGGACAAACAAAGTGTACTTTGGAGTATTCCCTGTAACGTGCAAATGAATATTTCCATCCCAGTCATAGCTCTTACAAAATGGAATCTATCTTTTCATCTAACGGGCGGGGGAACACTACAATAGATGTATAATGGAAAATTGCAAGTAGTGTTAAGTAATTCAAAGTCTGTAAAATGTGCAATTCTGAATTTTCCAGAAACAAAAAAGAATTTTTGTCCTTTTATTTCTCTCTTCATAGAAGTGGACCAAACACACAAGAAGACAGGGGGCAGTAGGAAAAGTGCATTATTCTCTTTGCACACCTTGGGCTAATGATAAAGTAAACAAAAATCATTTATCAAATGTATTTATTCCAAAATCAGTGTACAAAAACAATTGGCAGGGGTGTTCTTCCTTATTACTGTAAAGCCAAGTGAGACCCAGTTTCTGTCCACTATCTGACTGTTCCCTTATAAACCGTGGCCTTCAGAGGTAGTGCAGACAGAATCCAGGCCAGCATGTGGCCCTTATTTAATTAGCTTTGTGATTTCAAATCATTATGTAGCTTAATTAATACATTCATGAGATGTTCATAATGCATCATAAAGCTATTTTTTCCATTTGTTTAAATTCCGAATGACTCATAATAAAATGAAATGACAAGTAAGCATAGAACTTCGAGGCGATGCAACAAGCTTGTGAATACAGGAATAGCTACTGCAGCGGAACATTATTTGTCTAAAATGTGTTCATATGTGACACTATGCACCCTTTTGCTGTCATTTTGTGAAGGATTGCTGTCATTTTTTGTCACTTTGGAAGGATTTGTTTTCAGAGTACCCCTTTGTTGTTTCAACTTTGCAGAAGATTTTCATCTTTACATTCATTAAAATACCATGCACAAGTTGTGTTGTTGGTTGTTAGTGATCATCATGTTAGCAATCAATACATTTAGTTTTATTGACTACCAAGGTAAATGAGGAAATAGCATTCTGTTGATGGTAACAGTCAGTCAATGTTATCTAGTAATGTAAAGCACATGTTCAGTTGGTTAAATACCTGGTTATTTAGCCAACAACTTCTGAAAGTTCAAATATATGAATGTGGCATCGAAGAGCTTTTATGCTAGCTGGCTTTCTAGTTAGCTATAACTTTCAAGTTAGTTAAAAGTTTCTTGTTAGTTAGTTACAGAGCTAAGTGGCTACATAGTTAGCTAGGAACATTTCATGTAGCTAATTAGTTACCAAAGTGGCATGGAGTTAGTTGGCAACATGAATTATTTAAATAATAAATATTAAAAAAAACACTATAGCTAACTTGATTAAAAGTAACAGACATCATGGAAGTTTGTATATACATACCAACCACATAAGTTGCAACATTTCAGTGCATTGTTGAATTCTTATATATGAAACAGTCAATGTAAATTTGAGTGTGTAGAAATTGCAGGAGGGCATGTGTGTATCATAACATCCCACAATACACGTGGCTGACGCTTCTGGAAATATGCTCTGAACCACTGAGTTCTTTTGTCATCTGTGTTAACTATTCTAGACAAATTGTGTCAACTCTCTGCCCAGTCACGTTCTTATCTGATCAAGTTCTTTTCAGCAGCGTTTAGACAACATTCCTTTCGTGATCTTGGTGTACATTTGCCTATAAAAGTTAGGTTATTCAACATAGCCTACCTAGCTAACTGCTATTTCATTTATACAGAATGTTACTATTAAATGGACAGTGCAACTGGCATTCTTTCAAACATGACAGTGAAAATATATCATAATAAAATTAATATATTTTGTATTTGCTTGCTAGCTAGTGGAGCTTATTTATATGTGTGCATATGATCAAAGAACACATGGTAAGGAAGCCTAATTTAATTGATCATACTTGGTTATGTTTTCATGTTCACTGGGTGTATCTCATCTACGCATCTCATCTGAGGCTGTGGCTACACATTTCAAACCTCTGAGAGAATATGATATCATGTTCAAAGAAAGCAAACATTAAAAATAGTACTTACAAATATATGAGGCTATCAAATGTGAAAAACTGCAATATTTGTCAAATAGTATCCCTATTTTAGTTTTCTGTTTTTATTTCAATTGCAAGTAGCTTCTCTAAGTTCAAACAAAGTTGATGGCACTGAAGATCATCACTCTGGCAGACATTTTATCCCACCTTTTTGAATAAGGTTTGAGGGAAAACTGACTTAGTTAGTTAGTGACTAAGTGTTAGGTGAACATGTGTATGACTAAGTGTTAGGTGAACATGTGTATGTCTTGGTAATAAACGAGATACACCTTCATTTTGGTTAAACCCACCCCAAATTTGCATGTCCCACTTGCACAGTTTGAGTCTGCATGTCTAAATTTGCATAGTGGTATGGGAAGCACTTAAGTGTGGTTTAAATGTGTGTGTCCCATGTCTGGATTGGCCCCTATGTGGATTGTCATTATGTATTATGTTGGTTATTATAAACCATTATGAATCTGTACAAATGCTTATGTCAATTGTCATAAATCATTATCAGTGCCTTACAATGCATTATAAATTTGTCTTGATTGCATTAATTAAGCCACATAATGTTTTATAATTACACAATTAAAAGAAAGTGTTACCTACTTAACACAGACAACCAGACAGCCTCACTATGAAGTAACATACAGTACTGTATCCTCTGGTCTGTATGCTTCTAGCCAAATTGGTTCATCTTCAGACCTCTTTCCAAACTCAGCCAAATAAAGAAAAGTGAAAATACCTCAAAATACCAGGCAAAATCAAATACAATTGTCTGGCTACACAAAGAAAGCATTGTGGTAAAATATGGACCCCCCCACCCCTTTATTCACACACACGTACAGTTATACAGGTACAGCATACCCCTTTATTCATATAATATATAAAATATTTATTTTATAGTCTGTATCTAAGAGATTACATTTATTAAGTCTTCTTATTTACTTTGAGATTATCATGTCATTAAACAGCCTGACCAGTATGTCTTGTGGCTAATCCCAACTGGATGTTATTGCCTCGGTGTTCATGGTGAATATATGCATATGCAATTCCCCAAAGCACAGTGCTTTGTCTATGCCACCCATCAGGCTCATTGTCAAGTTGGAGGAGATAACAAGTGCCATCCAAGTCTTTACAAAGAAATATTTTCTCTGGTATGGAAATCAGGTGTGTCGTATGATAGTGCCTGCTGACTAGTCTATTTCTGAGATGTTCTGAATAAAATACATATGATTTACTGTGTAAAATATGCCATTTATAGCCTGGCTCAATTAACAGCATGGCCACAGATATTTTATTTACATTTTTCAGAGTAAATCATGATTACTTTTTCAGTGTGAAATACTTGCCCAATAGAGATGACCTGACGGCAAAAAAATAATTACAGCAATCTGACCCTCAACATAAAATTTATGAATGCGCTTCAGGGCTTAATCAATGTCACAAGGGGATGCACAAGATGGCTGCCCCAGAGAGAGGTGACTGTTTCTGTTGCAGTGCATCCCCTGTCCTGATGGAAAATGTTCATTTGCATACACACCATCCCCCTCCCCACAAATTTCCTGATCCCTGCGGCCTGTTCTTGCAAATTGCCCATCTGAGTAAACATGCTCTAGGTTTTCACCACATACAGTGGTTGGTAATGTCAGCTGCAGACGACAGTCCTGGTGGAATAATTTTTTTTTTCTCCCCACAGCCCCGTTCTTCATATTTTTTCCTCTCCTAGTGACCAGCTGTAGTGGACTAACGCTCGCTTTTAATATGCATGGGCCATGGTGTCAGTGCTTTGTTGTCCCCTGGCAGAGAGCATCTATTGTCCTCCCAGACAGAGCACCGAGACGGCGTTGGACATGCCGCTGATGTTCCATTTGCTGACGCGTGTTATCTCCCAATCCCCTCCTTTTGGTAGCTGAGGTCTTTGAGTGTCCCCACTTTGAATAGTGTCTAAAGCCATTATTGGAAAAAAAAACAGGGGTTCGGACTATTAAATAGGGTACATCTGGGCTCAGCTACATGCATACTAATAACATCATTACAGCCCCTGAGCCTCTGGAGTGCATGTGTATTTTGTTATGGTCTCTGTCATCCGTGTCTGTATGTTAAAAAAAAGTATATAGCACAGAGGGCTAATTTTAGGTATCATAGTTCATATAATTGTCCCTCCATCCTGCACTGTATGTGGGTGGCACTCCTTGTAGCCAGCACTTCTTTTCTGTGGCATTGAACTTGACCCTGAGTGACCTCTCTATAATGACTGAATTGAAAACATCTCCCTTTGGAATGCAGTTTGTACATACAGGCTATTCCTGTTTTTTGCATTGGAATTAAAGGGCCAGTGTCCATTATCTGCTCACCTACACAATCACAGATGACTATACTGGAAAGAGGAGCAGTATAAGCACTTAAATTTAGGGCGTAGGGTTGGGGAATACCTGCAACGCATCTGTTAGCACACTAATGTAGCAGGAGCTTGTTTATGTGTGTGAATGTGTGGACATGCATGTATGTGTTTTGATCTGAAAGCCCAAATAACACTATTTAGCGCTGTCTGAGACAAAAAAAAAAACAAACAAGGGCTTTAGTTACCCCCTGTTAATGCATGGCTACTAGACTAAAGTAAATGAGAGACATATGAAACAAATAATAGGGTTAATACATTTATCAAAGACAAGTAATGCAACACCATGGTGATTATTGGTGTTATTTCTTCAAAGGACTGGAGTTGGAAATGAAAAGGGCTGTGGGACAGATCCGAGAGCGTGTTGTTGTGGGCTGCGTCTCCGGGCTGCATTTGATCTTGATCATGATGCATTCTCCACCGGCACTGCGGCGGTCCATCACTTAGCAGCACCCTCGAAAGGACAGTAATTTGAGGTGGGGCTTATGACACAACACTGGGGCTCATGAATAATAAAGAGTCCTGGAGAGCGCCATCCGGATCGCAGCCAGTGAGCAATCTCCCGCGGCGACATCACCTCGCCTCCGCCCCCCACCACCACCACCACCCGCTCCCATGTTTATGCATGACTCCTGTTTCATATGTATCGGTTAGATCATTTTTCCTGTGGTCCCAGGGACCGATGACACGCACTGCATTAAGAGTGATGACCTGCACAAGGGGCCCGACAGTTTCTCCAGATTACACCATTGTCAAAACAAATTGAAATTTCCTTTACAGCGGCCGCATGTAACTGCCGGGTCGGTCTGCCTCGGCTGAGCTTCTGAGATAGAAAATGGGGGAGGGATAAGTCGAATCAGAAAATAAAATACCGGCATCCTATTTTACAATTATTTTTATAACATTGTTATCAGGGAGAACGCGCAGATCTACAGCAGGTATTCGTTTAGTGAGAAAGAGGTCTCTCTACCATTTGTGATTGGATTTTCCCTTCTTTTGGTGCTGACAAGGGAATGGCTTAGTTCTTCCTTTTTATGTCTTTTTTGTTTCTTATTTATCAAAGATCTGATCATGTTTATAAAAAAAGAATAAGCGATGCATAAGTAATGTTTTATAAGCCAGGAAAAAAAGACTTTATGAATAATTGAGTAATTGTCTCCATCGGAAAAAAGAACACATTTATTTTAGAATACCATATCTGTGCAAATTCTTCTTTGTTGCTAAAATTGCATGAATGATCCACATTAGAAAAGGACAAGCTATTGCTGTTAGATGACACCTTACTATAGTCTAAAGGAGCAAAGATTCAAGAGCAACTTCATACTTGACACTGGACTTCCTCTGTCCTGTAAATCTTTCTTTAGAGTCGCCAAGCTTTCTTCAGGGTGTGCACAAATATCTGAGAAAGAGAATAAGCCAGGGGGCTCTATTCTTAGCATTCAGAAAAGCAAACTGAAACAAATATATCAAAGAGTCCTGGGAAATTTGGTTTAATATAAACTGGATATTTATTATAATTGTCATCTATTCCAAAAAGTTAGTGCCAGGAGGCCTTCATTCAGATACATGTATGGGAGGCTGTTAGTTCAAACAGGTTACACATGCTCCCATTGCTGTGATACTCACCTTAAACAGGTGGTAGGGGGGAAATTGTAAGCCCTCAGTCTGCCTTCACAATGGCACTGAGGGTTTTTTTTTAAAGACTTTACCTTAATTTCTTTCCCCTGTCTTTCCTCCTCTGCACCACTCCTTCTTTCTCTGTCTCTCTCTCTTTCTTTTCCTCAATCAGCGCTGTCCTCGAGCATTCCTCTGCAATCTTCCTGCTTTTGGATCTGTCTGGCCCCCATGTCGCACTGGCCTCCTGCCCGTGCGCACATTTGTGCCTGCCGTCCGAGTGTTTTCAGAGGCCCATTAAACAGAGCCCTGGCAGGGTCAGACGCACTCGGCTCACCCTGAAGACCTGCAGAAGAAGAGGGTTATCAAATTCCCTCGCCCCTGCCAGACACGCAAAAGGCCCGCAGTTATCCCACCCTCACGAGGGAGGCCGTACTCACGGCACCCAAGTCAGACATTAGGACTTGTAAACATGCCATATAATATTGAATTACACCTGGAAGGAATGAGCGGTGGAGGAGGGTGGGGCTTAGGAACCCGCTGCTCTCTTAATGCACCTTTTCTTTCAGATGACAAAGTGGGTTTAAAGTTTCATAAAGAGCAGGGCAGGCCACTGCCAGACCAAGATACTCATGTCCTTGCAGTGGGTTGTACCTGAGAGCTTCAGTTGGGTCGGGGGGAAGTGTATGTGTGCGAGTGTGTGTGTGTGTGTGTGTGTGTGTGTGTGTGTGTGTGTGTGTGTGTGTGTTTGTGTGTTATGGGGGTGGGAGGGGGTTTGGGGGTAAGGGTGTCTCGTGCTTTGGGTATGCAACAACTGCGCCTTCTACTGACTGGTGAGTGGAATTACCACTAACCAACAGAGAGGAGGGAAACGAAACCATGAATTTCAGTTCATGGTGTGTGCATAACAATTCCCTATATAAACATATTTTCAGTAATAATGAAAACCACTGACTTTTGTTTAATTCACTAAAGAGGAGATGCAGCAGGAGAGTGTGTATATTTTTGAAGGGTATAGAAGAAATACAGTACTTTTATTGACAGCAGAATAAAAGCACTAGTATTGTGACAGACCTGCACTACCAGACTCACAATTTGTTGTTCCTGGCTGAAAAAAAAACAACTCCCCCCTCACAGTGTCAATCCTGTGTGGTGTTTTCTCTAGAGCACATGCAGCATGAGCTGCTGTAGGAAGAACGCAATAATTTCTCTGCTTTACAATTTGTGGTGGGATCAAAGCACTGCTTTGATGTGGGTCATCATGTTGCATTACAGTTTTAAGTGTATGCAGGTATTTTGATGAGGGTTAAGGTTTTCACTCAGGTCCATATTCAACAAAGTGAATTTTTAAGAATGGTTATGCAGCATTCAGTACATTAAAGGACAATGACTCAGCACAGGGTGCACCCTAAAGTAAATGTGTCAATAATTGCAATAATTAATATGCTGTTCATAAAATGTCTACTGTTATTAATTTACTGTTAGGAAATACTAATATAATATTATTAAAATGTTTGTGTTGTTTTATTTGTCAGTGAGCACAGCAGGGTAATTAGCATTTCTGTGGATGAGTGAGAGTGTGTACTCATGCTCTGTTGAGAGTCTAATACTCATCTTCAGACTTAAGCCCATTCATCCAATAAGCCATGTACATCAAAAGGTGGATAGAATTCAACCCTAAAAAGTATGTCTCGTGTCTAGTAATCAGTAAACATTTCAAGAATAAGTAGCTTATTAAGACATAGTGAACTTACATCTGCCCATACCTGTGGAAACTATGTGTGAACTCCCATCTCAAATTTAAGAAGTAAGCAGGTGACAGGAGAGGAGCAAGGAATAGCAAAAAAGACAAAAAAAGGATGGAACTGTAGGGAAAACCCATCGTGATGAGTGACATCATAGCCCTCCAGCCTTAACCCATGAAAACTGCACCATCAAAGCACAGTAAAGATATTAGGCTTATGCTTACTGTAAATATGAGGGAGATAAAAAGCTGTGGGGCCTCTGGGTTCTCAAGCTGTGAATGGAATAGCTTTGCAATTTACCAGCAAAAATAAAACTGCATTTTGAATTTAAGGAATACAAAATGGCTGCCATTAAGAGTGAAACAGATTATTTTGGGCTTTTCGGGGTCTGCGGCTCATTTCCAGTCTTGGAAGGCCACTCTGATCTTTCATTAAGACCTCACAGCGGGATGCCCTCAACAGCGATCCACGCTGCGCCTTCTGAGAGATTGGCTGCATTTAAAAGTCACTTTCATAAATCAACACCCGTTTTAAAATCTGGTAATGGAAGCCATGAGAGAATGTAAGCTACGTTGCGCGAATGCTGCGACTGACCCAACGGTCACGTTCGTTAGAGATTAAGCGCGGCCCGTAACCGTCACTCCGATGGCAGGCTGCCACAGGAGCTCATGCCTAATCTGTGGTCGTTAATGACTAGCATGTGCTAATTACTGTCACTCCCCCTCGCTGGCCCCCAGCTCTCCAGCGCTGCATCTACGTACAGAATCAAAACATTTTAAAGTGAGTCAATTTTCACACAATCACTTCATTGGGAGAACAAAAAGAACAAAAATTTTGATACAAATAGCAGTTTACTGGTCTTGACAGTTTGCTTAACAGCATGCTCTTTGCCACTAAAACTCATAAGCATTCCTTGGGCTACACACACTGGACCTTGCAATGACCAAAATGTACAGTTGTACCTAAAAAGTAAAACAACATCATGAAATTTTAAATAGGAGCTGTTTTCCTGGGACAGAGAATGTTCAACCTGATTCTGCAATTGCACAAATTGGCAGTTTGCTGTACATGAAGTGCATATGCAGACACTTCCATATAACACATTTTCTGCTTGAAATGTAAAGAACATTCCAGTGGTTTGGCTCATTAAAAATGACTTCAGTTTTTTTGTACAGATACAACATCATACTGAACTTCTCCCAGTTGTTCAGTATATAAATATTTGAAATCAGCAGATATGGTAATAGAGCTATTTAATAATTTTCATTATTTGATTTTAGTTTTGCTTTAACTTTGATATTTATTATATTTTACTGTTAGTATGAGACATTTATGGTATACCCTTGTCTCATTGTTTTTACTCTTACTTTTCACTGTCTTTGTAAAGCACTTTGTGTTGCAAATATGTATGAAAGGTGGTATATAAATAAATAAAGTGATCAGCTAATGGATGAAAAATGAAAAACTGAGCTCCTTTTCCCCTCAGATTTAAGCACCACATTTTTTCACGCTCAATATTAATCGCTTCAAGCAATCATAAGTCCTAGATATATTTTTCTTTTTCTTTTTTCTTGTTCTTTTTTGTTTTCAGTGAAATAAACACTGATCAAAGGATGGCTGTGAACATGGGATTCTGTTCTCCTTTTGGGCTTTTATTGAACTTTTTTTTCAGTCTCTCATTTCGTAACAGAGTTGAGATAGTCAACACAAAGTACTGTATCTGTTGTATTTCAAACAAAAGACAGGTTAATATGCTGTATCTGTAACAGACTCACATTTTGCTTTCGCCTTAAGAGATGCCATAGCATTGGGATGGTACAGTATGGGATGTACTGTATGGAATTCTAAATTGCTGTGTGTGTGTGTGTGTCTGTGTGTGTATATATATGGTATCTAATACACCATTACTTAGTATTTTCATTCAATGTCTTCATCAAAGATTTTCACTCCAAGAGGGAGTGAAATCATTGATGCTGTCAACATTCCCAGCGCAGTTACATCAGTGTGTTTTCAGTGTATAAGGCTCAAAGAAAACCAGCCCCCTTGCTCAGACAGAAAAGGGAAAGCAGGGGCTCGTTTGCATTAGCTACTGTTTGGGTTTTTTTTTTTTTTTTTGTCTTCAAGGCAATGTCAAATTTCCCTCATTTATAAAAGAAGCAGATGTTGTGGACAGGTTTTAACAATGCCGGTCATTGTAATCTTTTAAATATGTGACGAAAGGCTTGTCTTGAGCCAAAATATACATTCTAAATCAAAATTGCTGAGCTCCAGTGTTGTCCTTGACATTTTTGCTCATTCCAGAGGCCTAGACAGCATTTTTCAGTCTGCTCAGCACCAGTGGTAATTCCGTGTTTATCAGCTCTTTAGAATGAGCGCATGACTGTTTCCAACGGTACCATCTGGTCATTACCTTTCCAATGCATGGGGCAAATTTCCTTCACAGGGTGAGAACAGGGAGATGGGAATTGTCAGCAATAGAAAGAGAATTAACAGACCTACTTCTGTCTTTTTGCATGGGCTGCTTCTTGCTCAAGAGGTTGCCAAAAGTTTTTTCATTTTTTTTTATTTTAAGAAGATCAAACAATGAAACAGTGTCACTTCTGTGAAGAAAATGAGACAAAATTGGTAAATTGCAAAGGAGGCTCTGTTGAAATTAAATAAATGCTGGCGGTTTTATGGCTTCCTGCAGCTGGGTAACAAAAACAAACATTACATATGACCACATGACATTAATTTATCATTTCTTCTAGTAAATTAACAAGGCAGGTCTTGGTAATGGAAAAAACAGGGGGAAACAGAAAATAAAAGTCTGTTTAACTGCGACCCCATGTTTAATCCATTACTTTATTTAACAACTTGGATAAAGAAAAAAAACACCCTCTTGAAAAAACTAGAGACAGAACACCTTTCTATTATGAAATTAATATGGTACTATTACGGTATAACTGTAAAATGCTTTGGAAAACTCAAAACAATCTTATTTAAACCACAACATTTTCAACAGTTAAGCTGGCAACACCATTGCTAGCCAGCGCTGACGCTCATGTTTGATGGGATTAATTATCTTGACCAACTGCAATATCAACGTTTCACAGAATTGTGTGTGTTAGCCTTCAGCATGCTAATTCATTACAGAACATGAGCTCAGTGTTGTCTGTACAACAGGCAAAACTGAGTGTGAAGGCTTAGAGACATTTTTATAATTAATCCTGTTGTCCTTTGTCAAACATCCTGTTCAGCTCAGACATGGACGACCTGCACACGTCACCTGAGCGCTATGTCTCTTTTAGAGTAACAAATACTTAAATGATCATTAGACTCTGTCCAGACCTCACTGCCTACAAAGGAATCCATGCTATTTGTCACTACAAATTAGCACTCAACACAACCTTGCCACTTGCTACCAGATGCCTGAGTCAGAAATCTAAAAGGACAGTAATAATAGCAAGAGCAAAAAAAAAGAGCCATACTTTTTTGACCAGCACTGTCATTTCTCAAGATAAGATTTATATAACACATTGTGCAAAGATGCAGCAGCTCTGATAGATTTGGGGACTGTCAGAATGGATTCTGGGACATGGAAATTCTTCAAGGTGAAGGCTGACATTATTCATGATATTTCTGAGAGGGGATAGAGGCTAAAAGATCTTTGACATTCATGGATTTGAACCCTGGAGCCACTTCAAAGTACGGCAGAGGATTCCATCATCTGACCGAAATGAACGGTCACCTCAGAGCCGAGCTCTGGTATCAGTGATGTGGCTGGGAGGGCTGCGGGGCCTACACACAAACAGATGCCCTCTGATAGATTAGGCTCATGTGATGGGTGCACATTACCCCCTTATAAAGATAGCAGAGTGCAGCAACCGACTCCATACTGCCCTGGAGCTCCCAGCACTGATGCATCCTGATCTAAACACACACACAGACACTTACACACACACACACACACACACATGCATATGCATACACACACACATGCACACACCCAGGTTTGGTATATAGGACAAATCTGGGAAAAATATGTATTGTATGAAATGATCTAATCCTGCCACGTCATCCCCCAGAATTCTGTATGGTTAGTCCAGCAGGACCCTTGCCTAGAGGCAATGAACACTAAAATACAGACATAAGGTTATCCTTGCTTGCTATTTCAGGGACTTGTTTGACTAACAAGAACCCCATTAAATCACTGTATAAGGTCTTAAAGGGCCCCTCCAGTCATTCGTTTGTCCTATTTTTGACTCTTTTTCCCGTTTAAAAAATACAAAGAAATAAAGAAGGTCTCAAAGACATGACATACAGTGCATGCTTTCCATCACATGATGTGAAAGCAGCACACAGCACATTTGTGTGTGTGTGTGTGTGTGTGTGTGTGTGTGTGTGTGTGTGTGCGTGTGTGTGTCACACACCAGGGCTCTCAGTCTCCCTTGTTGTACAAATCAATTCCACAAGGACCCTGGCTCTCTGTCCCCAGTGCATCTCCAGGCCTCAGTGCGTTCTGCTTTTATTGCCAGTCAGTGCATCCTCCTCTCTTCCTCCCACAGCCGTCTCCCCGCATGGACAGTCGGGAGGACCCTGGAGTTTGGGAGCAAGGCCTGGCATAAAAAATACAGTTCAGTTTGGTGTCAACAGAAACTTGGCAGCAAGTAGCTGCAACAGCTTAAGGCTTAAGGGAGTACATAAATAGGACGCTCCCCCAACCCCCCCCCCAGTTTACACGCATGCTGTGAGCAGAACTACACAGGCAGCAGAGTTATGGAACGAATGAAGGGTCTGCTGAGCTCTCTGTAAAGAGGTCACATACAGCTTCATGTTCCCCCTCACTAGGGCATCAATAACAGAAGGACTCAGGTGTAAATGATGCTGTATTGATCAGGATCCAACAAAGGAATCTACCGGGAGCAAAGGGAGTTGCGCTGTCTACTGAGGTCCCTTGTTTAAACTTCAGAAGATGAACAATCCACTGAAAGGGAACCACTCCACCGGACAGGGGCAGCACCCACATATAATTTTTATCATACACCTCCCTCCCCAACCCCCGTGCCTCAGTAAGAATGCTACTTTGCTTCTTTTCTGTCCTGTTTAGAGTAATGCAGATCAGTGAGATATTTATGCACCTATATCCTGGTGCTTTAAGACGTCTGGTTACTGCAGGCCAGCTCCAGCATTACTGCTTTGTGCAACCTGCCTGTCTGTGATAGAAAGGGGAGCAATGCGCCGTGCATTTGACCCCAGTGTTTTATTACCCATGTCTTCCCTGGTTATCCTCGCCCTGGAACGCCTTCAAGTAACTTCACCCAGACGTCATAAGGGAGACGTTGAAGCACAGACAGACTAGAGATTAAAAACCTGTCTACGCTTAATAACCTCACTGGAATACCGGCCTGGGATAGGACCGGATGAGACATGTGAAGTGATTCATAAAGTATTTTGTGCGATTTGTTGTGATGCGTCTTCACTGCAAATCACACTGCGCTCATAAATTGTCCCGGCATTACTTTATGTGAGTCAAAATAAATGAGGTGTCTTTTGCAAGGGGAAGACTCAGGTTAAGTGTGGAAAATGTGGCCTTTTAAAATAAAAAAGCTGCAATGCCTAGTTATGAAACCTTAAAATTTGAGAGGAATAAATAAATATGTTATATATTATGTGCTAAGGTAAACTGTATGCAGAATGCTAAGCTGCAAGTCAAGTTGTATAAGTGATAAGTGAAAAAATGCAAGTATTAATATTTTATTAATATATTAAGTATGCTATTGTTCAAGCCCCATTCCACATACAAATGCATGTGCGAGGCATTATTTCAGAATAATTAAAATTTTGACCCGCTAACACCAAACTCTGAAAACTTAAGAACTATATGGAGATCAGAACCATTCCTGGAACTCACAAACAAGTGTGTTGTGGATTGTAACTTCTGATTAGAAAGAGCACTGTGCTGAGTATCTAGCCTAATGAGTGTAAACTTCGAAAGCAGTTCAAGCCAGCAACAGTCCTGCCTCCAGTGTCCTTTTCTTTTTGTTACTATGGCTGTGACCTTTGTGACAAAAATTTTTTTAAAACATACAGAACTACTAATGGTACACTTAAAATTTCTTATGAAGTACAATTTCCTTTCCACTTTTTTTAAAATGGGGAGAGTAGAGAAATTGAAAACTGAACACATGTTTGACTGCAAGTGAGCCTTTTTTGTGTTTTGTTACCACATTTCACTGTTGATCCACTGAATTAGCAAGTAAGCATAATCAAAATTCTGTGTTGTATAGATGGATATACAAGCATAACTTCTAACTGAGGTTTAGGGGCACAGGTGAACAGGCAGAGAGAAGGCAGTCAATCTTCTTTGTTTCAGTGACATAAAATAATTTCACTTTACCTGGTAAAATATTGGTAATACTGTATGGCTTTTAAAAGATTCCCTCAATACAAGTAAATGCATTTTCAGCCTTCCTGTGTCTCATATTGTTCAGATGCTCTCTCTTCCAGTCATCCTCAGTTGTTAAGCAGCAAATTATGACATTTTAGACCACGTTTTCATGCACTATATTGGCTGATGCATATGTATAAGAAAACATTAACAATATCAGGCATTTTATAATGTTTACATTTGCGGGCACAAAGGTATCACCAAACATGACAGTATCAGTACAAATATTGCTGCCACCTATCCACCATTGCATTGTTTACATTTGTGATTACTGCCATGAGCTTAGGCCTGCATGTGTTCAAATCCTAGCGAAACCCCTGGTTAATGCAGTGGGAGACAGTCTAATTTCCAAAGCACTCTGATTCAGCAAGTTGCCTTTGGTGCACACATTGAAAGTGAAATTAACCTATCACAACTGTAGGTAGCTCCCTGGTGCTACCGCAGGATGTCAAGCATTGAAGCATTGTGGAGAAATTGCATACAACAAGATAGACTATGCAAAAAATTAGCATACAGTGTTAATGCTTTACAGTGTGTCTCTACATTCAAGCAAGCAACGTGGCTATCCTGACAATATTGTGCAATATTCCAACATAAACCTGTCCTCACGCTCATGACAAAATACACAAAACAAAGTGTTACATAAAATATTCCTGTATTAAAATTCTGAATCAAAACAAAACCTTTATTTGAACAGAACAGGATCTAATGGAAGTTTATTGTTACCCCATGGTTAAAATAAACAAATGAAATGAGCATATTAATTTGTTATATTCTTATCAAATTTAAATAAGAGCAGTTATATAAAATGGTTATTATGATACCTAAGGCTGTAGTCTGAAAAACGATGTGTAGTTTACCTTACAATTATTATTTAACAGATTTAGCTAAGTGGAGTCTGAATTTAAATGCAAGTTTTCTGAAAAAAAGTCAATAGGTATTTTAAAATGAACCCCAGGGGAAGTGTGTCGTTGGAATTACTGAGCAAACATTAATTCAACGGGACCTACAAGACCAATTTACGAATGCCTGTACATCCACCTAAACACCCTGGGATTCATTTTCTCATAGAGCCACCTTAGGTGCCTTAAATCAAATGGGTGATTTGGTAAGTGTGCAGCCTCTGGTTGAGCTAGTTATCAGGCCGAGCAAGCAGGCTTTCTGCCCTGGCTCCCTGCCTCCCTCCGCTTTCATCACTCCTCAATCTTTTACACTCCGCGGACAGCGGGACTGTCAAATTGAGCCTGTCAGATATCTGCTCGGCTCTTAACTCAGAGATGATTATTAATTTGCTGCGTTATGTAACCCCCGTCATTGATAAGCACTGTATTAATTTGCAGGGGGACAAATCAACATTTTTTTTTTTCCTGGCTATTATGCTCAGTGTTGCTGTTTATTATGACCCATTCACTCGCTAATGATAAATTATGGCTCCTCTTTGCCTATATTAATTGATATCTCATCTACCTCCATCATACACTGCAAATAAATTCAGGACAAGCATGATTAAGCAGTGTATTCATGAGGATCTTGACACATGCAACAAGGGTAATAAAACAAGAAAATTCCTAAGAGTATGCATGGCTTCACAGCAGTTATTAAATATAGTATACTGAAACAGCTTTGCACTTCTCATGTACCAGTGTAAAGGTCTCTCATGCGCTTTACCATATAGAGCCTCAGCCACAATATATTCTTTTAAATTCAAATAGTTGTATTTTTCTTCTGCACCCCCACCTTCCCATCGTATTTTACGCCTTTTGTTAGATGGCTTCTGTCTGTGCGAACACTGAAAATAGAATATGTCTCCAAGAAGAGGTATCATTTGCCTCAATTGGGAGGTCACTGGGGGAGACGTGGTAATGCAGAGAACCACTTCAAAACCCTTCTTTTTTCTTTCTTTCTTTCTCCATCCTTTTCTTCATTCTTTTTTATTTCAGAGAAATCTCTTTCAACTAAAGAGGGCTCAGGACAACTGCAGAGTTTGACATAATTATCTCTGAGCTGGCTTTAATCACTTTTCTCTCTGACTCCTCAATGCGCATTAACTGACAGAAAACATGTCAGATTCCAGGCTTGAAATAGGCCAATTTGCCATCTAAAGTCTCCACAAAAAAAAAAAACACGCTTATGAAAGGCAAGAAAACATAATTGTACTTCAGTTTGTTCCCTGAACTTTAAAAGTTGAATTTGTTACTTCTTTGCACACAGTTTATAGGAAACATATTTCCAATTGCAGGTTGAGGAAACAAAGATCTAGGTTATTGTGTATGACCATGCATTCATAGTTCTGTAGGTTTGTAACTCTGTAGAAATATCATTTATTACACAAAGTTCTGGTGTGGTTTCAACTTTTATTCAATTATTTATGTGAAATTGTAATTTTGAGATTTTGGTAGATAGTCCTAACTGGAAATTCTTTATTAGTGCCTGTAGCAAAGGGAGAGAGCAGTCACCCCACCCAGCCTTGAACCCAGGTCTACGGGGTGCCAAACCTGCAGCTTGACCACAACGCCAAAGAGCCAGGCTTGTTGGTATGGCAGTCAGAGTGCATACTCGACCGTAGTGACAGCACTCCGTCACACTGCCTTCCCCTTCGGGAAGTGCACCCAATGCACTTCACGCACAGAGGCGTCCCTCGCGCATGCCCCCACCGTACTTCTCCCATCCCAGGATGCCCCACTCACTCATGCTTCACCCATCTCTGGGGTCCCTCACACCGTGCTTCACCCATCTCTGGGGTCCCTCACACCGTGCTTCACCCATCTCTGGGGTCCCTCACACCGTGGTCAACCTAACCTGGGGGGTTCCTCATACGGCTCACACAGGGCGAGAGCAGTCACCCCACCCAGCCTCGAACCCAAGTCTACGGGGTGCCAAACCTGCAGCTTGACTGCAACGCTGAAGAGCCAGGCTCATTGGTATGGCAGTCAGAGCGCATACTCAACCGTAGTGATGGCGCTCCGTCACACTGCCCTTCATTGTTCACTGCAATGGATTTCTGTGGATTCAATGTGTGTTAAATGCATAGGTGTAGTGGGGCCGGAGCAAGGCGGAGCAGCACTTCAGCACTTATCCGTGGTGATTTTTAGTGGAGTATGCATGGATGTCTAAATTTATGCTTGCAAATAAAAATGTACTATATTGGGCAAAAAAAGAGTGGCGCAAGTCGTCTAATTTTTTTCAGATAAAAAAAGAATAATAACCGGCAATCATCGAAACCACTTTCAGGTTTGTGTTTAAATCCTGGTTAAATAACACTATTTTACCATAGGCATCTGTAGCGAAAAGAAACTGGTCAACCTTAAAAATCTAACTGACGTCACAGTTCCAGGGCCGGTACAGCTCATTCGAATTGTGCAGCAACTTCAAACAAGATAGCGTGAACCTGACCTTGAAGATGAAAAGACAACTTAATTTGCTTTCCTTTTTTGGAACACCTGAAATAAGGAGAGATAATGAATAATAAAAATAATCTGTCTGGTTTTAGCTACTTAATCTGGAAGTGATTCCATTTGGCACTAGCTAGCGAAGTCTCTGGGATCCTTCCCCTAACGTTAGGACCTGGCTGAGACAACACTGCTCAGCTACGGACACTCAGATGAAGGTTGTCAAGGCAAAATCTGTCGAGGTTGATCCACTCTGGCAGTATTGATGAAGTAAGCATATTTTGCAAAATCCTACAATTAAAACCCTAAACATCTGAGAAAGTAAACACAGGTATCATAACTTACGTCTCCAGGATGTCGTTGTGATGTATTGTTTGATATGGAATTGATCTGGTAGACCTTTTTAGGCTATTCTCATTTGGCCTAACTATCAAGTTGAATATTATTTGAACTCGTAATTTGATTCTGCGTAGGCCTATGGGAGACATAGACCATAAACGCTCTATTAAAGGCATCTAGCAGATGAATTCCACATCAATGAATACATTGAATACATGTCTTGGAGATATAAGTATAGGATATGGGCTTACAGGGAAAACAATGGATATGTGTTTCTTTCTGATGCTGCCAAGCAAAAGGATTTTGAATTGTGTTCCTTTAGCCATTGATTTTTCTGTATTATGTTGTGACTTGCACAATTCATGGTCCCCAATTTGTGAAACTAGTCATGTTTGTAGCCTGTTGAACAGTATGGTTTCATTGAAGTACATGAAGTAGCACGTGTATATTACTGAAATACATTTGGTTAAAATAAACTTTTTGAACTTTTTAAGTTTTGAGTTTTGTGCATAAATACACTTTCACTCAGCTAAAACATAATACACAGTTTAGGATAACAGAGGTCTAGAAATGACACCCCCTGGAAGGCCATGCATCCCCCAAGACAGGGGAGGGGTGCTCTGGTACTTCTGGGAAAAAGCACTACATCTCTGATTAAATGGTAGTTTGTCAATTGGATGCCAATGCCAAATTATGCCAGGGGGAGATTTCCGGAGAAAATCTTGCCCTGGTCACACGAGAAGGTACAAAGTAGCAGATAAGGGTGGACATGGATTAGATGTTTATCTTATAGAAGAGTAGACCATTGCATAATTCAACACCAAAAGGCAAACATGTATGGCACTGTGCAGGATCATATAGTAGGGGTATCTACCGTCTGTCACCAATGTACTGGTAACAGTCTACTAACGTCTACTAATCTGTCACAATATTATAGTAAGAGGACAAGTACTGTGTAATTACAATGTAAATACACACGTGTGTAATAAAAACAGGTCAGGAATAGGGCTGGGGGTAGAGCTAATGAACTAGCATATACAGTAGTACAATTAGCTAAGCCACATTATACAATCTTAGCTGAGTGTGGCTGAATGAGGCCATTATAAACCATGCCTCCTCAACAGTAACCTTAGAGACTTGGATGGACAGTTATATCAGCCAGGCTCTCACTGATGTGCCTTAGCTACATGTGTGCCAGTAAAAGGTGAGCTGGAAAGGCAGGTTATATTTCACCTGGGTCATACATACCCCCCCCCGACACTGCTAACCTTTGAACATTATTAGAGTTGAGCTTTTACAGTACTGTCTACATGCGCATTTGCATGTTTGGGAATGATGGAGGAATAAATCTCAACGCACATGCTTTCATTATTACACTTTGATGTTCTGTCAATTTTGAACTGATAATTCTGCACAAATGTTGATGAGTGCTGTTACTTCTTGCTTCTCTTAAGATATTGTGTCCTTGCTTGTCATATATACACAGGAAATTAAATATTTCAACATGTAGCCAATAAGCATGTAAAATGACCAGTGTTTTGGGTGCCAGCAGGTGAATATCCACGTCATAATGACACCAGGTAACACTTTTTAACTGAGCCCAGCTACTGTGCCATCATCAGTTACCTTGGATTTCATAAAACCAAAACACAGTCCATTGTAGTCACAATCTATCATAGTCACTGTTGTCTTCCAAGATAGAGGATATAATTGTTTTCAATGGTACAAGTACGGAAGTTTGTGAAGTCGCTAAAAGACTTTTTACCTCCTAGGTGATTACCACACTTGGTGTGATTCCCATCTTGTCTGCCTGAGATTTTGACCCTAGCAGCACAAGAATCCATTCAGCCACAGCAACTAATGAAACCACCCCAAAATTGTTTGAGATGCAGGGTTATGGTGTGGAAACACAAGGTAGGAATCATAGCTATCATAAATAATTCATCACAGGATTCCTTTTGTTTTGTGGCTGTGTAGGGCAGGTCAGTTGATACACACCTATAGAGGATACCTATGCAGGAGCACTTTGCAAGAAAAGTTATTTAATCTATAAGTGAAGTAAATGGTCATTCCTGTTCACTCAAGTCACCAGTGCCTCATCCTTGATGATCTTTCTGGCTCTTGAAAAGGGAGTATAGAAGAGTAGCCATTGCCCCTTATGCAGCTAAACACATTTAACAAACATTTTTCAGAAGGAAATGAAAGGCACTGTCATAGATCTCTTACCACAACTAGCTGGAGTGACAAACATTTTGGAATTCATCAATTTGTTCTTAGCTGGAACTTGTTTTTACCCATGAACACACTTTATGAGTGTTCTAGACCATTTGCATCACATTTTAATGAAATTGTACAACTACCAAATATATGTGTGAACAAAATTATCTTTTGCAGTTCAAATACTTAAATGCAAGATTCAGTCTGCAATAAATAAATAATTAAACTAATCAGTTGACCTTTAGTGTAATTATTTTATTTGCTGAATTGTAATTGTGAATCTGTCTATAGGTAACTCTAGATGACAGGTGTTGAAAAGTATTTGATTCTGCACATATAAGCTAACAAACTCAGTTTGGGAAGCAAACTAAAACACTAAAGTAAATAATAAAACACTAAAGTAAACACCAAAAGAAATAGGATAAGCACAGGTGAAGTGCCCAGGTGCAGAGGGTGAAGTGCAAATTAGCAAATGTTTTGGTCATCATCTTTTATACTTAGTTTCGGATTGAAACACCGACTGACGACACTGCTGGTCAACCCACAGACACCACAGAAGGTTGTGCACAAGCACTAGCACTATCGGTGTGCTAAAGGGCTGGTGGATATGTTTGGACACAGCAGATGGCATGCTTTTGAACACAGCAGCGAACATGTGCAAGATCATGTTGGCCTACTGTGTCCCCCACAATATGGCAATGAAACATGGTATTCGTTCACCACCAGATGAACGGCAACAAGAAGACACTATGTCCGAATTGCTTTAGAGAACAGGGCTACATTTCAGGCTCTCATAGAATTAACTGAGCATCTTTTAAGTCAAGGTATGAATTATATATAGCAGTGAACCTTTTTATCCCCTGCTACCCCCACATACTTTCTACGTTGGATACAAACATAATTACAAACTGTTTTATTTAGATGCTGGAGTCCTTTCAAAATCATGCTTATTTCAACTAGTGAGTCTTGGATATTCCACTGCTTACACTAAGAATTATATATTTTTTCTTGAATCCACCACTGCCACCATGCTGCCTCTCTGGACTTCCCTTTCACAGGGTTTTGGCTATACCTGCAACTTGGAATTCAGGATGTCCTTATGTGGGATTCTCAGGGCATTTACTTGTGGTAATTACATATAACATGGACTAGCATCTAATTTAAGAATGGTTGGGATTCATCATCATTTGAATGAAGGTAAGAAAAAAATTGTTTCCATTCAGTTTGCACAAGTGTCATGAATCCAAAGTGACTTTTTAATAAAACATTTTCCTAAGAATAAAAATTTCTACAAACATTTTGATGAATTAGGCCCATTTTTTTTATTTGTTTGTTTGCCTTAAGAAGTGTGCTATTTTAAAAAGTCCTAAACTGTAAATTCAACGCTGAGTAATCTTCTAGGTAAGTATACACACATGCACAACAAATAATTGCAAATGAATCTGGCTCAGGATCGTGAAGCATATGTATGTATTTTTAGAAAGAAGTGAGATTATAGTGGCTACAGTACATCTGAGTATTTCATGTATACAGACTCCATTTGCATTACCAGAAGCTTAAATCATGTTTTTTCTCTTTCGTTTTATTCCTGTAAGAAGCACAGTCTGAATGCAAAATTGTGACCACCAGCAACATTTGTGCAGGGTACCCTGCAAGCCTGGAGCAGACACATTATTAAGCTGTTGAGAATATAAGTGGCTGATAAATTCAAACTCCTCCTGTAATTGTTTCACATCTGAATACAAATTCGAGCTCTTATGATTCATCATATTTATGCGTTTTTTTTTCCCCCCTACTTCCTCCAGCTACATCTTTTATTAGTTGTGCACTCAGTGCGGATATTTAATTTCTGAGGGGGGAACAACAGCGGCAGTTGATTATTATCATGGAGCATGCGATACTCGGGCGAGTGAAGTAAAATCCATAGTGCATTATAGTGACAGATTAGAGGGGGAGTGTTAGTTTACAAGCGTTAGGATGTCGAGGCAGTGCCCTGCAACTGAAAATGAGTATGAGTTGTTTCCCGCTGTTCTCCTAACGGAGGGAAGCGCAGAGGAGAGACTGGGGAGTTGGTGCTGAGAGCAGAGCACCTTGGCACGCATGCAGTGTTACTGCCACTAAGAAAGTTACTTTTACATTAAACCGTCAGCACTGCTTAACTGTGTAAAATCAAGCAGCTTTATCCATGTGAGAAATAAAGTGAGCGAACAGGAAGTCCATTATTTTATCAAGGCAATTGTTTTTTTTTTCCATTTTATAGAGAGGAGGATTTGATGCAAATCTGGTTACCCACGGTGTTAAAGTTTGTTTTTACTTTCTTTGTGTTTTGATTAAACAACCAAGCCTGTTAATAACCCCACACTACTGAAGTGGTGAACCTGAGAATGAATTAGATGTACTGATGAACATCAAATGACCAAAACCGTTGCTTTAACGCTGATTTGCATGTTTGAGATTGCATGTTGGAGCACAGTAGATTTATTGTAATTGTTCATCTATTTCTTATGCTTTTCTTGTTACAATTTTTCTTTTTTTTGTTTGTTTTGTTTTTGTTTTTTGGGTTTTTTTGTTTTTTTTTTTTTTTTTGCTGTTATGATGACTTTGCCCTGCTCATTTGTCATGTTGAATCATTTTAAACAATCTGTCTGTTTAGTTGAACTACAATGATTTTCATGACTGTCAGCTCACTAAGGTTTATTAAAACATTTTGCAACAAGAGATAATTCCTAAATGAACATTTTCATATTGATGTCAGAATATTAACACATTTTTTATTCATTACCACATCACTTAGCATAAAGCTCCCAAATGATTTCTGTCACTCAAAGGATGTTTTTCTCTTTTTTTAATGGAATAAGTGAATATTGGTTTATAGAACAACTGCCTTTATAATTTTACGTATTAGTTAAAACATAGCCTTGTATTGTTCCATTTCTTTTATAACAAAGAGTATAAGCCTAGCTATTTTTACTTACTGTAAGATATCAAAAACTCCATTGTGTAATTGGCACAAGGTCACTGTAGTGTCTATTTAATTGCCTGTGAACACTTGAAATAGAGCAGTTATTTATTACAGTAATAGTAGTTCTATATGCTTCAACCAAAGCAAACCCTGGGATCTGCTCTGCCCTTTCAGTGCCTACTGCATAAGGTCTTGTTCCACCAAACCTCTCAATAAATTAGAGTTTCCGTGGACACAAAGTGCGATTTGACACATTAATTGAAACCATTTCAGCATCTGAAATTGGAACTGATAGATGCTGAATGTGTGTGCAGTCTATGATCCTTCACAACAACTGAAATCATCATGGTCAATCATACCCTGCCCTGTGTTTTCAGCGATAGCATGTTACCACAGCCAACAGAGCCAGTGGGGTAGACAGAGGGAGAGGAGATGAGCTGGACGATTAATACGCCAGCACACAGGTTGAATACTGCAGTAAGCTCAGCTTAGTTCACAAGGGTTGTGCAAAGTCACTGAACCAAACTCTTTATTTAGAAACAGTGGAGAAGTGTTCTGTGCGTGTGTGTGTGTGTGTGCGTGCGTGCGTGTGTGTTTGTGTGCGTGTGTGAGTATTGCAGTCATCAGAAAACAATGGCACAAGCCAATGAGTGAAGTGATGCTTTCTCTGCCATTGTTTTGTTGCCTCTATTGAAAAAGGAAGTCAAAATTCATTCATTTTCATTCTCATGTTTTATTTGTTCTTCAACACAATCAACAGCCTGGGCTGGCCAGAGCCTGACCACCAGAGGGAACCAGCTGGATATGTGAGGAGGTCCAGGAAGGTCTTGTGTGCACAATAATGCTGGTTAGTGTTGTTGACCTACCTCTATAGATGTCTGGCACACCAAGAACAGAGCTGTAAGTCAAAACCAAATCATTCATACATTCATTACCATTATGTCTTCAGTCTCTTTACAAACTTAAGAAACAATTTTGAAGAAAGAAAGAAGTAAAGAAAATAAAGGCAAAAGACATTGTGATTCCACTCCAACTCCTCCATGTTCAATAGGAAAATATATATATAAATAAGCACAATGATATGAAATCCTGCATATCAGTGCAGATGTCCCATGAGGACATTGCATGCACATTCTTTTGTGCGATTGCTATTCTGTCACAAGAAAGCCATCCAGCCACTAAGGTCACAGAGATCCAACCTTATTGGTCGGGCTAATTTGATTGTGCCAGAACAATGGCTCCGCCATACTTCCCACCGAAGAGCATACTAATTACAGACATTGCCCTTGATCCCGACCTCAGTGGGTCATTTAGCAGTTGTGATCTGTCGCTGACTTTTAATAAAGTCCCCTTGTGTGGGTGAACCAGTGTGAGCACCGAGTCTTTATGGCCATGTGGCATTCTAATTATTGCCATGCCAAGCGGGTGTCACATAATGAATTGGGCCATCATTCTGTGAGCTTTACGGAGTTTTATCTAGTATTTAGATTTATTCTGTGCTTATCCTCACTCTGAATGTCACATATATTGATTTTCTAAAGAAATACTTGCCTGAAAGGAAAAAGCAAAGCTTTACATCCACAGTGCACTGATCTTCCATTTTTCTGTTGATATCACATTGCAGACTTTCCTTCTACAGATAGGTATTATCATTTGTGATTTTAAGACATAATAATTCTATCTGGCTTTTTTAACCCTGTATTTTAGTAGGTATGATCAATTAAGAAGCAATTGTCATGTACAACAACCTGGCCAGGGGTCTGTCTTCGACTGTGTATTGTTTTCACATATGTTTACAAAGACGAAATTCAGTATGATTACATAGGCACATTATTCCCCATTAGAGTAGGCTGTTGTTTGCTGCTGGTTATTCAAATTGGGAGTAAAATAAAATGAGTGATTAAAGCTGAGGTTTGCATATCAACTAAAGTTGAAACTGCAGGAAATTCTTGAAACTTGGTGGTTATTGTTCAATCCTGAATTGATCGAATAACAGACAAGGGACTGAATGCACCTCCCCGGGGAATAAAAAAGACTGCATTATAGCATGGCAGATTCGTTCAAGTTTTATCAGGTCTGTCTGTAATGGAGTTCAGCACTGTATGTTGGGGTATGCTGGGTGTCTGTGAGTGTGTGCACGTGTGTGCCTGTATGTGTATCTAATGCTGAATATGCAGATAGCAGCAGGGAGTCCTTCGATAATTACGTGCTGCTCCTGCATCCCCAGGAAGCACCCAGCACAGGTTGATTGCTGGTGCCATATTAAGAAGGCAGTACAGCGAAGTGCTTTTAATGACTATTTTTGTCTGAATATTTTTTCTTTCTTTCTATGAGCTCCAGATGGGGCAGAGGTGGACCGTCACTGTCAAAATAACCATTATTTATTTTCCTCTTTTCATTATCGTTCGCTTTTTTGACAGTACCATTGTCCTGCCACATACTATTTGTGTTTGGCGCTAATTGCCATGGAGAGTGGAGGGGTGTATTCATTTTCAACCTCTCACAGCTCGCCCGATCGACCAGCCCCCCACTCCCATACACACACACACACATGCACACGGCACCCCACTCCCCCACGAGCTGAAGTCTGTTCACACTCAGCAGGCGACAATGAGGAAACGAGCTGTGATTTTCTCCAGTAATCTATCCCGCCGCCCACCTCGGGCCCATTCAGGGGGTCGCCACGATGCATGCGTGTTGCTTTTCAAGGAGAGAACCTAGCCGATGGACTCATCACTTACCCCTTCCACCTTCATTTCCCATGATTACCCAAAATACTGTGTTTTTGGGTGTGATTATTGTCATTATTTCTTTAAAGAAATCTCCATAATACCAGGAAATCAGAAATCAGTCCTCCACTCCTTGCGACAAAAAAGAGAAATGCATTGTATTAGCTCTTTCTGCCAAAGCACTCGCGCTGCTGGAATGAGGAGAAATGATATGCAAATTAGCACACCTATACAGCATGCCCTTCTTTAGCTCTTATTTTCTTCCCTCTTTTTCCCCACTTGAGCAAAATGGGCTGTGACTGCCAGTATATGGGGCACCAGGATTGGACAGTCCCCTTAGGCCAGACGCCACACTAGGACATCCTGGCAGTTAGAGGCCAGCCTGCAGAGAGCAGGGTGACAGAAACAGGCTGGTCTCCATCAGGGCAGGAGAGGAGATGGGTGTATTGGTTCTCCACTGAGGTCTGATAGGGGACTCCGTCATCCACTCTGCCCTAAGGCTACCGGGGGACAGCTGGAACCATTCTCTCTTAAAGCCCTGGAAAAATTGACCAAATGATAGGGATAGGCAAAAAGAAGAACCAGTAAATCTGTTATTACAGCACTCCGTAGAGCCGATTTGAATGCTAACCAATGCAATAATTTAGATATGGGTTCTGATTTGTTATTCTAATGCATGTCATTATCAGCAAAATAATCCTTAGTGCCACAACCTGTAACCGTTGATCAGGCAGCGATCGCTGCTTCATTACAATGCTTTCAAAAAGATAGGCTAACAGATTAGCTTCAAGGGAGAATTGATCTCCCCTTTCCTCTCCATGTAGATTCCAGAGTCTCAGCACTGTCAACACTGTCGGCTGTGCAGTGGGCAGGCCTCGCCCCATTTGTGCTGCAAGCGCTAGGGCACAGTGCGCCTGTGTAAAAGGACTAATGATTGCCTTTGGTGGGTCTAAAGACTGAAGAATAACGAAGTACGGGAGCAGTTTCAGGGATCGCTCTGTTTGTCTAACAAATATCACCCTAACTACCCAATTATAGCACCATAAACTTTGCGGCTATTCTCCGCCTCTTGCCCCATAGTGCAGGAGATCACACACAGAATGCACTAACTTCTTTTGCCATTATTTGAATGCTTGCAGCAGATGATGTGAAAAAGCATATTCAATGAAGCTTATAATGGGTTTTTTGTTCTTTTCTTTTTAAGTGTGGTGCAGTTTCAGTATGTGTATTTCAGTATTTGGGCAGATTGTGCCAAGAATCAGGGCACTAGTGTTGTGTTGTGCCCCTTGTCTCTTCTTAAAAAAGTATTAATTACCGCTTCAGTTTGGAGCATTTGACTTCTTTTGTAATGTCACATCTGTATAAATTTGGTCAACTATATTGTACTGACTATATTGTTGATTTTGAACAGGTGCTATTGTGTAATATAGTACTTTCAGTAATGCAAGGGCTCAACTGATTAATCCAACAAAGGGTTAAATGGAGAATTTTTCATGTACACAAATACAGTGATCACAGCATGGCAGGAGCATTCAGTATGAAGGCTACACTGGCCAAGTACATTGTGCAAGCAAGTAACATAAATGACACCTCCATTGTAACGATGAAGTGGCAGTGTACCACCCACAAGAGAGCTATTGATTTACCACAATTGTTTCCTATCATGTCTGGCTTCTCCAAAATGTAGGTTAGCTCACCAACACTTTGGTATTATTGCCTTACATCTACCTAGCATCCTACCTACCATCAATCATCCCAGTGAACCTGCCTTAGGAATAAAGGCTGCTAAACTGACTTACCATGGTTATTTAACTACTGAAAACATACAAACCTGCAATCTGCTCAGGCAAATGTTTTGTTTTTTTTTTTTCACCTTTTAGAAGTCACAATGAGAAAGGGGGCTCTAAGGCTTTTGGGGTCTGACCGCAACATTAAGTCAATAGAATCTGAGAAGTCCTGGTGATAAATGAGGTACCGCAACCTCTGAAATGTTCTTGGGAGAAATGTGCCCAGTGTAGATTTATAGTGAATAATGGTGACAATGACTTTGCACACACACCACTGCCTGCTCACCTTCAGTATACTTCCAGTGAGTGAGAGCTTCTCCATATGCTCCTCAGGAGTGCTCCAAAGGTTGATGTACCTTTGCTGTACCAAACTATTTTTGCATCAGCAAGGTACATGGTGCTGATCAGAAAAATGTGCCACTACAGTGTAGTTGGGAAGCCATCCAGAATTTGCTTGCATTTGGACAAGAGGAACAGCAGTGAGAACAGAAAATAACTGACAAGGACTGGCATGTATATGTATGTGGCTTTTGGTGTTCTGAATTACTGTGTTAAAGTATAAAATGAGCAAAAAAAAAACAATGGACACACTAACATGTGAGTTCTAAGGAGTGGTAGCACTAAAGCATATGTGAAAACACCATAATAGGTCTCTTCACAAGTTTTACACAACACAAAACCAGTGACATACTGTATATCATAGAGCTTCCCTTCTCCCACCCCTTCATCTCTCTCTCTCTCTCTCTCTCTCTCTCTCTCTCTCTCTCTCTCTCTCTCTCTCTCTCTCTCTCTCTCTCTCCCACTCACTCTCTCCTTCTCTGTCCCTCTACCTCCATCAGACAGCTTATTCACCAGCCCTCCTTTCCAGGCCCAGAAATCTGTCTGCTTCAGCTCCAGGGAGAGTTCCAAATTCTACATTAACATCTCAGACTCAGCTGCTGGAAACGTTATTCTAATTAACAAGGGATTAAGTCATAATCTTTCCTCTTAATATGGTCTGGAAGGGAATTCCAATATGGATTTCAAGAAAAAAAAGCATTTAAGCATCTCAGCAAATTACTCTTGACCCCAAGTCAGGAGGCTACTGGCACATCTATTGCTTTCCAACTGAAACATCTTTCCCTTGCCAAAACTTAACTACAGATTAGTTTTTGTATGCATATATTTTCAAATTGCTGCAGATTGAAGTTTTTGTTAGTTTTTCTCCTTGAAGGAAATAGTGTGGTGGGCAATGAACTGCCCACCTAAGCCACAGTCCAACTACAAACAATGGGAATGCAGCTGCAGTCTCAAGCAAATCATGGAAAAAACAGCACACAGCATACCCATATGATATAGACACATAGAGGTGTTTAACAAAAAACACACTTTTTTCCCGTAAGTGCCGAATAAAGGTTGGAGTGTAGTCTGAGTGCAGTGACTGAGGAGAATTAACTGAAAGACACAGGAAATGCACAGTGGGAGCCCGCCGTGTCTGCTGTCTCTTCAGCACGGCAACTCCTCGGGCTCGATAAGGAAGCAGTCAAGAGGCAGCCGGGAGGTGCCGGAGCCTGACAGGCAGTCAGCAGGCCCCGTTGTACGCATTAAAGCATTGTGTTCCACTCGGCTAAGCAGCAGAGAATTGATACGTTCCCAACCAAGTGCGGTGACAATTAAATTATAACTGACCCGAGTGTTAGCATCATTAGCTCTTCTCTTTTTTACTGCCATCCACTTATTTAAATCACACAGTGTGCTGTTTTTTTTTATTGGGTGGTAATGCTAAAGACTGATTCCCTTGAGCTGCTTGGATAGAGCATTACCCATGAGAAAACTCATATCAGCGGAACATAGCTTAAAACCAGCCACAGTATGTGGCACAGTAACCAAACCTATGCACATACACACACACACACACACACACACACACACACACACACACACACACACATAAACACACACACACAGCTTTGCAAGAATAAATACATCCTTGATAAGGCTGCCTCACATTCATTTGCATAACCATTTTCGGGTTGCTGTATTTTTTCTGCTTAGATTGAAATCACAGCATGGCACCATTCGTGTGAGCATGGGGTCAGTGCTCTGGACATCTGCAACAGTGAGAGAACAGGGATTCTGGAGAGTAGGTTTTCACCAGGACAAACACTGCCATTTCTCCTCTGTGGAAAACAACTCTGGTTGTTTTTCAAGGTGAGGATTATCAATTATAATTATTATTCTTAACAGTAATAATATTGGAAATAGGAATAGTGGTATTAGTAGTACCAGCAGTATAATCTTCATCACCATCTTCATCATTATTTGTATTACTGTGGAATTAAATGTTGCATTTTTCCACTAATTTATAAGAAGTAGTTTTCATTTCATCTTCCACAAAAGCTGCCAGGATGACAGAGGCCAAAAAATAATTTCCTCTGTAATTTTTGTGAGATATTAATCAGCGTGCTTTGTCAGATTGTTGAGGTCTCTCAAAAGAAAATCCAGATTTATGACAAAAACGAAACCATATCTTCTGGACTGACAAACCGAGAGAGCCTGTTGTGGTAGATGATGTCATGAACCTTGAAGCTGCTTGCTGCACAAGACTCCCTGTACCCTCTCCTTCGGTGTCTGTGAAAGCGTGCCACAGGAAACCCTTTTCTTGGCGCTTCTCACAGCACTGCATATATGATGTTGCTCTGGTAGTTAAAAAAAAAAACCTCATAAATCTGTCAGCTTTGTGAGTGACAACGCATTAGGAGAATGTGGGTTATAAATGGTATGCATGATGCTCCCCGGGAACCTTCCGGACGAACGCCACCTCCGCACGCGTCTCCCTGAGGGACAGTGACAACACCGGACGGCACGGAGGATGCGCGGCAGGGGGCGAGGGTTGGCGCGCGGGGGTGAGGTGAAACAATAGCTCGGTCCTCCGTCACGGACAGATAAGATATGAATTTCAATGGGAATGGGATTAAAACCAACTTGAAGGGAGCGGCGGAGTGCGTCTTCGGGGTGCCGGCAGCTCGCGGGGGCCCACGCTCACTCCCGGTGTCCTCTTCATGTGCAATGAGCTCTCCTCCTGTGGGAGGTATGAAAGGCACGCGCACTCCAGGGACGGAGGCGGGGAAGAAGACAACGCGCTCCTCTGCCGCTTCCCCTCTCCCATCTCGTTTCAGGACACAGGATGCCACTCGTTCGGGCCTCAAAGAGAAATCTTGATCAGACTGGAAAACAAGAACAAGAAGACTGGCAGAGCCAGAGACATGTTTGCGCCCCCCTCCCCAACCCCCTTTCTTTGCACTTTTTTGGAGGCGCAGAGATGCGTGCTGATCCCGACGCTGGTGCAGTGCGTGGTGCGAGCGTTCGTGTAGAGAAGCTGTGAACAGGAGTACCCAAGCTGCAGGGAGGGCTCTGGGGCTCAGAGCTTCCAACCCCCATCAACGCCTATCCGACTGCTATGAAGCTCTTCCCATGGCAGCATTACCCTGTCACTGTCTTTTAATCTGATCAATTAAACAGAGCAGGGCCTCCTCTGTAGTAACAACCAGATACAGTTGCAGTACTGTCAAACAACTGCATTATTCACATGTTCCATTAGTTTTTTTTTTTTTCTCCTCATGGTAGATAACTAACATAAAACTTTTAACTGCCTCAGCAAGAAACAAGATCAAATCTCAACAAAGCTGAAATGCAATACCCAAATTAACAACTCCCTTGATGGCTCGCTAAAATGCTTTGCATGTCATATATTGGGCTTTTCATACGTGTTAGATGTACAGTAAATTGTATTCCCATATAAAAAGGACACCTCGCAGTCTCATTTGACTTATGCAAGTGTTTTTAGGTAATGGCAGTAATCAAATCCCGCAGTGGAGGGCTTTCCATCAGACAGGAAACGTCTTCACTCGGATAGTTATGGGTCTCGAACTGACCTTAAAATCAAGTGCCAGCTGCATCTGCTTTTTCCATTTTTTCCTTCTCTTTTTTATTTAGAGCGCTTGTCTAAAAAAGCCGGCCAACAGTCTGACAATACTGCAGCTTGATTGTGCTGGAATGTGCAGGCTAATATCATCCAATCGACAAAGCTCATAAAAAATGTTTCCTTTGGAATATGATAATAACTCATAATATGTTTGGCTGGAATTGATATGAAAACAGTTTTATCAAAGAAAATGAGTTGTAAAACTATCAAAAAATGATGTGTGTGTGTGTGTGTCTGTCTGTCTGTGTGTGTGTTTCAGCATTTACTGTATCAGAGAGTGTACCATTGGTGTCAAACAAGATTGCAGAGGACCCAAACGACCACACAGGGGACCAGTGGTCACCAGTGGGTACCAACACAGCCAAATAAAATGGGGTCAGTGACACTTCTGGAGTGGTGAATTTTGTTTGAGTGTGGCACAAACATGCTAATTGTTGTGCAAGGCCTAAATGATGCTTTACATAAATCGTTCAGACATCTTTTTATGTATTACTCTAGTGGACTGCTCTGATGCAGCTTACTTTGTATTCCATTGTATGCTCAAAACCCCATTCCCTTAGATGCATGCAATGATTACAATTCAATCAGTTCAGCTGCTGCCCACAAAGCATTAAATTGTTAGTTAACATTCCTTTTGAACTGCATTTATTAGCTTCTGGGAGGGGACTTGTCAAATTCTAATTTATTGTAGAAACATACTCTAAAGACAGCTATAGAATTATGATAACATTTTCTGAAACATTTCCTCTCCCTTATTTCATATTTGTTGACATGGAACAAAAACAATAATTTGGAAGTGTTATTTTTTTTTTTATTTTGATGTGATAAAACCGTGATGAAAAAGGCAAATGAGAAAGGTAACCAGCCTCAGTTCACCACTAATGCAAAAGCTGTTACCTATGTGCCAGAAAGGAACCTTTTAGACCACTTCTACTGTGAGCAGGGGCCAGGTTCTGAGATCAGTAGGAAAAGGAAATCTGCACTGGGCAGCAATGATAAAAAAAGCATAACTGTATATCACTTAGAGTTAGTGTTGCATCCCTTTGTCTCCATTTTTATGAATTTAAGAGGTATCGAAATATCAGCCATGGGTGGGGGGGGGAATGAAAGGTACGTTCTGTTTCTGATAACGAGATACTCCTCTGCATTCAGTAGGAAATGAGCTGGGTCCCAGCATGCATGTGGATGACTCGTTCTCTGCACTCCTCCTCCTTTTTTCCACTGGGGCCCACTGTCTCTCACCATGGTACACGCTGCAGTACGATTGGCCGTTTCCAACACAAATAAGCTCCTCCTAGTTTCAGCTTTCCCTGCTGTCTGCAGCACATTTGGAGTTCATGTCACTAAACTATGCTCAGCATGATAGCAGCATTGAGTTGTTTGTCTGTCCATCTTTAGATTTCATACATCTGAATAGTTATTTTCCAACATTATTGTGAATGCAGTGACTACGTGTCTGATGCTTTTGTTTAAAATGACTGGTGATGATTTTTTTTTCCATTTAATCTGGGAGTGATCTACAGCTAATTTGCTTAATAATACAATTTTTTTCTTCTGGATTCATCTTTTTATCAGCTGATATTAATAAGAAACCCTAGGAATTGGAAATGTCTCTGACATTCATTACTCCAAAGGAAGAGATTCCCTCAAAGTAAAGAAAGTACTTTTGTTTTACCTCTCGATTGTGGAAAATTCTAAAATATGTCATGATAAAAAATAATTTAAAAGGTAATGTCATTAAATAAAGCATTTCCAGCACTGAATAGTAACGCAAAACAAAGTCTGATCTTGTTTTTGATGCAGCTGCAATAAACGAAGAAAAAAAAACCCTGTCTGAAACCGTAAACTCCTTATATATAATGAACAGACTAAGAAAAGGACAGGAGACTACCTCACATGTGCTTTAATTTGACTTTAAAGCATCCTCCAAGCCGACAATTCTTCTAAGTTATTCACTTACAAAATGATTGTGGGTCATTACGCCGTCATTGAGAGGACTGTAATGAGAGCCACTTAATGGCTCTTGTAGAGGGTTGGTGTAAATGTAAGGGACAAGTTGCAGCTAATAGGTTTTTATTCCATTGGAACCACATTTGTCTACACTGCCGTTAAAATAAAAATGATCATATTCTTGTTCAAACCTTAAAACATTATGTTCACTATTAAAAGGTTGGGCGAGAAAGAAGATGTACAATGTGAAAGTCTTTTAACGAATAAGGTGTTAAACAGCAGAAGTTATTTCTGGTCTCTTTTTTTCCTTCTGAGTAAGTGCCTGAACAGTAATTGCTATTGAATGGGTGACGCCAGACCCATTGAGCCTTTATTACTGTACTCCACAATCTACAGAGTCATGTCATTTTGTTCAGCACTTCATCTCGTTCCATAGAACAAATTGTTGGTATTATTTTGTGCAGATGTTTTTGTTTTTTTGAGTAATGAGACACAGTTCTTCATTCCTCACATGAGCTGTGCTACGTCAATATATTTTCTTGTCGCAGTATACAGATTTATATATCATACTGTATACATCCTGAACGGGAATACTGTCAAGAATTTGTCCCTTGATATAACAGTGGTCATACAAAAGCAGCAGGTGGGGCTTTGCCCTTGCATTCAATCTTCCTCAGGTAGTGAGGGTCTGCTCCTCCTCCTTTCTCCTTTTATGTATTTATTTTGTCCTCCTCCAGTAGTAAATGATGTCACTGTGGAGGAGATGTCAAGGAGCGGACACCAGCCGAGCATGCATTATCCAAATCTGTGCCTGGCTGCTGCCCACCAGGGGATTCAATACAGTTAGGGAGGACTCCCCTGATGAAAAAGCTATCGATTTGAGAAAAAGACCTTTTGGTTTACCAGATTGCCCACTGGGGTGGAACGTCATGCGTCTGAAATGTAACGACTTTGAATCTGTCCACGGGCAAACTGACCATGGTGTTACAGGGAGCACTCCTCTCTCCTTCACCAGCTTTGATCACACTCACGCTCGGACCATCGATTAAGCAGGAGATGGCACCAGGCTTGCTCCCCAATCTCTTTTCAGTGAAGGACCTGCCCGTCTGCAAATGGAGAACTTCATGGTCGGATCAAGCACCAGCCCCACTGGAAGAAAAAAACCAAGGTGTCGTTGATATCTAGTCGCAGGTGTTTGATTTTGGCCATATAATCGAGATTTCAACACAATTACAAAAGAAAATAGATTCTCATTTAAACTTATTTTGGCAGCCAAACAGCAGGTTTCAAAACATCATTTAGGTGTAATCTAACAGCCTGTTATACCTATGCCTCTTCAATTTGCAAGAAGTGTTTATCGACATCTTGACTTTAATTACCTCTATGCTCAGTGGACTGCATAAGACACATAAGAGACACTGACAACAACAGGAGTGGACAGAAAGAAAGTTATCCTCAAAGTATTTTTTCAATTAACCAATCCTCCACACGTGGTAAAAATATCAGAGGGCAATGCTAATACTAATGCTTGTCCACAGCTCCTGTAGGACCCCACCTGCACTCTTGATGTATGGATACAATGTTTCACGACCACAGCCTGGCTCATTCAGTAGATGGAGTGCTGTGTTTTATATTTTTAATTTAAACAGTTAACTGCACTCCCTGAAGTACTTTGGTGCTGGAAAAATACTAGAAAATAATTTATCCTTCAGGACCCTGGAGAATCATTTCTTAAGCCAATTGTTTTAGAGTGCCCTCTAAGGTTTTTGTTCTCTCACTGACTGGTAAACACTATCAGGAATTTGGACAGACAGAATGGAAGAAGAAAACAAGTGAAAAAGAATGCCAGACTGCTCTGCTTTCTCTTCTGTCCTTGCCAATGCGTGACTACAAGGCTCTTTATTAGTGGAGCAACTCTCACTCAGTGCAAAAGATGCCAGAGGTCCAGGGCTAAAGTGCGGTCAACAGGATTCCCAGCTCACTCTACCCTGCTCGATATATGCCTGCTTCAGTGTGTGCTTGGCTCAATGTACACCTAGTTCAGTGTATACTTGGCTCAGTGCACACCCGGCTCAGTGTATACTTGGTTCAGTGTACTCCCGGTTCAGTTTATAGCTGGCTCAATGTACGCTCACCTCAGTATACTTCTCACTTAGCAATCTTCTCACTCACCATATTTCTTATTCAGTGTATGCCCCATTCTGTATTTGTCATGTTTGCGTTGCTAACAAACCCTACATACTCAAACTATCAGCACCCTCTTCCAGTACTGTGCCACATGAAAATAAAGTTCACTGAATGTCAAATGAAAATCTTAAAGTATGTTTACTGTCAGTCAAAATGAACCCTTAGGCGAACCTCACTCGTGCACACGTGTTAAATCAATTATATTAATAATTCAATCACATTCGCAGCAGTCGGAAATAACATTTTTTTTTAAAAAGGTTTTTCTGGGTTAGGCTATCTGTACACTGTACACTGCACACACTGGGTAAACACTGACAGGGGCGTGCAATGAGCAGGATGTACTGACTGAGGAGTGTGCGCTGAGTAGCACAGATCAGAGGGCTACGCTGAGCCAAAGTGAAGCAGAGCTGAGTTTACACTGGGCAGGATATACCCTGACCAGGGGCTGTACACTGACTGGAGGTTGTATGCTGAATGGGGTATACACAGATGGGGGTGGGGGGGGGGGGTTGGGGGGGGCGGGGTGCTACACTGAGCCAGAGTGAAATTGAGCCAAGAGTACACTGAGCAGAATACACACTAACCAGGACATACACTAAGTGGGGCTTATACTAAGCAGTGAGTACACACTGAATAGGGAGTACACACACCAGGGAATGTACCCTTAGTCAGGCACAGACTGACCCAGGGGGTGTACACACTGAGGCAGGAGAATAGATTGAGTGGACACTGAGCAGGACATACACTATTCTGGACGTACAGTGAGTGAGGTGCACAGTGACACAGGCATACACTAAAGCTCTCTGTGCAGAGTGAAGAACCAAAAATGGACTTTATTTTGCAACTCTGCAGACCTCTCTGACTGATTCTCATTTCGGCTTCCAAGAGATACACAAGACTCTTAATAATTGATTATAATTGATTTTAACCTGGCCATGACCTGGGCAAAAAGGCAAAGCCAATCACATCGAAGCAGCAGAGACATGGGAAAAGGGGCCAGCACATATCTCTAAAAGCTCCAGACGTGTACCTCAGATAAAATATTTAGGTTGCGGAAGCCGTGACCTCCCTGTGTCAGCCAGCTCTGATCTCGAATTGATTTCTGACAAGGCAACTGGGACACAATTACAACAAAATGCACTAAAACCAGCCAGTTGTGTCTCCTAATGTCCTCACCAGACTAACTGGTCGAGAGCAGCCGCAGTGAGGCACAGGCAAAAGCTTCTGTAACAGATACCATGATGCCACCCAAAAAAAAAAATACAGCAATGGCTAATCTGCATTCAGAGCATATTCTCTCTGGCCTTATTCAAACCTAATTCACACTTACTGATGAATTGCATCCCAAAAGCTCTTCTCCTCAATTCAGTCTACCCATTAAGCATGTTGTCCTTTAACTTTAAATCACAAAGTGTTATTATTTTTGTTGTTGTTTCTTTTTGCTTTTTAAAAAAGTGTCCCCCTTTTCCGTGTAACTATTTACGTACACCAATTGAGCATTAAGAATGCCCCACTACAACAGCCTCTGCACCCATGCAGGCGCACAAGGCAAGGTACAGGCCAGTGGTATAACAACCAAACCCTTGTCAACCTTCCCACCCTTAACGTTGCCAGTTTGTTCCACTGCTGTAAGCTAATATTTACTTTATTGACAGTTCCCAATGTGCTATAGTGACAAACTGCTGGATTTCTCCAGGACACTACATACACATTAGGGATGGTAAGATTCACCGGTCCACATCGGTGCACCAGCATAAAAGTTCACGATGTGATTGCCCCGATTAAAAAAGTGAGCACCGGATACAATTTGGGATGAACTCGGGATGCATCATTTCTAACATCCTTGCATCAGTAAAATCCGATTTATATATAATTTATATATATATAATTATTAGTAGAGGCCCTGTGCCTTTATTATTTAGAAATGTGACCAAAAATTTTATATTTAGAATGATTCCTCCTCTCTAAACTGTTTCTCAAGCACGCTCTCTCATCTCCACTGCTGTCAGTGGCCAATTCTCCTCAAGTCTCTTGGCCAAGTCTCACGCGAGTTGGAGGCGTGTCCGGGCGAGTTACAGATTATCATGGAGGAGGAAGAGCTACACGTTCCACTGAATCGCTACAAATCAAATGTTTGGTGACACTTCAGATTTTTCAAGAGAGACGGACAAAATATGTGAAGTAAAAATGGCACTTTTTTTAGTTAAATTATGATTTGCTGTCTGCTTAAGAAGAACCAAAGAAATAAAATCAAACTATATGTACCATATTGAATTGCATAGCATCATATTCTTTTGCATCGCATCGTTTCACGTTGAATCGCATTGTGTTGAATCAAACCATGTCCAATCACACCGCATGCATAGCATCATATTCTTTTGCATCGCATCGTTTCACGTTGAATCGCATTGTGCTGAATCAAACCATGTCCAATCACACCGCATTGCAATAGGGGTGAATCATATCGTATCGCATTAGTAGTTGCTTCATATGTATCTTTAATGTATCGGATCACTGGCAATGCACCGAGATGTGTATTGCATCGGCCTCAGTGATAGAGATGCACATCCCTAATACACACACAGTGCACTTGCTCAGAGAAATAGTTATTTGTGTGAAGTGAGAAGCTTATAAAAGCATCTTGCCTTTCTGAATTGAGCACTTTAGAAATGTAAAAATTTCAAATGTTGTTTGACATGAAACCATTACATTATATTACATTACCGTCATTTAGCAGACGCTTTTATCCAGAGCAATTAACATAGGTATATAAAGGAGATGCTGATGAATTAGAACCAAGGAATAGTACACATTTTCGAAAAATAAGAAATAGAGACAAATGGAAATACTTAAAGCCTTAAGAAACAATGGGCTTGTCTTTGACTTTAAAAATATCTTAACCCTGCGCACCCTGACCTTTTTTTTTTGGGAGGTTTTGGACTTCCCTCAGTTTAAACAGATTACTCAGGATCTGAAATAGCTATCTTCGTATGCCATATAAAATTTTGTTCAGAACTAATTTGTGTAATTAAAAATGCCACATGTGGTACATAGTGAAAAAAGAAATGCATCTATGTCCTGAAATGCCCAATATATTAAACTGAGATGAACTGGAGTTCTTTTTGAAGTAAACAGGAAAACCGTTGGTGATGCAGAGGTACAGGCAGATTTTGTATTGCTATTATGGAGCCAATTTTATATTTACTGATAATTTTCTTGAAGCAGTGAAAGCAAAAATCTTCTCTACACAATAAAATTAAATGGGAGGTTTCTACATGGAAAAATAACAGTTTTCAACAAAGAATGAGGTAATCTCACAGTGCTGCAATCTGCAACCTCGGGGTTGTAAAGGGTTAATCATCCTCTCTCTGAAAAGCAACAGCAGAATACAGGAAGCTTTAAGTAAGTGAAAATTAAAACAACAACATGATTTACCTTGACTGTTGGGTTCTACTGCTAGAGACTAACTGTATGGGATTCAAAACATGAGACCTTTATGTTCAACATGATTGCATCAGTTATGTCCAGTAAAGTCCCTCATCTGTTCACTGCCCAGACCCTCTATCAGAAAATGCATCAATCTGAGACATGTAATTCTTATTCACACATATACGCACATAAACACATATGCACACACAAACACACATATATAAATGTCTGTCACACTGCACCGCCATTTTGTTCACAGCCCAGTTTCTTGAGAAATTATTTAAGGCAACACAGCCAAGGGTGATATTGAAAACTGGCGTAATATAAAACTCTGCATGGCTGTCTGAAGGGACATGGACATGGTCAATCACATCTAGGGGACAAAGAGCTGCATATTCAAGCAGGAATCTCACAGGAACTTGTTCAGCCTGTGGTGAGGCAGGATACTGGAGGGCTCTTTGTTTTATCCAAGGTAGGCAGCAGCAGTGGGCCACTGCCGCGGTGCGGATGGCGGCCAGCGTGCTAACTTCAGAGATCCCGAGCAATTAATCACTGGATGCGCATGAGGGCGGTGTGCGGCTGGGCGGGGTCAAACTGGGGCTATTAAGGGAGGATGAGGGACCGGGGCCTCTGTTGTGTTAACCCAGTGATCCCCCGAGGGCCCCAGCTGGGGTGGAGAGTGCAGCTGTGGCTGCTACCGCTTCGCAGCTGCAGGGGTCTCTGAGCCTGGCCCGCTCAGGGTCCCCTCCACACAAGGGGGCGGGAGGGGGAGGGGCAAAAATCCAACAAACACACACCCCACGGCAACGCAGAAAACAACAGCATTCATAATATTTATAATTATGGTGAGAAGTAGAAAAGAGCAAATGACGGTACTTTACGATGATACTCATTCATTTTCCTGTACTCCTGTTGAACAGATAGTGGCTGAATGAATGTGCTGCTGTTGTGTTGGGTTCTTGCCACAGTCCAGCTGATTTGCCTTGACACCTATGACTGAATTGGTTACAAACTCACGCAATCATGAAATATTATTGAAAGACCTTTGTTATAAGACTATTAACACAAAAAACAAAGATGTTGGTGTGTTAAAATGGATGGAAAGTCAGACAGCTGGCTCTCGCAAAAGGCCTCCAGCCACACCCTTTTGGACAAAAACCCCTCCTCACACAGAGACAAGGACTTTTAAACATTCCACAATGAATGACATACAAACACATACCCTCTCACATGACTGAATATGGCACAGGTTAACAGAACAGGATGAGGTAGCCAATTACTGTCGTAACGGCATGGCTAATAGCTGGCTACCTCAAATGGTATGATAAATGACTGATTTCAGGGCACCCCTTCCACATTAGTGCCTTCAACAATCAACATCTTCATACAATTAACAAACACTTATAAAAACAAACATCACAGGGCAAGGCATCATAAGACTACTGCTATCAATCACACGAGTCCACCCTTATCCCACAAACATTATAATCATTACAGCCATAACACATTAACACTAACAGAAAATAATCCATACTATAACCCATTGTACCCACTGGTTCACCACCACCTCCCTCCATCTCATAGCTTAAAACATTAACATTTCTTAGCCAGGGGGTCTGCATTATTACAGTTCTAGTCTAGACTGCATTTAGTAGGCTTCAAGCAACATCATTCTGTCAGTTATTTATGTAACTAGAATAATTGCAGTACCGTTTATGACACCCTAAGTACTGCTGACAGAGAGCTTGTACTGGAATTACTCCAAACATGAAGGAAAAAGAACACCAACTTTGCAACCAGTGTAAAAGTTACCCAAGCCAGGAATGAATTGAAGAGAGCCACAGCCAAAAATAATGCAAAATCAAGAGCCTCCAAAAGAAAGCTTGAAGAAGCTAAAGCTGCACTAGATGCTGCTTACACTGAAGTAGGCCTACTTGAAGAGCATGTGAAGGCTGAGACTGAAAAGAGAAAGCAGATTCTGAGAATAAGCAATAAGCTTGATTTGTGGTTTGAGCACTTCAGTTCACATCTTGGCAAGCCTGAACAAGACAATGTGTATCTAAATGACACTTTCTTCTCACACAAGATATCTGACACCCTCCAATCAAAACAGGCCCCTTCACCATGGATGAACTTCAGACATGCTTAACCAAACTAAGAAAATCCAAGACCCCAGGTCCTGACAACGTACCAGCAGTGTGTGTGGTTGAGTATGTATGTATCAGGAAGGCACCATACTTTACCCGGAAGTTGCTACAACATGGCGCTATGGCGATGATGACTACTCAATGAAGGTGCACACAGGCGCAAACATGAAGAATATGCATGCAATTTTAATTGTTTTGATTTGCTTCCAAGTCCATCTCTTAAACGGCAATAGAGACTTTGTTATTCATTTTTTCCAAAGTTTATTAAGATGCATCGAGAGCACAGAGAATGACACAGGCAGCCTTGAGAGAAATTTCAGATTGCTTGATGATTACACCCAAGCCCTTGGTTCAAACCTGTCTGCTACTCGTAGCCTATGGGAAGCTGGGTGTGAGGCTAGAGAGAGCCTTTAATTAATTAATTAATTAATTTTAGAGTCTATCTATAGATGTTTACACCAAATATTAAGCGGATTTTATGCCGCCGAAGACCAGGAAACCAGTACCGTCAACGTGCCCTAATGGCCTTCCAGGTCGCCCACGATATAATATCACATCTGTACAAATTCACCACTGCATGAGTCTGGGATTGAACTGGAAGCCATGTATCATTTGTTCTTTTCATATTCAATAGAGAATCCAAAATCGGAAAATGAAAAAAAGGATTCGTTATTTCATTATTCGTTTATGAATCTGATACCAAAAAACAAAAACCGATTTGTTTTTCATACTTTCGATTTTATGCTCAGATCAAAATTAGGAAATGAAAAAACTAACTAAAAACTAACTATTCTAACTTGATTCAGATATTTAATTTGGTCGATTTGTGTGACATGGAAGTTAGTGTCTTATTAGCTTTATTCAGTTTTGCTAGCCTTGACGATCAATCATGGAGAGTTTCATCTTGTTCAGAGGAACTAAACGCGTAACTGTCAAGGAAGATGACATGACAACTGAAAAAATCGGCAGGATCTTCCAGGTATTGTAGTTTCATCTAAAAATATGTCATATTTACTCTGTAAAATCGCACAGACGTACGTTATTTTCTAACTACTAACGTTGTGGTGAGCCCCTTCCCTCACTGATTACATTTGAAAAGGTACATGGCCCCAGTCTCTACATCACCAATGACAACAATGTAGCCGTATTTCCTGGGACTGATGGCCACTTTAGCCCTTTAGACCTCATAGTAAGGAGGCATTACGAGGTGCACGGCGAGTGTATCAGCGTGGAGGACTCATCTAGTGAGCCAGTAACACATAACCCTACCCACTTTTCCTTCCACCGCCCACCCAGCACTGCTGTTCTGCTGCAAGGGCTTCTCCAAGAGCCACCGTGGCAAAAACATTTCAAAGGTGACCAAATAAACCTTTCACTCCTCATATGCAACTACTGTTTGTATCACACCAGATAGGAGCATCACACCAATGTTAGAGTGTGTTATACGATTACCCTTGTGTTCAAGGCAATATGAACTGCTGTCTTGTTATGCTAGCCATGACTACAAACAGTAAGACTTACAACATTATTCACAAATGTGACTTGAGCATATTTGACACTGATAATACATCTGCAGAAGAATGTGCTTTCAATGTAATGGCTACATTATGTCATCCAGTCACACAAGTATATCAGCATAATTTACCTGGATTCCCTGGCTGTATTATAAGAATAAGGCCTAAACAATATAAAATGAGTAAAAAAAAAAGTTTGTTTTCTTATCAATATTCAGGAACATCTTCATCGCTGAACTTGTGGATGGTAAGTTGGAGACAAGCAAAACGCTAACAGTGTGTTTTTCTGAATTTGAGGCTTCTGTAACGGGTATCATCAGTAAAGTCAATGATGCCCTTGAACAAGAGGACTCACTCATCCTCACTGAAGGCCAGGGAAACAAAATCTTGGACTCTGAAAGAACCAGAGGTATAGTTGAACACTTCATATTGTTTATATGATAGCCTCAGGAATACTACATATAAACCCAGCATAATTTTATGTCAATCCAGCATACTTTTTATGTATGCTTCAAATTAACTCATTTGTATTAGGAGTAATTGCCCAGTGGTTTCTTGAAACCTTCCGGTTTCAACATTAGGTCATTTCCCAGTTTCCCAGTTCCTAGGATGTTTTGTCCACAAGAAGGGAAAATTCACAGGAAATCTACATGTCCGTCTACATAAATTACAACAGAAAGGCATGATCTGCACCTGCTAGCAGGGAAGAAGCAGCAGCCTACTATCCCCCATTTGAGTGAGGTGACATTTTCATGATTCATTCAATGGGATGATTGATGCTGTATCTGATGGATCTAGTGCCTTTGATCTATGCCTTTGACAAGTGTTTCCAGTTCATACCAAATTAAGACACTTCTACATCTAAAATGCTCATTTTAAATTTCTCTTCAATTGTTTGGGTGGCAAAACCAAAATTTAAAATAAGAAAACCTACCGAAATCATTGTTTCAGAGCGACATTTTACGAAAAACTCTATTTTTTTTTTTTTTTGTCTGTGTCAAAAGAAAAACTAATAAGAAAACGAGGCAATTCTGGATTGTTGTTTTACCGTCAATTAAAGAAAATTGAAAGAAAAGAAAGAAAAGAAGGTATACGAACCCTTCACGCCCACCTTCCCATATGCTAATTCTCTGTGCTCTCAAAGCATCTTAATAACATTTAGAAAAAATTAAAAACAAAGTCCCTATTGCTGTTTAAGGCCCTGTCCACACGTACACAGCTATTTTTAAAAACGTAGCTTTTTCTATGTGTTTTGGCCTTTCGTCCACACGCAAACGGCATTTTAGGTCACTGAAAATGGATCTTTTGCAAAACGCCCTGCAGGGTGAAGATTTTCAGAAACTCCATTTTAGGTGTTCACATGTAGACAGAGAAAACAGATTTTTTGGCTTGTGACGTCAGAGTGTGCACCAAAATAACTTTTTTTTTCAGGCTTCTGATTGGCCAACATGGCTTTACGGTTAGGGTTATATCGTCGCCTGTTTGTTTGGCATGCTCTTGACAACGTGTGTTTGCGTTTTTGTGTAGACAGATTTTTTTAAGAACGAAGGAGGAAAAAATTTTCAAAAATACCCGTGTACGTGTGGACATGGCCTAAGAGATGGACTTGGAAGTGAATCAAAACAATTAACATTGCATGAACATTCTTCATGTTTGCGCCTGTGTGCACCTTCATGAGTAGTCATCATCGCCGTAGCGCCATGTTGTGGTAGCAACTTCGGGTTAAAGTATGGTGCCTTCCGGATACATACATACTCAACCACACACATACATACATACTAAGCACACACACATATACATACTCAAGCACAAACATAAATACATTCTGACACACACACATACATACATACATACATTCTCATACTCATATACATAGATACTTAGCATTCTACTTCCTGTTCTTCCTTCCTGTAGGGTTCAAACTCTCACTAGAGCCTTTATAAAAATCTGAATGTTCTGCCATTTTGTACAAATTCAGAATGCCCAATGTTACAAATGTATTTTCCTGTATTTTGAAAATACAAAATACATGTATTTTATCTTTATACATTTTCTGGCACCAGTATTTTGTATTTTATTTTGATATGTTTATTTGAGGGGTATTTTGTATTTTGTAACAAGATACATTTTGATGTATCTTTGTCCATCTCTGTATGGACCTTAACCACACCAAAGGCCTCACTATTGAGCCTCGTAAGTCCAGGAGACACAAGAGTAAGCATCTCACAGATCTTGGCTATGCTGATGATATAGCACTTACAGCTGATCAACTCCAAGCGGCACAGGAACTTTTAACATCTCTTGAAGATGCAGCAGCCGAAATAGGTCTTTTTCTTAATGTGAAGAAGACACTGATGCCATTGTCAGAATCCATCAGCTGCCAGCAGAAGATCTGGTCAGACTGAAGGCAGATAGGAACGCCTGGAAGCTTCAAGTGACTTTGATCTCAGCTGCGACTGAAGGATGATGATGATGATTTAAGTAACTGATAAATGATTTGTTCCTCACAGTCAAAACAAACAGTGCAGTGGAACAATTCTGTTGAAATGGTATAGACATCATGACAAACCCTTTCCTGTAGCCGCAGTGATTGCTGGATACTACCTTTTTGGTTGTGTACCTCATGGTATTTTTTATTGCTAGCAAACATTTTGGAAATAAATAAGTAAATAACAATTCTGTAGCAGTTGCATTACATTCAATAAAATATTGGAGCATTGATCTTACACAATTAAATGTGATTTATGTAAAGTAAAAGATCTATGAGAAAATACATCAATGCAAATGATCCTTAGTTTTCTTATGTGGACAATATTTTCAAACATTGTCACCAAAAATATGCTTACCTTCTAAATATGTACTTTCATTTCTGTTTGTCTGTGCACTCCAGTTTACGGTATGTTTGAAAAAAAGTGAAGACAACAAAAGAACCTGCCATGAAATATACGCATTAAAAGTTACAGTTTTGAACATTGTATTTTATTTTCTCAACAGAGTTCCCTTTGAACTAATGCCACATCTGCTGCATGACTGCAATTCTCAATCTGTGCGAGGCCACATATCATTGTGTCATCATCTTTCGGCACAGCTGATCAAAGACATGCTCTTGGGTTTTGGCTATGAAACATGAACTGTGAGCTCTTATGTGGCATAAAAAGAATTACATAAATAATACTACACAAAAATGTGCAGTGAATTTATTTTGCATAGGTACAGTTTTAAGTGCTTAAATGACCACAGCTCAAGAAGATCATCCTGGCAAATGTAATGTACTGTGTGATATAGGAAGCCAAACCAAAAGGAGGAAACCCCTTCCAGACTGAGAAGTATGTGTCCTATACTGCACATTTGTCTGCTGCTAAACCTAGAGCTGCAGAACTTTTTTATTATTTTGTATAATGACATACGCATTCATGTCTGATCTGTCAGATTTTGCTGTAACATTGTACTTTTTACTGTTGCTATGATTCGTATGACTTGGAGCAAACAAACAGAGGACAAAAATGTAACTTTAGAGGAACAAGAAGACTAAAAATGAGTCAAATACATGAAGCTTACTAAGACATGGAGTGCTGAGATGCTGTCCAGAGCTCTTAAACTGAGATCACGCAAAGGTCATCAGCCAGCAGGAGAATGAGATGAGAATGAGGGAGAACAAGGCTGCAGGGTGTGCTTTTCTGGATGCGTGCAACAGGGTATTTTTGGGTTCATACATGATCCACAAACCAAATAGAATGCACTTTTGAAGACAATATCACCCCAGGCTCTTTTTCCCCTTCCTTACAGAGCTCTGGAATGGGCCAGCTCTCAGGGTTGTGCAGGTAAGGACAGCCCCTTTTTTGAGCAAACTGCTTAACTCTTTGCAGAGGGATGAATGTTTCTCCCAATGAATATTCCCACAAAGCTTACCTCTGATGAGCGATCTGATTCCAGAACATGTATGGCTTTGCCACACTGGCATTTCACTGTCACTTCACCGAAAAGAAAAGGCATGTGCACATTCTCTGCATCCTTCGACGGATCATTCCATCTCTTTGTCTCCCACATTTGATCGTTCTGTCTTGCTGCCCCCCTTGTTTCATAAAAAAAGAAAATGGTTATCACTCTCCTCATGGCAGATCAACTAATCTCAAATGGTTCAATGTTGCACCATTAGAATCCAGTTAACATGCATTGGAAGTAAGCAGAACTGTCAGTAATTTGGTACTCTTTATAGCCAATCTATTTTTTAATAAAGGCTCAGAAGAAAACATTCAGTATTGATCTGTATTTATTGATCCAGAAGAAGGTATAGTTAAAGCTGACAAAAATCAATCAAAATACATTTAGAATGAAGATAGCTTATTGAAGAACTATGAGGTTGCACAGACAGATAAATTAGTAAAACGATGAGAGATAAATGAAAGCAATATTATATAATGGTAAAGAGACTAGAGCATGTTTGTGATGTAAAATAGGCATTTATATTGCATTAAACAAAACATCCAGGGGTCTGGGTTAATGACAGTCCACAGTAAACCTCTCAACACTTCAAGATTAATGTATCCTGCTCCTTCTCAGCACAGAAATATTAATAAATGCTACAGTTCCCTCAGCCCTACACTGTCTCCATCTAATCCACAATAGCAAAAGGACATGGATACACTAGAGTAAGAAAGACTGAATGTCAGTTTGCAATAGTAAAGATTAATTTTCTCACTCCATACTTAAAGAGCTACTATGTGGATAAAACTGTAAAACCTCACTGAATTTGTCATATCAAAATCTGTTATATCAAAAACTGGTCATCATCTTTCATTCAATAAGTACTAGTGGCTAGCACCAAAAAAAATGGCAAGGCAGCTTAAAATTAGATAGGAATCTGTCACAGAGAACTATAGAAAGGACTTTTTTTTCTTTTTCAGGCAAACAGTTGAAAGTTTACTTGGGTTTGAAAATTAATGTGTCATAATTTCCCATCAACATTTTATCTGCCTCATGAATACATCATTCTATATGTTTTTCTCTTTGCCACTGTTCATTGTAATTTTTTTTTTTAGAAAAAAATTGCCAGAATCATTGGAACTTCTAAGTAAAAATATGATGACAAGACACTTATTTTTATAGATAGAGCTACAATTACAAAATGCCCATTTCTCAAGAAAAATATGATTGAATTTGGTTGCATCATACAGATATTAGACAAGTAAATCATTGTTAAAATTTTTTTTAGAACATGCTTCCAACTAGATTTCTGTTGTCATGAGAATTGGAAAACAGACTGTAAATTTGCGATCTGAATGGCTACCATTTGTAATTTGCAGTTCATATGTATCAGATGTAACGGGTAAGAGGCAGTAGTACTAATCTCATTTGTAACGGCAAGTTGTGAATTATTTCAGAGCTGCAGCTCGAACCATTTATATATCAAAACAAAATCCAGCTTATACTTTCCCCTGTGAGACAAAAATTCTTCCAGGTCAATGACACTATAAAGAATCACAAGATAATTATATCAATGCTCTGCAACCCACTTTTCAAACTGTTACATGTTAATTGTGGTATTTCATTAAAAATTAAAGCCTGCCCATTGCAGATCAAAGTTTCTCTTCATGCCAGCGAGATACTATTGGAATACTGTCACCCACTCAAGCCGTTTACCGCATCAAGGTTAATTACAGAGAGAATTAGAAGCGGAGGTCTTCACTATGTTTGTCAGTGTCACCAAAAAAAAAAAAAAAAATGTCAGCACCAGCTGAGACCATGTGGAACCTGATTATTATCCAGTTTTAGAACACAATATGGGGTCTATCCCATGAGCAGTAGACTGAAAGCAAGTTACATTAATTAAAATCAAACTTATGTCAACTACACAGCCTTTGAAAACACAAATGTGGCATATTCAACGGAGTGTCTTTAGCAGTTTCCAATCAAAGTGTCATGGTGTTGGTATGTTAAGTGTTGCTTAGCAAGAAATAAAGCTTGCTGTCATTTCACTTTAATCTGTAAATGAAAGCTTTTAATGGTAACACCCAGATGCTGTCAAGATGTTAACATTTATATTGCATTTCTCCCACCATGCAGTGGCCAACAATTTGAGAATAATCACTTTCAACCCACATCTGTTTGTAAGGCATCAGAAAACAACCTCTGCCAGAGTAAACAATCTGACCCCGTTTTAAAAGAAGCGATAATTATAATCCAATAAGACAAATTCAAATGAGTTCATTCAATTAAAAGTGCACCAAAAACTACAGCGTGGCACAAATCCTGGTATTTCTAAATATCCCCAGAAATGAAAGAACATCAAGGATGTCCTCCACATAAAAAATGTCACATTTCTTCTTTGCTTTCTAAAAACAAGTGAAGTCATTAACTCATTGCCTATCCCCCAATTAAGGAAATAGTATGACAACATATACTATACATCCACAAAATGTGACAACAAAGGAAAAAGTAAATATAGTGAAAAGAGACAAGAAAAAATACTGAAAAGCACAATGTTCTGAAACTATATTTCTCCAATTACATCTTCACCTGCTGTAGACCGCTTCGTATTTTTGATACTAAATTAATTCTTCTTTCAGTAGTGTTTCCGATTTTTCTCATTTTTATCTGATTCTTATTCTTATCTGACCTCAGGTCCTCTCTCCCTTCATTCTACTCCTCTGGTGTCTTGCCTCTTTTTCCATGTTTGCTCCCTCACATCAAGCCAGCCATTGACTTGATAATCAATGTGGTTGTCAAGTGCATCATAACACCTAAGCCACATATTGAGAACTTGTTCTTTGATTAGATGTGCTCCTTGGGAAAACAAGGGTATTGGCCATGACACCAAGTTTCCTTTTCTGACCCATCGTCATCGTCGTCATCGTATGGTTTCACACCTCCAATCCTAGATCCTCGATCCATCTCCTGAAAGGTTCGCCACATTCATTTATAGGGTTATATGCACCCATCACATTCGTGACTGGGCACTCCAAACATGGTGCCTGAACGGAGCAAATGCACACCTCCAAAACATGAGATTTCTAACCCACGGTCATGTCATATCTGATATTGTGTCAGACATCTTCTTCAGAGTTAGCTTCACAGTCAGCACAGTTCACAGAATGAAGGAAATTTCCATTTGCACCACAATGTTTTGCTGTTGTTTGGAGGAATAACAACTTTTCATCTGGGCTGCTTTTGCTGCTGTTCTGTCTTGAACGACTTCATCAGAAAATTAAATTAAGCAGTTAAATTTATTTATAGTTTCTTTATGCACACAAAAATATGCTTGGCTGTCTTTGTCCAGTTATTAAAACCAACACACAACAATGCTTGTCCCTGACATTTAAGAAGAAACATCAGACCAGTGGCACCTAAGCACAGGTGATGAAATACCTTGTCAGCTGCCCTTTCCATTCCAACAAGGGAGGCCATGTCACTGTATCAGAGAGAATTTTACTTGATTAAGAATTAAGAAGAAGAAAGTTAAACAAGAAAAACTCTATCCACAATCAACCTTGCATTGCACTCAAAGCCATCTCTCTGTGTGGCTGCACATGTGCCTTTAATTTTAATCAGCACTTTCCTGAGCTGTGATAGGCCATGGCAAACATATGACCTAGTCTTCATTGTTTTATGTTTTCAAGCACTTATAACAAGAGCATCAACATATTTCTCATCCATGTTTTTTCATGATTCATCCATTTTTTTCATGACTCCCTTCAACAGCTGCAGTGACATTCTGTTATTGCCTTCAGGTTGCATGGATGACACAAGCAGAGTAGCATCAAGCCTCCATTTGGAACCCACTGCACTGTGGTGCACTATGGGGCTTGTAGTTTGAAAAATAGTCATTGACTGTGTGCAAGTGTTTTGGAGGATTGCATTAATCTCACATCAGTGTTTTTGCACAACAGCAGAGGTTGAAACAACCTTGATGTACAATTACCAGTTCCAAAATAGGGTGGTATGAATGCATTAAAAAGCATTGTAATACTTTGTAGTAAAAACTACAAAGATGTGACTGTTTGAGGAAAGTCCACACTGCCACACAATGAACAGATTGTGTTACTGTGATTTTGAACTGGACATTGAACATGAAATGTACAATTGCTCTTGGTTTTACCATTGGATCTTGAGGAGATTTTAATCACCACTTTCAGCTTTTTTCAGTTTGGCTGATTTGTGCTGAAGTTTAAATGTGATGCATCAAAGGAATCTGCGAGATGATTGAAAGACTTTTTTTTCATAATTTACAGTGCCTGGATATTACTTAATGTGACAACCAAATCACTTTTTTCCTTAAGAAAAAATACTGCATTCCTCTGTGAGTGGGGTGACACCTAATGCAGAGGGAATGGAGATATTTAATAGCCTTTTATTATTTTATTATTTTTTTATTCACAGAAAGCCATAAAAGAGGACCCAGTGAGTGGAGAACCGTTGCTTAACGACCAAAATGCTGCGGTTACAATAGCAGGGCTCATATTTCTGACCTTGTGTGCTCTCACCTCCCTTTTTACTATTTAATAAAGAGGGAGGGAAAGAGAACAGAAAAGACAAGCAAGTTTAAAATTCCTGTGAGGTCAACACTGGCTGCCTCAATGCTTTTTGCAACTTAATAATAGAAGTTTTAAAGTTTAAGTGCTGCTTGAGGGTTTCAGCACCATTCATTAGAAATCATCAATTGCCTCCTTTGCACAGAGAGAGGTAGCATTTACATACAGTAGCATGGAACTGTAGGAGAAGAGAAAAGGGGTATTGAGAATATGAAAGAGCTATCAATCGGGAACTACAACTGGAGTAGATGAAGCACAAGTGCATTCTTCGGAAATATCTGGCCGTCTGTTTCGATATTTTGTGCTTCCCCCATGAGATGCAAAATTCCAGATCTGATATGACTGGAGCTGCGGCTCAACCCTGCTACTCCGCACTTCAGCGGCCTCCAGCCCAATCTTTTATTTATCCGTTTCGCAACAGCACTTCCCAGCACGGCCGGCACGGGGAAAACCTGCAGCTCGGCGCCCGTGAAACTTTTATATGCACTGATGTCAACGTTAAAGAGTCGAACACCCTCCCTTACACTTGCCAACAAATCACTCTCCAAACAGATCCACACACACACACACACACACACACACTCAGCAATAGTCTGTACAGGGAGGGCTGAGGCCCGAGGACAGCTCACGGCAATGAGCATGCTTTCTGTTCTGAAGGAAACCCACTTTTGAATGCTTGTAACTGAAGGAACACAGCTCAACCACATAAATATACCCATGAAGTGCAAGTTATCCAAGCGGTGACCTACAACAAAAAGGCATTAATTGAATAAGGTAAAAATGGATTCATTTATCACTGATGGAGTAGTTTCATACTAATGGTTCTGTGCAGCGCATCTGTGATATTATACTGCTACGCTGCACAGTAGTCCCTCGCCAGCAGCGGGTTCGTCAAACATGGATTTGATTTTACACAAGTAATAAATTCTATCAAGTTTCAAAAGCCACTCCAAGTATCCACAGTTTGAGGTGTGTTTAACCAGCTAAAATGTGCATGCTAATTTTCTCGTTGCTGACATGCATCTAGACTGCCTACTGTCTGCTTGCCCCCCCTCCCCAATGTATTGGTGTGTAGAAACAGCTGTCATGAGAAAAATGCATGCCAGCACATCAATGGAAATACTACAGTTCTAATGTCTGTAGAGGACTTGTTTTTGGAAGTGCTACATCCACATAGAGTGAGGAAAGGCTTGATGTGAATTTAAACTTGAAAAAAATTATGAAATAAAAACAGGATATATATATATATAAATATATCCTGTTTTACTCATGATTTATTCAGCCTCTAAAATGTGTTTATGGCTCCATAGCTCTGCATGTCATCAGAGAGTTAGCTACAGGGAGCTGTGTTAAGGGGAGAGGATGATGTGACTGTGAGAAGGACAGGCTTTCAACAGCATCACCAGGGACAGCTCCTCTATCGTTAATTGTCTCCAGACTTGGGTTGAAGGCTGTGCCAGTGCTGGTTGTATCGCAGGCCTCTGTAGCTGGTAGCCAGCTTCACGAGCACCTGGGGCAAGGTTACTAACATTACTTGCCAACAGAGTTGGGAGGGGTACTTGTATTTTGCTAGAGACTATTAGATACATTTATATAAAATCAGAGACATGTTATGACATTACTCAAAATAAATCATTTAGATCTCTTTTTTTTCAGTACCGGGAATCTCATCAACCCTTTTTAAATACCAATTTTTGTGTATTTCGAATGCAATGTGCATGTGTTTTGTTACCCTTGACCCTGTCTCCGTCAAAGCTGTGTTGACAATGACTGTGTTGTCTGTCCATTTGAATAGATCTGTGCTTCTTTACATGTTTCACTGCATGTTTATCTTGGTCTTCTTGTATGTATGTATGTAATATGTGTGTGTTTAAACCATATATATGCCATCAAGCACAAATTTGTAAACTGCAGGCTAATTCAAGCCACCCATCTCTACAGTTCATGGAATAAGGTATTATGTCAATTATTTCTTGTCTGTCATACACCTGCCTGTAATCACTATTGTATCTTCTGACTGTCATATCTCAAAATGATAATGTAAACAGCTTTTGATGCAATTGTTGTCCTGTTGGATATGTATTGGCTTGAGCCAGTTTAATAATTAAACATTAGTATACTTGGATATGACAACCTCTGATTTTTCATTAGTGCATTTTGCCAGACAGTCTAATTCTAACTGCCCTCCATGATTAGGCAGTACTAACTGCAGCATTTCCCTTTTTAATGTCAGGGATACATATCAAACTCTGCTCTTCCAAAAGCCCATCTGGTTCTTGCAGATGTCTCAATCAAGGTAGCAGCTGCCCGGTGTCACCGATCACAGTGGAGGCTGAAGCCACTGTTGGACAAGCTTTTGTTTAATTGCTGGAAATAAGGCTGTATTGCACTGCTCTTACCCACTGCTGTGCTGTCCCTTGGATGCTAGCACAGGATCATCTCCCTAAATGAAAAACCCAGAACTTCTTAGACTGTTCCACTCATTTGCATTGTGGTTATAATGGACCATGTTGACAATAACATGTGGGGATGATTGCCTCTGTGTGTGTGTGTGTGTGTGTGTGTGTGTGTGTGTGTGTGTGTGTGTGTGTACACACAGGGGATATATTAGTCTGAGGAAGGATTTAAATACTGCTACACACCAAACACACTCCACTCTTCAGAAACAAGACCACCTGACAGAATTTTGTATAATTATAATTATACGTACAGTTATGATTACAACTACAACACAATACCCCTTTTCAGTGCTAGTTTGTTTACATTGTGTACTTTTGTTATTTTATTCCCTGAGCTGAATTCCCAGTGTCTCCTGATCCTTCCTGTTACCTAACCTGTCTTGTTCCTCTTTTCCTTCATATTGTCATATCCATATACCACTTCCTCTTGCTCTCCCTCCCTCCTCCACTGCTCTTGTCGTATGCATGTGTACACAAAAGGATAAATCTTTCTTGACCTCTGGGTGGAACCACCATTGTTTTAATTCCAGAGGGAGGGTGGGACAAGGGTGTCTGCTCTACTGTGCAGATTGTTGTAAACAAAAGCTGACATGGTAGCTGCAGAGAGACCCACACAAAAATGTATACAAACACACAAGGATATACCCACAAACAGGCATTCACACATGCATATATAAACAAATAGCCATGCATGCAAGTTTATACACATAGACATGTATGCAAAAGTGTAAGTGTAAACATGCATACAAAAGCACACACACAAGTATCCATTTGATGTCTGCCCAAGAACAGGACACAATGTCTATTAGAAGCATTGTTTGTGATAACCATAGAAATGCATCAAATATTAGTTTTTTATTACTGTTGTTGTTATTGTTATAAGTATTTCCACATAATCAGCCTGACATTATTATTTTTCTGGTCCCTCTGCAGCAGTTACACTGAAAGTATCCAATTTGAGATGAGCAGATTAAATTCTTCATCACTTTTCAGGCACCCTGCTGTGGCTTCACTATCAGTGATCTGTCAAATCAAAATATCTCAGGAAGGTGTTTCAAATTATTTGAAGGCACAATAATTCCCACCAATGAGTACATATTGCATATGTAGCATATATAGTGCATGCAATGTCCTCGGTAATTCTTTTTCAATTGCATCTTTTTCCTCACCTGTATATTTGAAACATAAGTATTAAAAGTAAACAGTATCATTTTTCATCCCAATTTGTCTTCCAGTCTGCTACATTAGGAATGAGAACTCATGGAATGAATAGTTACCAGTATATTCTAGCTAGAATAGAATAACTAGTAATACACTGATGTATGTCTATAGTGCAGATTAAAATAGTAAAAATACCCTTTATATTTACAAATACACTATTAAGTCAGCACTTTCAGTCAACTAAACAGGATTAGTGCATATCATACACTGTACACCATGTTAATATCCCTGTGTACGTTGCTAAGATTAGCAATCTCGTGTCACGCTGGGTGAGTATGCATTGAAAATATAGAGGCCAAAAAAGAAATAAAAAATTGGATGTAGCACCACTTGAGATCTGAATTAACATGAGCTAGGGATATTAAGGTCTTCTGTTAAGTACATTAAATGAAGCGTTCGCAATGGAGGTATTAATGTTATGCAAAGCTTTATTGAAAAGTATAATTTTACAAAGGCTTGAAGCAGGATGTGTTATAGTGGGTACAAAAAAGCATTGAAGGCCACAGTATTTTCTAATACCATGCATAGAGAGACACCAAAGTGAATCAGTACAGAGCACAGGTCTAGGATGACTGGTTTAGATGCTCATTATCGGTGAGTGGCTTCAGTGAATGGATAGCTCTGTTAGAAGAATGCTTGACACCAAAGGAAAGAGAATGCTTACCTGAGGTAGTGATGATTGACAAAGAGGGCAAAAATGGAGACCTCATGCATCTTGGTTTTCACAATTCCTAAGAAATTAAAAGCAAAAAATATATATAACTGCCTAGTTCCACACCTAATCAAATAAACTAAAACCACCAGCATAATCTTCTTCCCAGGGAGAAGTCTGCCAGAAGCATGGCACAGAATGCAAAGCCAAGCCTACACATCATTTCCACAGGAAAGGCAATATTACACCGTGAGTCACAACTCATGACCGAGATCTGCACTAAGGCAGTTAAACAGTGTGCTGCAATTAGCATGTTTGTGTCTATGTAGGAATGTGGATGCACATCTTGCTGAGGCCCCAGAATTGTTTGCTTGACTCAAATGCACAAGTGATCTTTCCCCATATGACAGAAAACACATTATTAACATTAATGAAAGAGTTAATGGGCCATTTTCTAACAAATCAATTTGAATTTTTTACAGTTCCAATATAATGATGTTCACAGCACAGGCCAATAACATTTTGCTCAAGGAAATAGTTTTAATGTGTTTTATGGACATCAGATGTTGTGAGTAATGATATGCCCACAGAATGCAAATAAGATGGCGGTCGATGATCACGATAATGTGGTGATCAGCTGTGCTGGGGTTTCAAACAAAAATAAATTGCGTAGAGCTGCAAAACAACATATTGTCCATGCCTCTGCACTACCACCATCATGAAGCACAAAAAAACAGAACAGTTACATTTTATTCACAAAGAATTCACTGCTGGATGCTGAGCTATATTATTTTGGTCAAATGTGGAATCTTGTACATCAGCATGATCACTTTGAGAAAGAGATGAGTTTTGCTCACACAGATTTCTTTGTCCTCCCATACCCACACACATACACACACACACACACACACATACATCCTACTGATCCACTATGTGTGCACTGCCTAAATGTTTGTTTTCCAACAAGTAAGAAATCAGTGTGGGAAAGCAATGCCAGTTCAGCTCTGAGGAGAACGGATTTAGTATTGATGAGGTTTATGATAAAGCTCAGAAACAGGCAAAAAAAGGAACCAGAGAAAGAAGAAAGCCCTTTTGCTTTTAGAATGAACATGGACAACACTATGTTTGACTGTCCTACTGGCCTGTATACGCCATCCATTTATTAATAAATAGTTTTCCACCTGTGCCTTGTGTGGTCTCTACTGTTGGGTTGTATTTCTGGCACAAAAAGGAGTTAATAAAGCACATCAAACTGAAATGTGTTGACAAGGTTTTCAAGTTGACTTGTGCCTTGACCCAAAACTTGTCCTTTCACGTCAATCTGCCACCAATCTACAGACCTTACTGACACTGTTATCATTGGAAAAGTGGGCATGATATATAGTTGATTGAAAAATCATATGACCAATTAAAGTTCAGCCTGCAATTTTTCCATTTTCTACAAAGGCAATGACAGATAGCCCACAGCCATGAAGCGCATGTACCCAGAAACTGCATTAATTTCAGAATTTAAAAACTGATCCCCTCGTGGGTCAAACTAAACACTCACACAGAAATGAAAGTAAAAACAGATGCAGTTGTCGCATTTGCAATTAATGGGTGGGTTAAAGTTTGTAATCATTCCCAGCCTCTGAAAAACAACTGAACAGCAACTAGCTGTATGAACTGCATTTGATCCAGACCTCCAGAGAGTGTTGACTTCAAAATGTGGCTAACAAATGCCATATTACAGTTTGCAGACGTAAGCACATTATCAGTGTGAATAAATGGGTTCCACATTTGCTTCAGCACTTTTGACCATCAGATTGTTTCTACAAAGACATTGACCAGATTGAAAATATGCACTGACAATAAATATTAGCTACTGTTCGTTCTCAGATGTATTTCCTCATTTCCATCACTGAGGTATTTAATTTATCCATTTAGCCATAGAATTTTCCAGTGCTTGCTTCAGTGTAATGTTGAAAGTTGGGTTCAAAGTGCTATGCTGGTTACACTGAATGCCCCTCCTCTCACTCCAGAAGGAGGCAGGGAAGTCTGTGTAATGAGGCTCTGTTTACTGTGGCATTAGATAACAGCCAATGTTTTGATAAGTTTATGGAAAATAATCATTTTCACCATGGGTTGTCTATTACACTAGATAGTATTATTAGAAAACACTGACAATTGATCTCACAGGCCATCCCTGGAGAGCAGTCTCAGAGGGCTTGGTGTAAATTCATGTTTTGCTGTCATCTGCATTTGAGGAAGACAAGGGTGGAGGGTGAGCCTTTTCACCAGATTGTATTAGGAGAGAGGACTGTACGTGCGAGACACATGCGAATTACAAAACACCATCATGAACTTCACCAACCCCTCTGAGTCAAGCCAATGGAAAAGGGGGGGGGAGAGAGAGAGAGAATCCTTACACCTGCAGATGTACAGTGTCCATGCTGAGATATTCTTTTTTTCATGCATTTGACATTGAGGGGGGCATTTAGTGTAACCATGTTGGAGCTTTGTCCTCAAAAGAAATTACCTTAAGCAAATATTCCTGTAAATTGGGTTATTACTCAATAATTTCTGTTAATTTCTGTAAATTATTATGAACAATGAACTGCTAAAATAGATTGCAGTTTGAGTTAAAAACACAATAAATAAAAATGCTTACAAATGATTAGCTAACCAAAACTTAAGGACATAGCTTTATTGTAACTGCAATTCATTTGAACCCCGCCTAAATCCCTCCAACATTTTAGTGCTAATTGGATAGATTTTTTAAGGAATATTTGCTTGAAAACTCAAGACATCTAAGTTACATTAAATTCAAACTTGAATGATCCATGTTAAAAGACTGAGGTCTTACGCTTGTGGGGATAACATATGTCCTAATATGGACACCATACAAGTGATCAATGCGACTAAAAGAAGAGCAGATCAGTCCACCGTGGCTATATGATAAGGCATATTATTGCATTTCTTGGATAGCTTTGTGCAAACTTTGAGACTACAGACTTTTTGTAGTTGTAGGCCAATGCAGAGACATTTAATCTATTCTTTTAACTACTTTTTTTTAGTTTTGCTCCCTCATTTCTCTAAAACAGCAGTGGGTAGGAAGGACTAGCAATAACACAGCATGCTGTAAGAGATACCTGCAACGTTAATAAAATTAACTGATAGAAATGGAATTGCATTTTGCAATTCAATGAAATTAAGATCCCAGTGGTTCAATCTGGTCACATTAATGATGGGTAGCAAAGGGGTTTTTTTTTCGACAAATCTCATAGGGAACAATCCAAATATAATAGGTTTTCAGCCCCATGACAATCCAATTATTATGCCAATCAACACCAACTTCATGCTCTCCAATAACAGTTTTAGCTCTAAGTTCAAATACCAACATATCCTTTCATGTAAATAAATGTGTTTACCTAACCTTTCACTTAGATACTTTTTAACACTTGAAAAGCCAATCTAAATTAAATGGTAATCTTGAAAATTTCTCCTCAGGAGAGCACTGTGTTGATTTTGCTCCATGAATTGAATGACCTGAAATATATCTTTACTGATGACAATTGGGCATTTACAGATAGTTTTTCTCAATACAAATAGAATTCTGACTGGTAACAGTTACCAACTTGCCAGCAGTTTGCGTGCATCCTGCACATTCTTGTTAGGGGCATTCCTTCAACTCTGTCATCCTTTCCCCCCGGTAGAGGATTGTCTGATTGTCTTCTCTTTTTTATGATGAACCAGTAAAAAATAAAAGATGCAACTTAATCCAGCATCTGATGGACACTAAACTCTGATCTGGACTGTCTCCTCTGCCCATAATCCCTGAGAAGAAGAGACAGCGTTAGATGACAAGATGTAGTTACAACACTTCAGAAGGTGGAAAATGTACCAGAATCTGTAGTAAAAAGAACAGATGTGCTTGCTAATTGTGTTTGGAATGCATAATGGTGTTCAGTGCATAATACACTTACTACCCTAAGTTTACATAATTTGTTAAAAAAATTACATGAAATACATACCTTTATATGTTAATTTTATGTCATGTAGTTAAATGTTTCATCTTTATATTTTACTGTTTCACTACTTTTTAAAACCTCTTTCTTTCTTTACTTTCTTCTTTCTTTACTTACTTTACTATTCTCATTTTCATTTGTGTGTAATTGTGTTAATTTTTATTTCTCCTACTTTTTACACAGCTATAAGACTTTAAAGGTGTAGTAATTAGCTTTGGACGTTTCCATGAAACATGGCCTCATTAAAATACCTAGCCAAGATGTCACTGGTCTTGATTATGTCACAACAAGCAGTCTTGACTTAATCATTTTTAATATGCCTCACTTGGTGTGGGTTTGTGTACCTACCTAAGAGATGAGCAGATGGGATTATGAGATTCAAATTATAGTGGACTGGACTGTCTACAAGTAGGTGTGTTAAACACATGCGCTTCCACACCCCAGGTGTGAAATATTCACTCCCACATTTACACCTATAGGGTTTGAAAGGATGTCACTCAGCACACTTTCTGCTCTTTCATCAGTTTCAACCTGCTCGCACCTTTTTGCCACTCTGTCAATGATACTGTGAAAAAAATCACAAGGTTTTTATCCACTGCCCAGCTTTCTAACAGAGGTAGCAATTAAATGTAACATTTTTCACTGTATCACTGCACTTCAAAGAAAAAATCCTGAAGTCTGTGTTTTACAAATACAGTGTGCACTTATAAGTGCTCATAAGTGACACACAAGAATGAATACATACTTTGTATTCCTGGGAAAATTAGGATAATACGCAAATGTCACAAAATTGTGGGTTTGAAATTGATACAGAAAAATAAAAACTTTGAAAATGACCAAGCAACATTTCTCTTAATTTAGTTCAAAATAAATTGAAGTTACTGAAAAAAATTTGATTGAATAGAAATGGAATTTGGCTCTGTGTTCCTACTTAGAAGTATGTTTTCAAAAACTTCAAGGCCAAAATCATTTTTGCTGAGAGCACTTAATAGAGAGGGATACAACAGTTCACTTATTCTACATATCTGCCCTGCCTCTTTGTGAGCTGCTGCTTGATACAGAGTTTGAGGAAAGATGAGAACTTGAGATAAAGCTTGTCCAGATAAGACCTCAACAGTGTTCTTCTACACACAGACACATGCGTACATGCAAACACAAATACACATGCATGCACACAGGTACACACACACACACACACATTCACATACACACAAATGCACATACACACAAGCATCAATATCACAAATGATTAAACATTCATGGCCCTTTCTTGAGAACATCTGCTGTATGAAGGAATTGACCGGGGGATTGACTGGAGGGAACCTGGAGGACTTCTGCCACCAAAGCTTAAGAAAGTAATCAGATGGCAAGGTGCTGGCAGGAGCATTACACAAACCAGCACACACTTCTGCAGCCTACTCTACGCTCAAGGCCATTGCTAAATAAATCATCTGCAATAACTAAAAAAAAGATGTGTTCACAACACTACATAAAGTGTAAGGCTCTGTGTGGCAGAAGATATCCCCGGGGCTGGAAAAGAAGCTAAAATGTAGGTGGGTCTGGCACTTGGTGGATTTCTGTTCAAACATTCAAATAGATCACTCCAGAAGAGGAAGAACTGCCAAGAAATGATTACCTGTGATAATCTTGTATTTTTCTGCTAAGTAAAATTGAGCCACTAACCAAAGAGCTGTTATCTTTACTTTTGTTCCAAAAACTCAATAGATATAGAAAGAGTAATGATACCTTTTCTGTGGAGATGACATGTGTTCCTCATCTCAAAGAATATTAAGCCTAATAAATATATTTATGAGCACTGCTTGTGATAGCTGTAATGCAATCATCCATACCGCGTGAGAAGGCTCAAGATGCTGGGAACCCATTGACTTTTTGTAGCAAATTAGTCTATAGGTGAACACTGCTAAGCTTTTTTGAATTACGACTAGAACCTTACAGCTTTATTGAAACAGTCACATCAATTCATAAAGTTATTCTTGTCCGGATTCATTAGCTACACATTAACACCCTTTTTATTATTATGTTTACTACCACTTTGACATAATCTATAAATAACTGCACTTGTAATCATGGTGCTCCACGAGGCAGCATTATCTAATCATGGATGGATTGGCTGCGTTATTAAAAAATGACAACAGATAATAACAAGCCCGGGTCAATAGCCACAAATTAAAAGATCTCAATTATGTGTAATGGTACGTTATCTAAAACAAAGAGTGCCATGCCGCTCTTTAATTGTAGGGACATGTTTCCTTTCTTCTTCTCCCCAGCCATAAGTGCTCAGCTGTGACCCAGCCACACGGAGTCAAGGGAAAGTCTTGTTAAATTGCTTGTGCGCCAATCTTAATCCCAACAATCGCAACAAACCAAGACAAACGGCTGTGTCATTGATTGGTGTGTCTTCTGGACGCGATCCATATTTCACATTAACAGTATTTACCTGAGAATTTGTAGATTTTTGATCAGATGAGCATCTTCACAAAACCGCTGTATCTTGTTTGTTCAGTTGCACCCTTATAACAAATGCATGGCTTTAGGAAAAAAAAATGGTAAGTATAGCTTCTGATGGACACATGTCAGTTTAGTTCAATTACAATAGAAAAGTGTCCCAGTCCTAAATAAATATATGGATTCTCTGAATAATATGAAACATCTGTGTTTTATATTCCAAAGCCCTTGCGATGCAAAACCAGCAATGGAACAGCCAGACAAGGGTGGCTCATAATTTTGATTTTGAGGCTACCGGTTTTAAACACTTGTCTCTTTTTTTCAGTTGCTGCAGGTGACCTCTGTAAATAATGCCTATATAATGTGTGAATAGGTGGTGTGAAATTAGCATTGTGGATCTGTTCCTTTCTGATGCCAAGCCCCCAGCCACTGGGATCTCATCACCCAGACCACACATAGATCCCCACTCCCATGCCTGATGCCCGTGCTCTCTCGTTCTTACCATACCATTCCTGTCACAGGGTGGAGCTGTTTATAAAACCATGCCAAATTTCAAATTAGCTTTCCCTATTGTTTGGGAAAGAAGAAATAAACACCTAAAAGTTCATCTATGTGGATTGCAACTTTAGTTCTTAGTCAATGAACAACACATGCATTTATAAAATTGGAACTTAATTGTCCTTAATTGGCATCAAAACTCCTTTTCAATTCCTTGGTTACTTCCCCAGTATTTGATCCACTTTCTTCAGTACTATTATTCAGTATTGGTATACTTATTCACTTCTGTACAGCTATGCTAGCTATACACCACAGCCGCTCAATGTGTTTTGGCTCATGGAAAGATGTATCTCTACCTACCATTGACATTAGCAATCTTGACTTGTCCACTGCTACAGGATGCAGTGCTTTTTGAAATGTATATTTTGGGGATGGAAATGCAACTTATAAATGGATCAATACTGTATTCCATGAGCTAGTTGTCCTTTTGCAGAATAATAACACATCACTTAACACAGAGCAACTGTATCTCTCAGTAAATGTGTTTATCTCTCAGTTCAGAGTGAGAAGCTCTGCATTTCCAATTCAGACAATGTCTTTGCACTCTTTTCTCGGTTTCCACAGCTCTTCAAATGTGCAGATCATCATTGAACACACGCATGCAGGCCAATGTGGCTTGTGGTTATTCACTACAGAAGAGGATCTCGTGTCTGTTGCTCACAGTTATGAAACAAACTCAATTCATATGCACCAAATAGGTTGTAAATAATATATTTGAGAAGCATTAATATTAGCATTTGCACTTAATTCAGAATATTATGTTGTCGATCAGTATCAGTCTTGTTTGTTCTCCCACCCCGTGATTTGTCTTCACATTTTCCTTGGCCTGATAGCTCCATTTGTCAACCTGTTGTCATGGCAGTTTTTATGAATAACCACTCACTTACAACTCAGGAGCTGTACTTGAAACAGAATGAACGGAAATCAGCACACAGACCTCTCAATAGATAAAGGTTAAGCACCTTTTTACTCAATTATAAATACTCCAAGCGGGAACAAAAATTAGATGGTCGCTGGGCCCACATCACAGAATAATAACAGGAGAGAAGAAATTCATTTACAAGGTGTTGAATTTCAAACCTTTCAAATTAAAATTTGCAGAGGCAGAGGGTGCACATTACAAGTGTCTGCCTTGAAATCTCTTGGTGTAACTAAAGGAGATAAACAGAAATGCTAATTGTAATGGTAACCATTCCTTAGAGACTTGATATTTTGTTCATCTGTCCTCCAAACATCTGGATCTTAAATGTTCAAATAAGAAGTAGAAAATGAATTCATTAATAAAAAACCTGACACTTAATGATAGAAGTGTATATTACCTTCCCCCTCAACGTACCACAGAGAAAACACACACAGAGTGAATCCCGATTACTGGATAAGTACCTCCAATATTGCAACATGTTCTGTCACCGTTTTCTCAGGCATGTAGCTCATGGAGTAGCCAGGATTGCGCAAAGGAAGATGCAAATTTCACTTAACCAACCATAGGGCCAAATGCTGCCTTTTGGCTCAGGGTGCTGCCACTTTCACGTATGAAAGTAGACCATATACCAACTACATTCTGTCTGCTATTGTTTTTCACTGGCAGTGTCTGCCAGCATTTTATGCCACCATAAGGCCTCTGACTTGTTACTTATCACTGCTCAGCCCTTGGCACCTGATGTTAGTCCTCGCCCCATCTAAGCAGGGCCAGCCTCAGTGTCATTCCATTTCCACACATCCTGGCACTGCTACCGATCTCCGCCGGTTCCTGCTGACTCAGTGTCACGTCTTTGGCCATTGATGTTGCAATTTGATGAGAGTTTGCTAAAGATCCTTGATGTGAATATCTCTGCCTCTGGAGTCAATTCATGAGCCTATTTGTGCATGGCATTGAACAATGTCATTATTGAGTGATTGGCACAGCTCTACAGAATAAAGGTTACAGATTTAATAATGGTACTGTTAGCTAAAGATTGCTCTAATAGTCTTGCTGTCCAAGCCAAAGATGAATTCCAAAAGACAGAGGGGGGATTGATCCCCCTTAAACAACATGTGGAAGTGTGCATCACCAGAGCCTTTCACCTCTGTTACCGGAACTACTTTGATGCCTCGCTGACATCAAGAGGGAATAGATAATAAGATGGTTATTATGACTGCAACCTCTGTTTTTACATGGTAAATGATCACTGAAAGCGCCTAACAATTACAGGCCTTGTCCTTTAAGCAGCATGGAGGTTTGAAATGGTATGCTTTAAATAATTTATAATATGATTTAAAATACCATAGGGATAATTATAAGTAGATTTATGTATTTCTATAGTAATTAGCATGTTGCCTTTCCAGATTTCTTTTGCAGAATTCTCCCAAGGACACACCTCTTTTCCTCAACCCAAATATTCTATGCAAGTATCCTTGTGTGTTCAACAATTTCTGTTCTTGCTTCTTCATAAAAATTAAATTGCACTAACTAGAAATGATACTAAAAGCAAATTTACCCTTAATAGAAAAACACCTACTTATTGGACAGTAATTATATTTCAAATAATTGGTTTGATTCTTAAGCTAAATGTATGCCTTCTAATTCGCAGACTGACATTTCTGCCCTTTTCACAAGATAAGAAAACAAAGCTATTTTTAAAATAAATTATTCACATTGACCATTATTCACATGAACCGTTAAGACAAGTTAACAGTGTTCAATTAGTAACTGAGCACGGAGAACTCCTCATATTTCTCATGTTGTGAAAAATGGTTCTCTGGGTTACATTGCAAAGACGTACACTCAGTTCCTTGGTGCTGCTTTAGGTATGTATAGTATGTAAATACAGGAGCCTTTCTTTGGTATAATTCCAGATCAAACAATAGTGTGCAGCATTATTTCCTTTGCAAAAGAAGTAAGCTGTCTAAAGAGTCAATTTATTGTTTATTGTAAACTATTAAAGCATTTTTAGAGATAATGCCATGTCCATTGATAAACTAAACTGAATAAGTCCAAGCTATAGCTAATGATGGCCTTACTTATTTTAAAAGCACATCACACTGTATGCAAACTGAGTGTGACTCATCATTTCAAGGCTAGAGAAGATTGCAAGTGACAAATTTAATTGGGCTGATGTCTGTTTAAGCACAGCTTTGAAGATGGTAAGCTATCTGAACTTCATTTTGTTCATTTGTAAAGCAAATACCACACATTCATCAGACAACAAATTAGAACCATTCGGTCCTTTGTCCTCCAGAGAGCCCCTCAGAATGGTTTAATTGGGACTGTATTAATTGGTGTAGACCCATATACACATGCCTGCATTAACAGGAATTATTAGATTAATTAATGAACTGCAAGCAAATGTTATTTCTCTAATTTTGCATTTCCATTTGCACAGAAACCATAATGGATCCATAATCTCAGTAATAATTAATATGAAGCTTCTTCCTTCTATCTGATGTCACTGATGTCCAGGTGTTTATTTAATTTTAATCTTTAGTCCCACTGACAAAAGTAATCTTTGACATGGCTTTTTGTCAAAAATATTGTAGTTAATAATTTAAAAACTCTAGTACAAGGAATATAACCTCACAAATACTTATTTAACATTATTAAAATAAATGAAATGTTCATTTAAGTTTAAATATTTATGAGCATTTTATGACTATATTAATTTTGTTTCTTGTCAGCTATTTTGATTTTACAAAAAGCATTGTTCATGAGAGAAAACATATTTATTAGGTTAACCTGGTCTAACAATGCTCATTTAACCTGAATGGGTATACTTCTTCTTAGATAGATAGCATTAGCATTTATCAACAACATAAACTTGTTCATGCTTAGCAGCTATCAACCTGTGTGTTGTCCTTCTCAGGAAACACCCAGCCAGCAGCAGAACTCAGTGATGTAGAGTCTACTTTATGGGGAAATGTTGAAGATCAGCTGGGGGACATGATGTTTTCAGCATGAAATCCATACAGAGTATTACAAAATGGTCCAAAATGTAGTAATGTAACAGCCCATTGTGTCTAATAATACCTTCAGTTATTTTAGTTTAAATGTTTGCTTTCACAAAGAGCCCAATAGCTTGCTTCATTTTATGAAGTGATGTTCCAGTCCTATGCTCCTTTTGAAATCATGGCAGTTTGGATTGAATCTTGAGACTCAACACTGGAGATTGATCAATTAATTAAATCGGCCACTTTCCTTACTGACAAAGGAGATAAGAAAAGCTAAAAAGCAGCAGTTACTGGATGTCGCTTGGCTCTCTCACATTCCCTTGTACTCCTGTCCTGTCACTAATTCTCCATTTGGCGCCGTGGAGATACTAAGAGAACATTCTAAAACACTGTGTGGCAGAGGAGAGACAAGACCTCTTCCCTAATACAAATCCCCCCGTCATCACCACCTTGTGACAAGATCACAGTCACACATGGGAGATAACACTACTACAAAAGGGGGATGAGAATAACATGGGTGAAGGGGTTCATTTGAGTGTCGAAGTTCAAAAGCATAGCTTGTCATTATTTCTGCCTTTTTCTTTTACTTCTCTTTGTGATTTTCAGCTTTAATAGAAAAAAAACATTTCCAATCAATCTCTTTATGCAAATATGTATTAATTAACTAAATGAAATCATTTCTATTCTGCTCTGCAAAAGCCTGCAGGCTAAGAGTGCTGTGCGTTTGTCTGCGTGAGTGACTGTCTGTGGGTGTGTGTGAGAGAGTGTCCACCTGCATATGTCAGATTTGTCTGTGTGTGTGTGTGCATGTGTACATAATTATGCACATGTGTACCAATGTATGCACAGCAGCTGGAATTTGGGACCCAAGGGGGTTTGGATTAGGTCAATTTAATATATGTCATATTAATGTTTAGTCACCCCTTTAACAAATTAAATTAACGATACAGTATGCACATTATACACTCATATACTACAAGTACACAGACAATGAACCAAGGGAAGAAATTGATAACTCTCTTAATTCATCTAATTCATTCACAAGTATTGTTAAATTACCCAAGGGGAATTCAATCTAAATCAGTATGTCGCTCTGTCCTTAACACTGAATAAAACAATTATAGCATTTTTTTCAGAGACTATCAGATCCGTAATAATGTGCATTTAAAATGTTGCACTTTCTTTAATTTGTTACCCAAAGTTAAGGTGAAGTTCCATAGAGGTTATACTAAATCCCACCTTAAACCATTTCAAGATGGCAAGACTTGGCTCACACTGACAAAAACGGACTGTTTCAGTTAAAAATATAAGTGGACCAACACCAAAAATTTGTACTCCAGAAATCTGACACTTATCCAGAGTAAGCTTTGAAGCAATACTGCTACAGGGAGTGTTAACATTATTCTTTGAATCAAAATAAATAAATAAATTTATTGACGTGCTGAGGTGTATAATTAGTTTGTGTTCAGAAGTTCTGTTCATGAATAATTATCAGTTGCCATTACCCCTTCAGCTATGTAACAACCTGTCACTTCAAACAGATACTCAATATTTAATAAAGGATCATAATGTATGGATACTATCATCATACAAATGCAATGGTGACACCTCAACAAAGGGGGTCTCTGTCACACTCAGATTGCGGTTTCTGTTGCTGATCACCAAGGTGAATATCTAATGAGCGCTCTGAGGTATTTCTCAAACACACCTCCAAATGATCATCACACTAATAGTATTTCATCATTTCAGTAAACAAGCTATAAACAACAGTATATCGTAATACAGCAATGACAGCTGAAACCATGGGGAAGTCATAGGGAAAATTATGATATTCATCTTACCAGGTGTGAAATATCACAATATCTTTTTGTTCACATACAAGCACAATAATTGAATAGGAGCTTCCTTGACCTTTTATCTGTTGTAATGTCATTTTGAGAATGCCACTACCTGTCTACATGTTTTATTTCACTCTGCATGTCATAAGCAACAAATTCTGCAGAAAACAATATATCACTACATTAAGCATCCTGTCTGATATCCGTAATATGTATTCAAGTAAAAAACTAAATAAATAAGAAATATAAAATACAGTTCACACACTGTGACTGCTCAACCACAAGGTGGCATCTCCCTATCTGGAGATAATGTCTGTCTGCAGAAATGACATTCTTCTAAAGTACAGGGATCCAGAGGAAAGCAGCACAAATACAGGTCCCTACAAAGAAGAGCTGATGCTTCAAAGATCTTACTGCTGTAAAGGAATGCCTGTCTCACAGTTCCCTGGTATGACACAAACAGATGATAGTGGTTTCTGCCTCCACCTCCCACCAGGGGATAGCTGGGCAGAGGCATTTCACTCACTGTGGGCTTTGACATTGTGCACAGGGCTTGGTGCGGCCCCAACAGGACAGTCTCATTCTGTTAAATTGCCTGCAGCTGAGCTAGGATCAGCAGCAGCACAATGGTTCATTTTATTCATTGATTTTTACTTTTGTTTTTATTCTTGTCATTGTTAGTTGTTATAAAAGACTGGCATACAATACAGCAATACATCAAGTAAATATGAAGGCGATAGAAATTAGAAGCCCTCACCGGCTCCCCCATTGACTTCAAGCCCCTCCAGCTAAAGCGCGCACTGGAGCGGACACCATTTCCTTACCCCGCAGCCTGCGGAGTCACAAACTGTGGCCCGTCAATCGGTCACACAGATGGCACGAGACGGATGCCACATCAGGAAGTGTGTCTAACAGTTTAAGTGTTAGAGCTGCCATTCAGCGGAGTACGATGATTCAAACAAAAAACTGCAGGCATTGCTCATGGGAGCCTCCATCACATTCCCTCTGTGGAGGCATGCTGCATGTTTGGCTATGGTGGTATGCACATGTATACAGTGTGGTGGGTCTATCCTGCATGTGGTTGTGATGATGAAGAAAAATTTTCAGAGGTAGCATCAAGAGCCATTACAGACAGTAAGATAAAATAGTGTTTCATGACCAAAAAACTGAGAAGGTGTAAAACGGTGTTGCAAGCCACAACATAGCTCGAATCGACTCCATTACCATTTAAACTGCCATGCAACAGATGCAGGGAGCCACTGGAAACATTATAGCTTGAGGTGTACAGAACTGGTTTCCTGCATTTTCCTTGCATCAGACCATATCTTAATTTGTTTATTTCTTATTTGCAATTTACCATATGGAATGCGATCTGAAAAAAAAAAGAGTCATCAATTATGTTTCTTTTCTCAGCAGGTCATTACCAGCAGTGCTAATTTCCTGTTTTTGCCCAGTGGCCCACACAGCTGTAGCCACTGCAAATTTCTATAGGTTTAATTAAACATCTGCTTGCCGTAATTGTTTAATTTGAGGAAAGCACAGGACTATAAAGAGGAGCAACTTGGGGTAAACCGTTCAATTGCAGTCTTCAACAATCTATTTCCACAGCCTAGAAATACAACACAGACACAGGGAAAATTTATCTGGGAGTATGTCAGTCAAACTGACAAGAATTAGGCATTTAAACAGTCAAAACAGCTGTTGTACACACAAATGGACCCATTCGTCTGTATGTGTTCTTTGCCCCTAAAGTTTATGATCCAAAAGAGTGGCAATCTATAGCCCAAGGGCCGTAACATAGGCATTAATGAATCTTCTGGTGTAGAAAGCCTTCTCTACACAAAACCACATAAGACACACTCATTGTTTTGCAGTTCATTCTATTGGCATGACATTAGAAATAAATTACTAATCTGTAGTTGAGAAATGAAATGGTATGAATTAAAATTCAGTCATGTAAATTAAATAGCATAACATGTACTTATTTTCCCATGTTTTTTTTTGTTCATAATCTGACAAATGCAAATTGAAATGGCTGTGTGTATGTGTGCGTCTGCCTGTGCGTGCATGAATGGGTGTGTGTGTGTGTGTGTGTGTGTGTGTGTGTGTGTGTGTGTGTGTGTGTGTGTGTGTGTGTGTGTGTGTGTGTGTGTGTGTGTGTGTGTGTGTGTGTGTGTGTATACATATGTGTATGTGTACATTAAAAGCTCAGCGAACATTCATTTCATAGGTTTTCTTTTCAGTGGGCAAAACATCCTGACCTATTTCCCCAAAATCCCCCTTCCTTTCATTCAAAATTATCTTACAGAAAAAAGGGGAAAGAAAGCTTGATTATCAGATTCAATCTTCAGGCCATCATGTAAATAGTCACACATCTTAGGAAGCTGATATGCAAAATACCCCTCTCCTGTGTGTCAGGATCCTCGGAACAAGGAGATTAATAGAATCCTAAAACCGTAAATTATAGCTTTTCTCCACCACAGCAGTCAGGGGAGATGGCACCAACCCCGGGGGGATTCTTCACAAAAAGCAATTCCACTGGAAAAAAAATGCAAATCTCTGGATTCGCAGGTGAAGGGCAAATGACTCTATTCATTTATTTTTACATGCATCCACACATGCGTGCATGTACGGGAAAATGAAAAAGGCCATGTCCGTCAGCGCTCGCAGGTGAAAAAATATCAAGCAAACAATCGTGTTTAAAATTCTTCATTGCTCTTACATAGACGTGTTTTTATGGTGCTGCGCATGTAGGCAGTCTCCTGTGGAAAATGTACATGGTGCATTAATACTTGCCATGTTTGTTTTCTGCAGAGGAGTGCTCAGCTTTAACATCGTCTTAAAAAACCAGCTGACCACAGCCAGGCAGAGCAGTGATTATGAACACCATGTAGTATTTATGCACCCCGTGTCATTGCCATGGAATGATTCATACAACGCCATTTCAAATCTGTGCTTTTTGTCTGTCTCGGTCTTAGCAACACTGATGTCCTTCCCACCCCCCCCAACCCTTCCCTCCAGTTCTATCTCTTTACTATTCATTGAGATACAATCGACGGTTGGCACTTCTCCAGCGTTAGATGCATTTGAATAATACATGACATGCCCTTTCGCTGACATCACGGTGCCAGAGCTCCAACAAGGTATGAATCTTATTCCATATACACCTGTGATGCTCAGCTGTTCACCATCTATGCTGTCAACAATTTATCACCGAATGCAGAGTGGCGCTCCAAGTTATCAAAGTGGTCGGCGGGTGCATATGATCTAGTCAGAGCATCTGGCTCTTCAGTGTTCCTGACATTAGCACAGACAAGAGAATCAGTGGACTATTGAATGCAATTACAGTAAGCGAGACTGACAATAAAGATTGATAGCGCTTTCTCATTTTATCACATACCAAACATACCGGGGGTTAAGACTCTGCCTTGAGCTGCCGGCGTCAAATAATGATTGAAAATATGCCACGGAGAGGGAAGTGGCTTGAAAATAATGATAATAAAAAATAAATTAATAAATAAACCTGAAGGTTCTCTTTTATCCATATTCATACACCATTAACATACCTACTTCTGAGAAAATGTGAAGCATCCGTCAACAGTTCTAACGTAAAGATGAATACGCTGCAGTAACCAGGTTTTCTGTTGTTTTTCCCCCCTCTTTCATGAAATGCAATCCAAATGATTTAGGGAGGAGTGAAAGTCACTGCATATTTGAACAGTGCAATCGAGTATAAATAAGTGCTTTCAGTACAAGCAACAACCTCAGGCTAGAACAAAAAAAGACAGAATTTAAAAATTCTTACGGGTATAATCACAAAGCTGAATGTACTACCAATACACGTGTAAACATTTATACACCTTTTTTTAAATAATAATTACATTTATAAAAAAATAAGGGACAAACAAATGTGGCAAGTCCTTCAGTTACATAGACAGAAACTAAAAGTATAACCAGTGGGTTGGCGATACTGTTTCTTCATTGTATGTATTTACCAGTGACAGGTTGAACTAACTGGCAATGACTTGCACCTAGATGTGTCACCACCCCTGTACAATATCAGTATATTGAGGCATTTCTGGGACTGACATGTTCTTCCTTCCAAAAGTACCATGGAGACAGCTGGACTTAGCTGTGGCCAGATTAACTCCTGTAGAGCAAGACAGTGGGTACAGGATGAAGACATCAGAGCCCAAAATACACCTGGCAGCTTGATGCTGAAAAATCAGACAGGACAGAATGTTGTGCTTGAACACTGTGACATTCCTATAGAAGGTGGCCAAATGCTGTGCTTAGTGTCAAGTCCTGGTAAAATCTGTTCAACAACAGTAGATGGAGAGTTTAAGACAGACATGAGTAGAGGTACCATCCATGTTTTGTTAAGCAAGTGGATCGGTGCAGCGATGGAACTGGACACTGTGCTGTAGAACTAGTGTTCTTACCCCACATACAGGAAAAAAAAAATTTACTTACCAAACAGTAGCATCACTTTGTATTTTATTAAAATTGGAAGCAAAAACAATTTGTTGCATTTTTAATGTCTTTCAGTATATTCAAATGGACAAGATTTAGTGGAATACTCAGCTACAGTTTTGGATAGCAGCCAGATTTTCCCACATGATAGTCTCATGCTAGCTACAAAGAGGATCAGGTTATCTCAATGAAATCAGAAATCTCATTCCTTAGAGCAGATAAGAGAAGGCCCTTGTTACAGTGAGCTGCGGAAACAGAGTTGAAATAGTGTGGTATAACTGCGCTAATACATGGTTGAATAATCAGCTCTCAGATACAGTTCTGTCTTTTTATTGATTCTTCCTCAAAAGTACATAGTGTTTGTTATATGACTGTGGCATGTTTTGACAGAGTGATCTGGGAAGCCATTTACAAACATGTCCTGTGAACTCTCAACAGTTTAAAGGACTGTGGATAAGATTGTTTGCGTTGGTTGCGTAAAAATAAACCATTCTCAATGTTGTTTGTGTGTGTATTTTCCTATGCACAAATTTGTATTCAGAAGCAGTGAACCAGATAAAAATCTCCTTTGTGGTCGAGTTGTACAGACATTAATCTATCCCAATCAGCCTTAACAAACTGCAGCTAGCAACTGCAGCAACTTGCAGCTGTAGCTTTGGTGTGTTTGTTTTTGTGTTTACTGAATGGCTGTGACTGTTGCCTGGCTGTCACCAGACAGGGATGCTAGTTTTTGGCAGGAACGGCACTCTTACACTTGGAAAATTTATAGTCTGCACGCTTATGCTTAGGAATATATCTGCACTCTTCTGCTAATGAATGGCAAACGTTTGTTTGAAAATTTTAACAAAACATTTATTATTTTACTGTAATGTAATATACATAAATACAGATACCTATGCCCAAATTGAATCACAATACATTTTATCCTAACCTGTCACATTGAGGCCATTGTATAACATCTTGAGGATTTTAATATTACTAAAGTGTTATTTCAGAATTACAATATGCATAACTCAGGATTTTAATATTAGCAAATCTGTTATTTCAAAATCACAAAACGAATCATTTAGAAGTGAAAACCTAAATATCTGACAATTTTGAAATCCTGAAGCATGCATCGCATGATCTGAAGGTAGCCTTTTTGGTAGTGTGGAAATCCTGTGATCTTTTTCTCATGACCTCTAGTTATTGAATGCCTAATTGCTCTCTTGAGAGGGCCTCAACAAGGTACAGTATTGTCTACAAGTGGTTTGACTTTCTTCCATTTAATACATTCGTTTTAATGGATTTTGCAACTTCTGAACTGATAAACTGGTGTAAGAAACAAACAAACTTAACACATGTTAAAATTATTATTCAGTGTTAAGCAACAGTGTACGCTGTAGTGTGATTAATGCAAAGTCTGGTCTCCAGTGAATTCTGGTCTGTTGGTGAGACGAGGGCACTGACAGTTGGGAACATGTGCATGCACACACAGTCACACAGGCAAAGTGATAGGGGCTTATCAACAGAGATAAGGGCCCACTGGCCTTTTGCCTTGGAAATGCGAGTTTAATCTGAAAACGACTGTCAGGTGCCAAAAAAAGAGATTTGCTCCCCATGGATATAGGGGGTAAATGGGAAACCCAGCTCTGCTCCATTATATTTTTTGCTTTGCCCTTTTAATCATTCATTAATTCACCATTCATTATTGTTGGTGTTTGTACAAACAGTAGCCCAGTTACTACAAAAGTCTCATCCTAGACCCTGACACTGCAGTTGTATGGACTACTTCATCTTCTACTTCATCTTCACCTTGTGATACAGAACATTTTCAAATACACATTTTTTCATTCTCTTTCTTCTATGGTACATGACCTGACATCATCCCTTGATAATTTCTGTTCCCCGTTTACTCAAGATTAATATGCAAGCAAATATTCTGTAGCATTTGACATTCATTTTGAAACCCTTGCTGGTTAATTCATGGAGACACAATGGTCAGTATTTGGTTAGGCCTTGACATGAACCCTATTTTCCAAACCTTTCACTTATCTTTTACATAACACACTGCATCTTTTAATCGTTGCATCTCTTTTCCTCTGGCCTTTGGTGACAGGTTTATGGAATAAACAGGAATGTGAATCCTTCTGTTATTTGACAAGGCACATCCCCCAGTTTCGGCCGTTCTGTTCAGATACAGATCTGAAACGTCTAAGAAATTAGCTGTCTTTCAAAATGGTTCCTGGCACACTGCACATAACTGCTGTAGATAAAATGGAGCTGCATGCAGTTACAGTAGTCCGCTTGTGCTGGGTATGAGACACAGCTAATACCATACAAATACAAATATGTCATGTTTGTGTTTAAGAAATTCCCTTGATCTGTATATCGCTCGCACTATCTATGTGAAAATAAAACATTTTTTTAAGTAATTTAATAATTTGCATCTAAGTGATTACCTGGTGTCAACTGACATCCATGTATGTGTTGGTGGTGATTTGAAAATCAGAGAAGGAAAACCTGAGATTAAGCTGTACTGTGTAAAATTGCATCTATAACCTTCAAATGGCTTGAGGAGTTTATATTCCAAAAATTTCTCTGTGGTGACTTTTCTTTCTCACCTTTAGATGGAAGAAAGATAATGAAATACTTAATATTTAAGTATGACCCAAGGCACCATTTTGATTTGCATACTTTCCTGTTTTCTTTACTTACAATGAAACAAAACAGCATCACATGCTGAGATAACTAAAGTTAAGGGCAAACCACAAAGGATATTAAATAGCCCTTTTACTGTTTCAATTTTACTAAACACGAGGCATCAAAAATATGTGAAAAACATCCATCCAAAAAAGACCCCAGGTATAATTCATCCCCAACTGATGCTGATTTGCTGTGGAGTCAAATTAATTTGCATGCCTCATCATCTCACCATTGTTCCCTGCACCCTGTCAGTCAGGAGATTCTAGGTAACCCTGCATGAAATTCTGGAAGTAAAATCATTATGCAGGAATCATGTGATTTGCAGAAGTAAAATTATCCATCAATAACTAATTGCCTCTGTATACTGTCTAATTCAGATGCTGTAATACAGCATTGCCCTTACATCTCTGCCTCTTTTTAAGAGAATTAAAAAAAGAAAAGAGTGATGTGTTTACGGGCTGGTGACATCTATGGGCTTGTGACCAGAGTTGTGTAATTTGCTACACTACTGGCCATTTCTTCCCTAACAATGCATTTTATTATTAAATTAGCGCAGCTATGCTTACTGCATTATAAAAGCTATTACGAAACATGCTCTATAATATATTGTAATCACTTTTATTAACACAATTTAGACCTTAATGTTCTCCAAATGCACCTGCAAATTACACTTGCTACCCGAATGAGAAAGAAGAGACTGCTCAAGTGGCTGAAGATATTGTCATGTCTAGGGCACCTGCAATTGGCTCTATGATAAACCCAGCATATCCCAGCATTCCCAGGGGAAAGACCAGGCAAGGGAATAAAACAGCTGGATGGCGGGGGAAACTAAGAACGGTTGCTAATGCAGTTGCTCTGGGAATAATTAAATGTAATACAAACTAATTTGCCTTTCCAAGATAACTTCGGAGTAAGTGAATTAACTGTGGGAGTTATAGTCCCTAGAATAGCATGGGCCTTTATCAATTGGTTTCTGCGCCCTCCTGCAGTTCTATATATGACCCCCAACACACATGTACACAGGCACACACGCGCACACGCGCACACACACACACACACAAACACACATACACCTTTGCTTGTTCCATTCAGGCATCTTACAGTGTATGCAACACATCTAATTTATTCAGAAATGCATGTAATAACTACTTCACATAAGCATAAGCGCCTGCGCATAACTGTTATTTTGTTTTTCATTTGTTTTCAACAGATTTTGTTCAGTTCCACCAGGTCAGACAGACTCATCTGATTGGTACTCTGGGTCATCACAAAGTGCTTTCATATCACAGCACACTAGGTCCTTACCCTGTGTGCCAGCTCCTTCACAAGGGGTAGCTCTTTACAGAATTCAGGATGTGTTCAGTTCTGCATCTGGCCAATATTACAGGGATGCGATACTATACATTCTCCATTCATTAGACACTTTCCAAGAGTCTAAAAAATCCTGAGAGATGTGATAAGGAAAGCAACATCTATTTAGACTATTTCTATATATTCTATTTCTTTAGCGATTGGTTAAAAAAAAGTTTCAAAAATAGCCATGCTTTTTTTTTTTTTTATTTAATTCATATTTTGCCACAGGTGAAGGAATTCTTCATTGAAGGGACCTGAGGGTATTATTGGATGGCCTGACTGAAAATAAAGTCAGGACCCCAGGGAACCTTCTACTCTTTTTGATGAGTGTAATCTTTATGACCACAGAGAGAGAGCCACGCAAAACACAGAATCTCTCCTGTGTCAGAGTGTCCCGATCATTGCACTGGGGCATTGGTTTCCAACTGCTAGCCAAGCCCAGCTTTGCTTAGCTTTAGGCAGGTAAGAGCAGCTTCTGGCAATTTATTCCAGGTTGCAGGTTTTGGTTGCTTATTTTAATAAGACGCACAGACATAATGTAATTCCTGTTATTTCATTTTTCTGACAAATTATAATGATTCTATCTCCTTGTGTTCCTGTGGCTTGGGAAGGGCAAAACCTAGCCTCCCACTGTAACCTGAAGGACTGGTGCTTTATCTTGTATTTTTAGAAGGACAGTGGAAGCTTTCCTTCAGGAAGGGTTTTAGAAATCTGATTTTTTTTTTTTTAGTATGGTTCAATTCTAAATAAATTATGATTGCTATTAATGTTAATTCCTTTGTTAATTTCAAGAATAACCTGACATTCCAGCTCGTGTAATAGCCAGTAAGAACCTGACTTTATTTTAATATCTGGCCAACTAATATGTCTTAATTAAAAATGTAAATACCAATTCCACTTCATAAAATACAGCTTGACCTAGTTTTGAATTAATGATGGTGCTACAATATATTATGCACAGGTCTTCATGTTGGAACAGAATAAGAATGAAAGAGAATTAAAAAGAAGTTGGCCCACATACATTCTTATGAATAGAGGAATCATGTTATGGTAAGTAGGCCATAAAGGTACTTAACGATTATGCAAAAGAATCCCTTTTTCCTGGACTACATGAGAAAAGAAAGATGATTGAATTCCATGACACAATAAAATAATCCCTCCTTGTGATTTCTTATTCCTTTAACCAGAGCACAGGGCATGACTTTATCATTCATTGCCGTGCCAGTATTGCAGGTGAATGCTGTTTTGTTTCAGAGACCCCAAAGGTGCTGAGGAGGTCTAAATAAAAAGTGTGTTTAAACAGGGGTAACTGGAGCAAGGACTACAGAGCTTATGAGTGTCTTTCAAGGTCAGTGCAGGCCACTATTGGTGATTGTATGTATAACACCGCACACACACACACCACACACACACACACACACACAAACACATAAACACATATATACACAGATATTTAACCCATTTTTCAATGTTTTGCCTTGGTTTGGGTTTTTGCTTTCTTTTTTTAATGGGAGCAGCATGTTGCATTTTTCACAATGGAGACACCAAAACAAACTCAAACAGCAATGATATCAGAGTATGTTCCTAAACCACAAAATAACCCACTGTATGACTATGTATTTTCATTGCTCTGCATCATGTTTATGTTAGCGGTGACTCTGTTATCAATATACCCAGCCAGGCCCACAGTAATGTAATGAGACAATGAGTTCCTCATGTAGTGCAGGTGACGTTTGTAATGTTTTTGTCTGAGCTTCACCATTTCCCTCTGCACCACATCAGACTGATAGCAGAATTCGCCCTTCATTTTCTGAATGTGCTCAAACAAAGGGTCATAAAACTAGGACCCTCCCTTACACATCTCACTTTCTGAGGTATGAAACCCGGGCTGCGTCCCAGTCCACATTTCCCCAAGCACTTTACCCTCAAAATGGTACCAAGTGACATGGTCAAGGGTATACGAATCTGCAAAATGGACTATCACTTGCCCTGAGCTGCTCTATTCAAGCGACTGTACAAGCTTGTACCCTTCATATTTGGTGTGGCAACCCAGGATCCCTTTTGTTTGGCATTCCAGGGTACACTTTTGCACAGACCATTTTTAATTAATATACAAGAGTTTGACTTAACCACAGTGACCCTGAAAAACACTGTTACCACAGATAAAATTTTCTGAAAGTTACCATGTAAATGAATGTTTCTCACACAAAAAAGTGGTAACATTTGACCGAATGACCACTGCATTTAAATTATAAATGAACAGAAACTGTGACAAACACCACTGTATGTACATTTATGTGCAGGTCTTGCCAGACCAGAGAGCCATTCAGTATGCTTTCCAAAAGGTTTGCTGGATTTCAATTCTCAGCTAAGTCTAAATCACTCTGATATGTTAGAAAACCAGGAAGTTTCATACCAACTGCTAGCCTTTTTTAGCAACACAGCCAGATTTACAGGTGACTGCTGTTCATTACAATGCAGATAGTCCACTGAGGTCATTTATAAACAACGCAGGCTAAGATTAATTGGAGCAGGACTCTTGCATTAAAATAATGTTTCACTCATTTTTCCACGTTGATATTTCACATAGAATGTTACTTCCTGCAGACTGACGTAATTTTACTTATGAACCCTCAGTTTCCAAAGTACTTGTAAACTATGGGGAAGATCAGCATGGAAGTTACATGATTTTATAAAATTGTGTAGTGTTAAAATTCACATTTAGATTATTAATGTTTTTCATTGCAGTGTTAGCTAAAATTCACAAGTGATTTCTAGATGTCACCGCTTCTAGTGTTTCTGTGGTTTTGTGCCTTTTTTTTTTTAATTCACTCTTGTTTTGTCACAAGATGCAGTACTGGAATGATGACAGCAGGGTGTGTTTCAATTCATTCCCAAATAATACGCTTCCCTTTCCTCCTCAAGTATGTCCTTGTGTGATGTCACAGGAAGTATGGACTCACTTGCTCCCTTGCTCACTTACGGATTGGGATGCAGCCCTGGCGATTGCTGGCATCCGATCCACACTAGCCTTATCTTGCAACCTTCATAAGACGACTCCAGGGGAGATTCTGCAGATTGGAGAGATTTGCATGATTTTGTGAAGACTGCTACTCCTCCCTCTGGGTCCAACAAGGGACCCAGCCTTCACCACATGGTGAGTGTTTCCTTTGTGTGTTGTGTTTGCTTGTGTTGTGTGTATGAAATGTGTTGTCTTGATTATTCAGTAAGTCTATAAATTTTGCATCCTCTCCCTTCAGATTATTTGAGTAAATTATTTAAATGTTTAGGTGAAACTCCTAACCTGGTCTCCTGATAATTTATAATTCACTATTTACAGTATATTTATAACAGGAATACTATACTCACTCTATTAATTGGTACCCCAGTTAATGATAAGATAGCCATATCCATTACACTCATCAAAGATAAACATTTATTTACTGTACATCAAGTCTATGGAATGCCTGAGTTTCAAAGATCTTGCTCTAATTTCGTGGGCTTTTTTGGGGTGGGGTGGGGGGTATTTGAGGCTAGATATAACTTTTCTGTAAGAGCAATCGATCTCACCTTAAAATCTGGTCAGATTGGGTCATGATCAATGTAAATCAGAACAATCCTGAAGTTCTGGTACTTTTTGAAGATTTTGAAGATTTTGCCAAATCAGTTTTATTTATTGATTTATTTTAATGTATCAAGAACTGATTCACATCTAGACACTGGTTTGTAATACATTATAAACGGTATGATTTAACTGAACATGGCATCTTTCTTATTTCACTTGTTTTTATTGTCTTATTTCTGGGTTTACTTGTGTTTGCTTGTAAGTATATCTCATGGATGCTGCTGTCCTGTGTCTCTCCAGCGCCTAGTACACATATCCAATGATAACCTGCACTGTGGAATGTGTTGCATTGCGGAAGAGAATTCATGCACCCGGAGCCGAGAATTATATTTCTTCATCATTTCTGTTCGCTGCAATGCTCACTTTCATTTGCGAGAGACTCCCCGTTCGCGTAATGGCCACGCTACAAAAAATGTCAGGGGTTTGCATACCATCCCATTTTCCTCACAACCCCTCAGCAAGCATATGGCAGGTAATCAGGCCGGCAATCACTGGGCTCACATTATGTAGAGCGTGATTTCACTGTTGTGCTATTATCCATCTGTTTCTGCAGAAAAAAGACATGAACCTTTGTAGAAGAGGTCAGTGCTTTCATGGCACTCAGAACTCCTGAAATCCATTCCCCTTCTCCTCACATCAGCCTCATGGTATTCTTCATACTACGGGCCAGGTTGTTTTTTTTTTTTCTTCCCTGTTATTTATAGAATTTAGGACAATCAGAGCAAATGGTCTGTCTGGTTGCTCTGTAACTTCATACATCTATATAAACAGCAGATAGAAAAATACATTGCATCACATATGAGTCACAAAAAAAATACATTACATCACATCGTATAATTTTGAAATGTACCTTGCTCCTCTGTTTACTTCTGGTCTGAAAGAGTAAGAACACATGATCAGGTAAATGTGGAAGTGATCAAATTATCATTGAAATGGGACAAATAGCGCTTTGTCCGACTGAGCACAGCATTTCCATACCATTTAATCCTTCTAACATGATTTTATCTTTAAAGAACGTAAAGAAAATGGTTTGTGAAGTACAGTTTTGGCCAAGCATCACAACTAAACCTGCATGTATTTGGTGAGATTATGTAAGTGTTTCATGTGCACCGAACTTGTTCCACTTTTGTCCCCTTAAGAATTAATGTAGATGTCCTTGCAGAAAAAATAGATGATCAGTGGAAGTGTATGTTTATGGGAGGCATATGCTGAGAAATGAGAAGACAACATTGAGTAGTTTAACAGATGTGATACGATTGCCCGATGGATAACAGTGATTCATTAGTTTGTAAAATTGTGTATTGCGCATTATGCAGGGAATTGTTAGGTCAAAAGAAAAAATTTGTCTGACAAATTGCACCACACACAGCAGACCATTTTACTGGAGTAGCTCATCCGATTAAATGCGAAATGGCAAAATGTGCATTCAGAACAACAGACTCCCAAGTCATTCTGAACTACAGTAGGTTAAAACACAGGATGTTATAGATGAGAAAAAAAATCATTGACAAAAGCTTTTATTCTGTGTAAACTGAATTTTTGAAGTGCCTAATGTAGTTTTTTTATTTTTTCTAACATTTAATTGCACACCTCCCTTCCTTTCTCTGTGTGTGTCAGGGTAACTACACTCAGACTTTTTACACTTCACTTTGATTTTGTGTGTGTGTCTGTTTTTTTGTTGTTGTTTTTTTTTTCTGGGGGGGGGTGGTGTAGGTGGTTGTCACCAGTGGTTAAGAAGTTGTTAGCAGTTCTTTTGTCCAAGCTGTTGACACCAAAGTGGAGTTCCAGAGCAATGAGCAATGTCTAGTATCAGCCCAACTTTGTAAGTTAAGAATACAATGATTTGGGGGGGTTGGGCAAAGAGAGGCTGCTGGTAGACACCAATCAAGATGAGTGAAATAGGGAGAGGTGGGAATGCAATTTAAATGTATGTTAACTTACCCTGTTTCAGGCTACAATTTCAGTGTGGCCACTGCTCTCATTTTGCTTTACAAAAATCAGAATGTATCATGCTTTGGGGACTAAATCTGAGGGAAGACTAAATCTCAACAAAAGGAAAAGAGAGAAAAGGCACTTTCATGCTGAAATTCTAATTGTCCAAATACTGCTGTCTTTCCACATTAAAAATGCTATGTCACATTTGTAATGTAACAGCAATGTAATTGTAATAGCAATAGTGTTGCATTGGCAGCATTTCCACTCCAAACACAATGCAAATCTTCTGCTCAAGCTTCTATACTGTGAGTATGGATGGGTTTTCTGATCACAAAATGAAGTTAGCTAGTTCCTTCATCTCAAGTCTCTCTTAACATTATAGCTATGCATTCATAAAAATGTATGCATAAAAGCACCTTCACCTCACCTTCTTCCACTTCAAACATTAAAATTCAACATTCCAAACTACATTTTGTGAGCCTGACTTCTATCCTCCTCCCTCAGTGGATGTTGCTAGCGGGCTGTGCTACCAACTAAAGTAAAAAGACTACTAACACAAAGCTAGACAGGACATACAAATCCTTTGGGGCAACTAGCTAAGAGAGCAAGCTTACCTTTCCACTCAACTTACAAAGAAATTACAGTTGTCTAGAAGCCACCCACTGATATGCAAACATATTTTCAGTGTATAGGCAATTTAATATATAGAAAAAGACTTAATATGTTGGATAGATAGCTAAACAGTATGTCTGGAAAAGGTCTTGTTAAAAGTTACTTAACTACAAGCAAGGTTCAAGCACACTCAGCAGATTATGGTAGCTACACAACATAAGAATTTTAATTCTTCCAAAGTTCTGACCACATTTGTTATTTTTCAGAATCATCATTCATGATTCATCAGTTGCATCTCTACATATTTTATCATATGGTTTCACAAATGATAAGTAATGATATTCCATTGGTGTTGCTAAAAGCTAATTTAAATATCATTTCATGCAAATGTGACTATGAAAGCATCATGTCTTAAAATTGATATGAGACATAAAAATAATCTAAATAAAATATTCATAATGAAACATATGGGATTTACTAACTTGTCTTTCTATATTGACCAATTTAACTTATTCTTACAAATCTTATTATTTATCAAAAAATGGTAATTACTGGTTTTTGCCTGGTAAAATTTATAAAAAACCGATAAATTAAAAACTTGCCGGATCAAAATGTCCAGTAATAATGCTAATACAAAACGTAGCTATAACGAAGGTTATCCCTAACCAGGACATTTGTGTTTTGAAAGCGAAACAGCCTATTAACAACCTACAGTACTTTTTTCCCCAAAAGGGTGTGCTCTTTTATTGCGTGATACTTGCTACTAGGCCTGCAGAGAGGGGCTACTCTCTGCAGTATCGAATTAACACGGCGCTGCGAAGTCATCTGGAGGAGGAGAGAGTGACGCGGCTTATGCACATTGAAAGCTGCAAAGACACATTGGACACGTTTGATTTCAAGTCAGCAGCAGGGGGCTTTGCCGCAATGAAAAAAAGGAGAAAATAAAATGTTACCTGGTAGCCTTTAGGCTACATTTGATGCCATGTAGGCCTAGCCTTTTTCTTAAACAGGCTACAGATGTTACAGGTTACAGATGTTTCGTAATAACCTACATTTTAGCGGCTAATGTTGAGGTTTTGCTCAATCATTACTGTTCGTTTTGCTTAATTGTTACTGTTCTTTAAATAGTCAAACTGATGTGAGGTCATTGTCATTCGTTCATCAGCCTAGGTGTACGTTATATTTGTGTTTGTAACATAGACTATTATTGAAACGTGACCAGTAAGTTTCAAATTTGTCCGGTAAAATAAATTCTTTCTGGACACCGAACCGGCAAGAAAAAATCTTAGCAGAAATCCTGCACTGCCCCTTTCAAAGTATTGTGGAGTATGTATGGACAGTAGTGTGTAGTAGTAGTTGTGCAGTATGAAGGATATTTTTAGAGCGGGTTTTGTCTTCAGCGACAGCTGACGCATGTTAATGTTTTATGTTAGACAAAATCCCTATGGTTTTAGAGTTAAGTCAAGATAAAAGAAGAATATCTGAAACCACACAGTTGGAGCCGTTTATGTAAAATAGCAGATCAGGGCTTCACCACCTGACTCATCCCCCTGTGAAGATAATGCTGACACTTTCTGTATGACTAGTTTAATTGTGGCCAATAATAAAGGTCATAATTAATACCCCAATACAGATGCTAATAAACAATTTTAAATTGCCACCATAATCAAATGATGCAAACATCTATGAGTTACAAAAGTTCATTGCCGCAACTGACAATTTCTTAATTGTATTCAGTCATTCATGGAAATTTTATTAACATGAAACTGATGTGTCCTGCCCTTCCTCTGTCAAACACCAGGGATCTAATTGCATTATTTTCCACAAGATTTGCCTGACTACTGCCACGATTCTAATGCTGCTCCAGTCCAGATGTTTGTGCTATTTACATAAGGACACAAGGCCTGCTCGGTAAACATAATTAAAGAAAGTTTTTTTTTTCCTTCCTCTCTCTTGCTTACCCATGTCAACCCCCAAAAAAAACAACTCCTCAAGTTTACTTCATTAGACAACTTTCAATTAACATTAAGCACCTGTGCAGTCCTCCCACAAAAGCACAGGCCTCCACAGGCCTCCACAGATTTCCAGCTCATTCACAGTACCGGTGCAGAGGCCAGGGGAGACATTCAATCAAACCTCCAAGCCAGTTTGTCATTAAGCACGGAGTAATTATTCTTCCTCAACAGTTGAGAGAGCAGGCAAGGTTCAGACCTTCCCAGGCCTAGGAGTTGTGCTTTGATCGAAGCCTGGGAACTAGGTTTGAGAGCTCAGGATATAGGATACACTGAACATGTGAGGGTCACTGGATACACGCAATTGGTTACACAGCAATTTTAATGTTGGTTACATGCAATGAATAATTGATTGGTTACGCAGAACACATATATTGTTCTATGAATCTATTATTTGGAAGTTTGTTAGAAATAGGTAGCACCATCACCTCAATGTGAAACAGTCCCCTATCTAAATGAAGCAAATCGTTGAACAACGTGTTTAACATGGAGCATTTACAATTCTGCTCTCATACTGTATGGTTCAATTCCTCCCCTGCAGTCTCTCCCTTGCCTCTGGTCTAAGAGTCTGATGCACACACACATTCTGTATTCAACGTGTACCACTGCTTCACTCACACAAGCGCAGCCAATGAATTCAAACAAAGATGAACTCTGCACCAGCGCAGTGTGTGTGTGTTTAAAGGTATTATCGAGGGTCAGGCCAATAATGGGAGCATTATTTCAAATGTTTGGAGAATTTTAAATAAGCAAGGGAGAAAGTGGCATCTGAAGAGGGCCGTGGAAATTAAATCACTCATATCAAAGCACTAATAGGCCGGGCTTCACTCAAAATTTAATTTCGCAAACCACTTTTCTTGTTTCACTTTTTTGTGCAGATCTATAACAGTCTGTTAGAGGCAATATCACGGATAATGTGATGCAAGAGGTCATTACAAGATTGTGTAAACTCTAGACTCTAGTTTCCATTACATGTCCATTTACATTCAAATGATTACACAAGAAGTGATGTTTGATTAGAAGGCACTGTAGCCTTTGCTCTCAGTAGACACGTTTTAACACAGAGTGTATGGAAAGTGTCTGTTTATGAGGATTTATACCACCCTGGGTATATTTATTTTGACTGTATAATTTCAGGGACGAAGAGCCCATTCAGTCTGTCATTTCTTTCTTTTTTCCCTGCTTTGAACAAACCATTTATTTCATGCATTTGATATCAATACCCATTCTTCTACATTACAGAGTGTAGACAGCAAAAATGTGAAGGCATTTTGTTGGAAATATTATCCTTGGACCATACGTAAATCTATAAATATGCAGCACATCAAGCTTTCGATATACTTTGGTGCACACGAACTGAGTAGCTGTCAAAATTACAACAGGCAACCAAAGTAATTATGCAGATTTATGCAAAACATTAACAAGAAGAATTAAATGCACAAATGAGGTGGCTACACTTGAATTGTTAAGATTATGAATAATTACCATGAATCGTTTTGCTCTTAATATAACTTGTTTTTGATAAACAAAGCCTTAATTATCAGAATACTTCTGAGAATTTTGGTGACCTTCATTAATCTTACAAAACAAGTCCCCTGTGTTTCATTGTGTGAAAGGCACATACTCAGAATAATTACACAAACAACAGGAGCTGCATATGCTAAATTGCCACTTCAGATCTCTGTGTGTCCAGGTGCATCCTACAGTTACACTACAAGCATCCCGCCTCAAACACAGCATACTTTTCTTATTTCTTGAAGGTTCCTTTTTGTGCAATTTTTGGCAGGTAATTACAGCTGTATGCATTTGCTCATATTGTTTACTGAATAAAATAGAATATAGATCATCATGTGTAGTATGCAGTAATGACTGCAGTCTCCACATACAGTGTAGACTCCACAAGGGTGTTCCTGATATGAGTGTTACTGTGATCTCTTTTTCTGTACTGGTTTATAGCGCAATTGTTTGTGTCCTTTTGGTGGATGTGGATGGTGATTTTTCAGGTCTGTCACCACCAGCAAGACATCACTGACCACCACCAATCAATGGTGGGCCCATCGTCACTGCTTCACTTCAGGGACTGGGATGACAATTGATGGGGTTCAGCTACATCCACCAGCCTGTGCCTGGCACCTGCAGGGACAGAGGACTTCAGGGGGATCAAGTCCTTAAATTGACACCCGTATATCAGCCCCTTGGAGTTGTTTGTCTGTGTGTGCCTGTGTAACATTCTTAATCTTTTTATTCTCTCAAATGTGTTTCTCAGGGGAAATTAAGTTAGGCTTTTTTCCACAGAAGTCAGTCTTCCATGTCTGCACCATGCATGCAGATTCACCTGCACACAAGATCATCTTCCTTCTATCAAGGTGAGGGTCAATGCACAATTTCATAGTGGTAATTCAGCCAAATATAGCATGGCATGGCAGCCAGACATTATGGCAAACACTGATGAAGAAACTCAGAGTGAAGCAAAGCACATTATTTTAATCAATTCTGTAACTGTGAAGGTATAGCATGGCAGAATGAGTTATTTAATGTTTTTGGTTCCATAGATGCTCCCAAAAATACTTTAAAAAATATAAATGGAAAAAAGCATGCTAGAATTAAATTATTTAACAACATTCAGCAATTTTTCTCTGTAACTGTATGCTACAAGACTATGCTTGCACTTGATGTAAATAGACAAACTTGTTTTCATTAATATTTAAATGATAATGCAATTGCTGCTTATAAAATTATTACAACAATCAGTAAGAGGAAGAAGAAAAGCAAGAAGACAAAGAAGAAGATGTGGATTTTTTTACAAGACAAAGAAGGAGTTGAGGAAGACCAACAACAGTATCCATGCATGCTTCCAAGTTTCCAAGCCTGTGAAGCTGCTATAATATCAACAGAGTGAATCTGAAGGTCCTGTGTGGCTGGCCTACAATATACATGATCAGGCAAAAAATGCTAATTTCCTATAGTGAGGTGATCATATTACATGACAAAACAACATCCCACATATATGCGTGCATCACAAGCTTGTACATTCACTGCAATCATCAGACATAATCACACATTTGCGCCACACAAAATTAAAAGCATGGCATGAAAGGGAAAATATACCAAGCAGAACAGGCTTCTGGGCACCGCTAAGGAGGCCAAACAACAACAATACTACCTTGCAGTAAAATATTGATCTTTAAAAGCAACTGTTACAAATCTCACTGAGAACAAAAAAAAAGATCAAAGCAATATAATAGTTTTCAAACATTTTACTGCCGCTCTTAAAAAATATCAATCTGAGAGTATAGAATGAGTTTTACATGAAAAAACCTCATCCAATATACTCATCTGCTTCTGCATTTTCCTTTCAAATCGATAATGGAGTCAAGTCTCCTCTCTTCCAAAGGAGCTCATTTTATCCACATCAATAGCAGAGACACATAGTTCATTCCCTTTCATCCCTCTGGACAATATTACTGTTTTAATAGGAACAGACCACAAGTTTTGAGGCACATGCTGCTGAAATCGGGCTTTGTACTTTGATGTTTTTTTTTCCCCACTGTTGATGAAGCAGCGGGGTGCAATCAGCGGAATGGGTTCTGCTCATTAGGGCTCTGGACTAAAGTTCCACTCCGAGAGAGCATCCCATTTTAACACCTCTCCCTTTTTTTAGGGAGCCTCACATCTTAGGACATTTTGAACATGTCCAGCCGTGCTCATTTAAACATGTCACAGTGCTTACATATCGCTGTATGTGGCTTTCAGATATGACATATGGAAGCCCAGGGATCTGAGGGCACGGGGTCAGATTTCTGGCAAAGATGCCCCCTTTTATGACACAACACATTCTTGGAAACACTGTCGTGCACCAGCACCATCGGGAAGCGATGAAGTGTATCTCTTCTCTCATTGAGAAAAATATATAATGGGTTATGTTCCAAAACATGGTCTACAAATAATGAAATCTGACAATTTGTGAAAATGTTTTGGCAAATATGGAATTACATCAAATATTTGTGATATTAATATGGTAAGAACATTTCTATATTTAAATATACAGATACATAACACACAGAATAAATGCTTAGTATTGCAACAGGGTGAACAGCCAATTACGGTCTTATGGACAGGTGGTTAATTACAGGGCATGCAAAACAGTGCACACAAATAAAATAAATACATTTTCTGCTGCCCCAACACCCCCACCCCCAACACCCCAATCCCCCACCAGCCCCCCCAACTCCCCCTCACTGGTTCAATGAATGAAAACAACAAACTTGACAACAAACTTGTCCCCTTGGGAGCCCCCACTATGCCTCTCTTTCAGCTGCTCAAACACATTTTTGCTGTAGCTTGTACTGCTGCAAGGCTCACAGGGGACACGGCAGTGAGTCATCGATACGCACTTTCAAAAGTTTCTCCATTTCTCCAATGAGACCACAGCACCGGCAAATCTAATGCCGCCTGCACGGGAGGCTGGCCCTTAACATCCTCCAGTATCCTAGACTTTCTACAGTGTTCTGTTGTGCAAACATCACTCGCTGCGGTGGTCCTCATTTCATCTATCATTTTAATGGACTTAAAATATGCTTGAGAATTAGCCTGCAAGAAGCAAGATCAAGTTCACCCCAATGACTATGCAAATTTGTTCATTTAAAAATATGCTGTAAATCTGGATTTTCTGCTTTATTTATAAATCATGTAAATGTGGGACATAATACATAAAGCAGGGACTGCCTGGTGTTAGATGGTGAGACTTGGACCTAAATGATTTATGATAGTAAATAATCGTAAAAGGTAAGCAAAAAATAAAAATTTCACCAATTTTTAAAAAAAAGTTTTGGTATTGGTCACTTTATTATTAATGATCATGAGTTTGCTTGTTAGCTAGCACTAGCTCCTTAGCCATTTAAACTATAGCTGAAATGTCCAGGGGTCATTGCGAATTAAACTGAATTTATGTACAAGCAGAGTTTACATTAAAATGTTCAATCCATTTTTGACACTGCAAAGGGGAGAGAGAGAGAGAGAGAGAGAGGTGGCACATATCAAAAACTTCTCAGTAATGAGCAGGCATTCACCCATTGGACCCACATATTTACATTTATTAGCATGACAAAGGACACAATCATTTTCGATATGCCTGAGTGCAGCTTTCATTAACTTTGCAACGATTTATTAACAAAATTGTCAGGAATGTAATAAAAGCAACAGGAGTCCTCAAAATACCAAAGCGGGAAAAAACGAAAAATGGAAATAAATCAAAAATGTAACCACAATGAAGTGAAAGCGGGGTTTGCAAATGTTCCTGGCAGCATTGAGTCAAAGGGGTCACCTGATTGCAGACAGCGTGTTGACTGACCTATGTGATAGCCAAAGAGGCCATGTCTTAACCAGATCCTACTGTCTCACTTCATACTAAGTACAGAGCATGAGACAGCACAGGGGTGGGGCTGTGTTGTCATCCAGTGCGAGCAACTGAGTGGGCCTTTCAGTTCCTCCCAGAAAACGCAACATCTAGCATCAAACACTTCGCAAAGAGAGTCAGCTGTACCTGACCAGCAAAGTCTGATAAAATGCCACACAGTCTGAACATCCACAAATCCATATGGTTTGACAATCTACTATCTGATTGTGAGTGCTTACCTGAGATTCAGTTCAGTTCCTGCTGGAAGAAGGCTGAAATTAGGTGTAGTATACATTGGGTTGATGGCAGGTTAAAATTATGTACTGTATGTACATGAGGTAGATGTCATAATGCACTGTACTGAAAACAGCACAGAAGCACAAGGAAAAAACTAAGCTACCAATCTAAATTACCAGAAGCACATTGTTTTGTTTATATCATTATTTCCACAGCGGAGGGGAAATTGCTAGACCCGCCAACACTGGCCCCAGTACAGAGTAGAAGAAAAAGAAGAAAAGAGAACATGACCAGAGGGAGGGAGGGCTGCTCAATCCCAGGGTGGAACTCCTGGAAAGAAGGTATACCTGGAGAATGGGCCCACCCCCTCCAGTCCTCCTCAAACAGAGACACACATACACACACAACCCCGCACACACTCACCCTGACTCCACACACCCCTCATGCACACAGTGTGCATGCAGATTCCCCACAAACAGACTCACAATCATGCATGCTAACACACACACACAAACACAAACACACACATACGTACTTCTCTCACCCCACATACACAATCACGCCTGACTTCACATCCCCATCCCACATGTACACACACCTGGCACACATTGACCCCCCAAAACACACACACACACACACACACATATACAAACACACTGCTATTGCTCTGAGGCAGTATTCTCCACCCCCTACAGCTCTTCTGTATCATTAGGATATTATCAATTAATAATACCTCCAACACAATGAATAATAAACAACACACTAAGTAATCTTCAAAGATACACGGTCCCTCCCAGGTGAGAAGGTTTTCCTGGAATTATCCAGGCCACTTCATTACTTACGTCAATGTAGTTGATGTGATTAATAATGTAAACCAGAGCAGCCCTCCAAGTGACCAAGCCATGCACTCCATAATGTTCCATTCTATTTTCAGCCTCAACCAGCGCTATGCACAGAAATCTGAAAATTTCAAATAATTTTACATTACTTTTTTTTTTCATGGGAAATCAATTGACATTAGCGTGTATATTGTGTTCAATGGCAGTCACACTGTATTATTCTCCCTAAAGGAGAGCTCTGGTCAAAAATTACATTTGGTTTTCTTTACGATATGTATCAAGTGCTGTAATCACAGACTGGATTAAGTACTTTGAACCGCATTATCTAAGCCTAGAACTCATGCATGTATCAATGTATTTTATATATGAAAAAGAGTTTTATCAGCAGGGTACATCACGTTTTTATATTACACCAATCAGCTTGTTAGCAAAATTGTATCGCCTTTCCTTTCTATGTATTGAATAAAAAAATGAAACCCTGATCTTAAGCGTGGATTTCATTAGTTTCCTCCATATTTTGAGAAAAAGTGCCCCAGATTACAGAATCACTCAAACTCACTTGTTTAAATTAACATGTTTAGAAAAATTTTAGCTATATGTAGCTATAATAGAATTTAAGACAGAATATATACAGGTCATCAAAAAATTATCAAAAATACTTTAGATATAGATATAGATATACTTTAGATGGACCTGAATGTGGTCAAAGTAGAAATATAACTGCAGTACAATCTGAGTGTTGAAAGTATGTTTAAGTTAAATTGTTTGTGGAACATATTGTACTTGATATGCCAGGTGAAAAAATGCATCCAGTACAATTCATTGGAATTCATTCACTGCAATAGTCATAGAGTGCAAAGGTGTTCATCTGCATCATTAATTTGTATGAATATTTTACTTGAGAAACATAAAGTATGGATGATTTACTTGTCTTAAACCTGTCCTTAAAGGTCAAGTTATGAAAGTGGTAGTTATTGTTTTGTTTTGTTTTGTTTTGCCTTTTGCAATAAAACTCACCACAGAAATTAAGTGGGATGAAAAAAGACAGAATTTGTGAATGTCATTCGGGTAAACTCTACTGATGAATGTGTCTCCATTTCAGGAAGAGAAAATAAGACCAACATTGCAATTTGCAGAACCATATAAATCAATGCAATGGCCACAAACAATTCCTCTTGCAGAAATGAATTTTTAATTGCACGCTGCAGGTGCTTGACTTATTACTATGAGATATATGAAATCGCAGTCATTTAATAGATGTGCAACCAGGACTGTGACAAAAAGAAGACAAAGAAATTAACTACCTGTAATTTAATGGAGCCATCCTCCACATCCAGCTTAAATGCCCAACATTTCAGCATTTTGCCTCAAATGCATGAGTATGCTGTGCATTTGAAAAGTGTCATTGAGATTGATCATTTGTATGTGCTTATTTATTGCTAAAACACAATAAAAGATCTGAAGAGGTTTTCTGGTAGTTTCAAAGTGAACAACTCTGTTCGCTCACTAAACAAATGCCTTAGCTTCCCCAAAGAGCCATTTTAAAATACCGGTATAGGCATGGCCTGTGTGCAGGGTAGGATGGCACTTTTAACACATGGACAGATTGTGTTGTGGGAAAACATTCATTTGCGAACTAAAGTCATCAGCGCTTTACTTCTGTGGTCTGGAAGCATATCAAAGTGGCGTGCCACCCCAGAGATGCCAAGCCAGCAGGTCAGCTGAGATCAGCGGAGTGTGAGCCTCTCTGGAGATCTCCCAGAGCTGGAAACCAACGCTGCTGTGTAAACACGCTCTCTCTCTCTCTCTCTCTCTCTCTCCCTCTCTAGAGTTTCTTTTTTTCTTTTTCTTTTTTTTTCTCGCCTCAGTCCAGTTAACCCTCCCATCCTGCCAGGCCTGGGGATGTTTAGAAACCATCCTCGCCAAAGCCCCCTCCGCCAGCTTCCCTCTCACCGCAACGTTGACTTTAGTGCGCTCAGCGCTTGGCCAGCTGCTAAAGTAACCACGCGCCGTAGTTCGGGATTTGGCCGGCAGCGCTTGCGTGCCAAGGGCAACCCAGCCGTGGGAACAATTTGGAGAGTCCGGCCATTAGGCAATCCCCCCCGTGCTGGACAAGAGACTCACTTTTAGTCTCTGGAACCTTGACTACGGGGCTCAAAAGACCAAGAACCCTTTGCTCTGTCAACCTATGGTCATCAGATGAATCTAGTATTATGCCTCCCTTCATAAGAATATTCTTATGTTGAGGGGGTATCAGTCTGGAATAAAAGCACAAAGAAGACATTGTCATAAACACTTATGAGATTTTTTTTTCAGTTCAAGCTAGCATGAACTAGTTAGAGTAACTCGTTTCAAAATGATGTTTATGGTAGTTCATTTGGTTTATCATATTAATTTCTTGGTTTATCCTACTGAGGCGTACAACTGTGTTAGCATTTTCAAAACATTTAAAGTGGGAATATTGAGGGAGAGAACAAAGACATTTTACATTAACCTTTGGTGGTTACTAGTGTAATTGTTTGTAACTACTGGGGCACTAACCTGTAATTACATTGTTTAAACATCTTGTTGCAAACTACAATGAAACAACTGTTTGCAATTTATGTAATTACAAAGAATATCTGAATAACTCTTCCCCTAATCCTGATTTGAACTGTAATCTCAACTCTGCTTCTCACACAAAATCAAACTATTAACATTGCCCCAATCCAAAATCTAACCACAAATCAACATTAAGCCTTTACAAAAATGTTCATGTCATGCAGGAATGGGAAACTGTACAATGGTTCCATAGCACTCGCCTGCAGTTGCACAGTCTGTTAATATTTAAAGAGTCGTTATATATTTGACTTGTATTGTGTACCGGCTTAGGTAAATGTCCACATAATATAAGGTTAACATTTTATTTTATTAACTTTAGTTCTTTCTTTCACCCGGGATACCCTGAGCTTTGTAAACAGTACAATTATGACCTTTTGCGTGAGGACATCAAATTAACAGCACTGTTTAACCCTTTCCCTCCATCTTCTCAGTAATTTGTTAAAGAGATGTCTCCCCCTCCCTTCACTAGCTGCATGACCTGAATACAGGTTAAATAAAAATGAAGTGTGTATTGCATTTAATTTAACTCTGAGTCCATAAGTAAATTTGTGCACAAAACTAAAAGAATTCTGTGAACATCTCAGATATGTGTATCATGATAAGGATGACTTAAGTGAGCAGCCTTTATTTTTTTTATTTACTATGCATATTATTATTATTATATGTTCACTATTCTTAAAATTTTTAAAACTTGTGTCCATTGAGTTTATTGTGAACCTGAAATCATTAATCCCTTTCTCATATTATACTTCTGCAACTGCACAGAGGTGCCAGGGGAGGTAGGTTGGCCAATATAGAGCACTTCAGCCCTGTGCACAGCAGCTGAAACATTGTCAATGGTACTGCACAGAGGAGAAATGTGGTGGCCACCACACCCACTTTCAATTCACTAGTTACATGATCTCATTATTGTAATACTAATTTAAGCTCTGATGTAGGGCTTTCCATCAAAGTAATCCATTTCTGTGTGGCGAGCTACCATTTATAGTGGCAAAATCTAATTTGCTTAATTTCAGATACAAAACGCAATCCTAATAGAAGCTAACAAGCTATGAATGTCAACCGGCACAATCGATGGGGGCAAAATAGCTTGGCAGAGCTCCTACCTGTCTGAGCGTGACTGGCTGCTCTCCAACCAGTTAACTCTCCAGTCCCACAGCCCCTTCTGTCTGTTCCAGAAAACGTGCCCCTTCCGTCTGGTGGGGGGGAGACGCAGAAATTAACACATAGGAGGCAGGCACACACAGAACAATACATTCACCTTGATGACACCAATAACTGCTCACTGAAAAGTGATAGTTGATCGTGTATGTCTAATGGGAAATTGAAACTTTTTGATTTTGTTTACTGGTAATTCAACAGCTTTGTGACGAAATGACAGAAAAAGCACTCTTTGGCCCTGACAGGCCTGATTCAAAAATGATCTGTTTGGCCAATCACACACTTTCCCTTGGTTTTGCATTCATTTTTTTCTCATATCAGTCATAGGTGCCTTTTACCTTTGTTTGAGGCGTTTTATGGGTCAGTTTAGGGGTTTGTTTAAACATTAATTATTATCTGCAGGCTCCTTTAAGTTATTTCTTTATTTCTCGTTTGTTAGCAAAAACATTGCTCTGTATTTCACTTGTCACAACCCTTGCAAAGTGCAGTCCCATTGTCATGCCTTAATTTGAATATCTTTAAAACAAACCATAATTTTAGAGGAATCTTCAACAGTGCAGCACCTGTTCTGACAAATGAAATGATGCATTTACTTCTCAAGGTCCAACATTTGCATGGCAAGCAACACTTTGGCATTATTGTGTAGATAATAGATCCTTCCATCTTCATTCTGTTGATAACACAGCAACAGATTTCAGCAGTGCTACCTGGCAACCTGCTAGTGTATCCAGAGAAGCGGGAGTGTTCAGTAATGAGTGGGGTTAACCCTGTGGGGATGTGAGGCACATTCCACTGGGAAGCTGTGCCCAAAAAAAAAAAAAAGGGCTGGCAGGAGTGAGCTTGCCAAGTGCTGCTGTCTGCAGATGCATGGACAGCCCTGTTCAAATACTCTCAGATCCCTACGCACTCCTCTTATCGCTCCTTGCTGGGTACGGGCTACACAACGGGAAACAAGCCTCGACACCGCGCTCGTAATGAAGGAAGCGTCTAATCGCCGGGAGAACAGAGAGGAGTCATAGAACATATCCAGTCTCCGGCGCGGGCAACACGTCCTCGACAAGCAATCCCGTTGTCGGGGAGTCGCTGCAACGGGTAAATAGACGGCGCTGATTACAGCAGGTGTATACCTCGGCCCTGGAAAGCACTGGAGCTCCGGAGCGAGCGGATAGGCGGACGCTGTGAGCGGCGCGCTGATGTATGCGCCCGCCCTGCTCCGCGGCGGTGCCCTCGCCGCGCTAAAGGTCAAGCGTGCGTGGCACAGCGGCAGCCGGGTGATTAAATGTGATTAGGAGCGCAGGTGAGGGGCAAGGACGGGGCCCCTCTCAATTCCCACTCCCAATTTGGTTTTAATTAGGGCAGCGTCCCACAGGCTCCCGGCTCCTCTGTCTCCTGCCCGGGGCGCTGTGGCTCCCCTGACCCACTTTAGCACATCTGGGTCACCCCCTGCACTCTCCACAAGCTGGGCACGGCAGGCAAACCGCAGGCGCTGAAGAGCAGGGAGCTCTACCTCTTCTGCTTCCTGCAAGTGCATCTCACGCATTTACTTCAGAGGTGTTACTCTATGTAATGTGATATGGCATAGAAACAGACAACAGGGTGGCCCAGTCTGGCCGGTTCCTACTGGCTCTAGCCATGTATTCAATGTGCTGTGTAGAAACGTATAGTGGACCTACTGCATTCAGGATCAGCATATGCTTATTTAAGCAGCACCCCAAAGCCACTCAGTCCATCCCCTATAAGGTCTCTACTTTGTATGATGCTTCAGGGACATTGCGGTGCACCCGCCTGAGCTGGCAAGGGGTGAGTGGGCAGAAAATTTCAGCTCAGGGTCGAACTTCAGCATTTTTATATTGCGCCAACATTTTGCACCAAGAGCAACTCTACCCTTCATGGACCGATTTCTAGTTTATTATGGAGTCGGTAGCTGCCTCAGCATTTGCATTATTTATAATCCCATGTCTGTGACATTTACTGCTCACAACTATATCAGCTGGAGGATTTCTTCATCGGCCCCTACAGTATTGTTCTTTAACATAAACTGTGCTCACATGTGGCGTCAAACTATGATACCTGTCAGTAGTGACATGGATTTTCTCTGCCGTTAGCTATCAAGCAGATTTATTAATTTCATTAATCGTACTAATTTAACATAGATTAATTTCATAAATAAACGCATATAACTGTAAATGTTTTGCCAAACAAATAGCCAATTTATTCAGTCAATGTTCATCTTGTGTACTACCTCTCTCTATATATTCATTTCATTTCTCCCCTGGCTTTTCCCCACTTGTACCAAATAGTGGTGTATCATCAGTGTCCAATCCCTTCCTCAAAGGCTGTACATTCAAAGACTTGCTTAAAGTCTTGCTCCATAATCCTCCCTTCACACAAAATTGCCACCCATGATATTGAGGTTTTGGGACACTTCTCAAAAGGGGGGGGGGGGTTGAACCTCCAACTTCTGTGCTGACTGAGTGAATTTAACAGGGGGTGCAGCTTTAACTCAAAGCATCAAAATGATCAAGAGCACAGAGCAAAATTAGACATAAAACATCATCTTCTATGTTAATTCCATTTTTTGTCTTTATCCTGGAGATTATCATAGTGAGACTTAAATTAAAGCTTGGGAAAAAAAACAGGAGGGGAAAGGGGGTGACTCTTTTCCCTGATCACTTCGGGGCATAAAGGGAGTGTGGAAAGTGAGTAAGATCTAAACACTGGGAAAACTATTCCCTGCTTCCAGAAATAAGTTCCTCGCCAGAGTGCAGGGGCTGCTCTGTTCTAAATATAAACAGAGAGCACAGGTAAATGACATCCATGTCCTCTGCACATGCCCGGTGGCTATCTCCTTTCAGTGGGCCTCCTTCGGAAAAGGAGAGTTCACGAGCGCCTGCCAGGCCAGGATTCTGAGAGGGCCCGCAGCAAACGTGTTCGAAAGAGGCGGGGTGCCGGAATGAAAGGGCCCGTGCAGCGGCATCGTTTGTAGAGATCTATAGCATAGTATTGATCAAGGTCGGCTTTCCCGCGAAGCCGCACCATCCCGGCGGCGCGTTGGCCCAAAGTGCAACAGAAGCGGCTCCAAGAGGTGCCTTCGCGGGCGGAGTTTCCACATCCGAGCCGAGGAGGACACCTCCCAGAGGCAGGGTCAAACTGGACCCAGAGGAAGAGGCGGGGGTTGGGGGGGGGGGGTATTCAACACGTAAACACGTCAGTCTGCGCGCATGCAGTAGCTTGTTGCCTCGTGATACACTCCATTGTCCGGTTGCTCTGCAGCCGAGTTATGGCAGCTATCAGGTTGTACGTCTCAGTGGAAATGACTAAATGCTGCAAATCACCTCTGAAGTCAGTGTGAATTTTAAAGGGAGGGAGGGAGGATTTTCATTTGCTTTCATAGAAGACGTGGGACCTTTCAAGTTTTCATGTGTTGTAAAATATAAGCTGCCAAACTTGCCTGCACTTTATACAGGTGGAAGACCCAGCACAGGAGCTATATATATATATATATATAAAAATAACACTTTTTCATTTGGGGAAGAGATTTGTGGATTTAATTACAGGGGTGAGTGGAGGAAAAGGGGGTTTGGCCAATGTTCAGCTAATGTAATTTGAGGCACACAGTAAAATGCATTTCCAGAGGAGAACACATTTGTTCAAGCTCCTGGCTGATGGAGTTTGGGCTGTCTGAGCTAACACACTGAATTCACAGTCATGTTGCATTAGAGATCAGCAGTGTGTCCCAAGCTAACAAGATGATCCCCTCTATCAGCCCCCTGTTCTTTGATTTTTAACAATGAACTTGGCAAACCAAGAAGTGGAGTGCAAATATAAAACAAAGCTGTACATGATATATCCACACAGTTCTGTCTATCTGCCCATGGCAACTCCACTCACCGTGGGATTCATGAAGTCTCGATCTCCCTTTGCTAAATGCTCCTTGCTACTCAGATGCAGCATGGTCCCTTGAGATGGAAATCCCTTCTTCTAAAGCCTACCAGTGGCAAATTGGTCCTTTCAGATCAAGGATCCACCACACAATTTCTGAGAAATGAAACGCATGGAGGTGTCGCCCACTCATGTTGGAAAAGGGCATCATGAAAATAGAGAAAGCAAGCACTGAGGTGTACATCTGAAGTGAAGAGAGTGACATATTTCAGGGGCAGTCCGTGCAACGCAAAATATGCTCCACTCCTCCATGCAGGACAGACGGATTAAAGCGAGATGCCTTTTAGAATCAACCTTGCCAGTGGAGGGGGTGGAGGGAAGCATCTCAAAAGGTCTTGCCGAGTGCGTGATGTTGTCATCGTACCATGAATTAAAAGGACGCAAATCAAACAACCTTTATCCACATAACACCACACACTGGTGAATAACACCGCTCACACGCTTGATAAAGGCCCCAATGCTATTTTTTTTTCCTGTGTCCTAGTTTTTGCATGTGTGTGAGCGTTTATGTGTCTGGTCAAAGTTTCTTCAAGCATCCTGCATCATACCAGAGTGAAAGCAGAATAGTAGTATATTACCTACTCAGCCCTCAGCAAAGTTTGAGAGGTAGAGGCGGTAGCCTCCTCTTAACTGGCTTCAACCACGTATACCTGGCCAGAGGCATCTCAGCCCAGGCAGTTCAAAATGGCCAATTCAATTTTCATTGAATATTCCACGGGTATACTTGACCTCGGACCTATTCCAGCAGGCTCAGAGGTCCCCTCACCTCGACCCCACATTTTTGCCGCTGTAACAATGTGACAGATTATTTTGGTTTAATTGTTTCTTTTTATTGTTTTTGTTTGTGTCTTGCATGCTTACTTTCAAGGAAGCAAGGGAACTGAAGAATACCAAATGATTATGTTGCTGCTCTTCTACACTGTGAAATTAAACAAAATCATCCATAATTAGCAGTCAAATTTAGTTTGACAACAACAAGTTTCTTTCAACACTTTCAACAAGTGTTTACCACACATTAAAACAAGCATTTAATGTATGGTATTTAGGTAGTCATCAATATGCTAATAAATCTACCTGACCATGTGATTAATGTAAGAGTGCATTCCCACAATGTTGGGCAAATATCATTTACTACAGTAGAATTCAGATATGGTAATAAATTTCCCCTTATTGTGCCAATTTTTCCATTACCTTTGCCCCATTTTGTAATGCTTCTAGACATGATCATATGTGGACCGGCTGAGGAGAAGTGACACACAAAAGGCGCATGCTTGTACATAAAACAAAAAAAGAGATGAAGGGGAGAGAGGAAGAGAGGGCAAAGGCACAAGCTAATTCAGAACATTAGGAAGGGTGAATGTGCCAAGTTTGCCTTCAAAGGGGAGGCAGCAGCTTTCCATCCATAAACATCGACCAGGGAGGTCTGTAAAAGGTAGACCACATTAAACGTGCTTATGTTTAAAGGAATTTTGGTGAAAAGTTTCCAAACTTCTCTCTCCCCCAAAATCTCTTGATCTTTAATCTCCAGGCCAGGGTCTGCTACACAGATTATGGCATCAGCTACTGACAAGTCTGCTAAATCTTAGCTGGCTGACAAATCCGGCTATATAAATATTTGGGCATTATTTTCAGAAGGCCGAATATCTTAATAACGGACAGGGCTGTGAGGAAGCCGTTCTTTCGCGAAAGGGCCGGCGGCCGCCGAGTTTGATTAGGATGACTGGCAAAAGCCACGTTCAACGAGCCTAATCAGAGAGAAAAGCCTTTTAAAAACCTGGAGATTTATTTTGGAGCCTTCAGGCTGATTTAAGAGGGAGCACATGCCTCATGGCCGCGGTGGAAACTTGGATGGCTTTTCAGGCTGCGCTGCCATCCAAAACACAGAGGTTTCCCCAACACGTGCAGCCAGCGTAAGCCGCCGAGTCCATTCTCGAAGGTCTGCCTTGTTGATTTCACAATACTTCTGGGACTGCTCAGCTACGGCAGCTGAGGCTTTCTCCTCCGGCTCAAAGCTAACGGTTGGAACTCGCTGCACTCAGAATATACCCAGCTCCCGTCTTGGCATTGTGTCACCAGTAGAATGGCCTGTAAGAAATGATTCGCTCCAACTGCACTGTTATCACGTTGAAGGCCTGCATTCTTAAATTGTGTCTAAAGTTAGACAAAGAAAAAAGCACTGAAGTGCTACCGCTGGTTGTGAGACTCATTGTGACAGACTCAAATATGGCCGACGAAGAGAGTGTGACTCATAGCAAAAGCAGACCGTTTGACATGTCTTCTTCCTCTTGGTAGGTGAGGCTGCTTAATGCTTGCCGCGGGCTGGCTAATTATGGAGCACCTCTCCTCTGCTGTTCTCACTCTCCTACACTGAATGAATGGGACGTGGTGACAGGAATCTCACCATGACATTTTTTTGGAACCGGCATCATTAAGCCATCCATTATACTGGGGTGAGCTAAGCACTGCTTTTCTACTCTGAGAGTATAAAACCCGGAAAAGTAGAAGCATTCCATCTCATTTTGATTAAAATACACATGCGCCATTGGTCAACTATTGACCCAATATGTGGTATATCATTCAGTCATAATGAAACATATCAAACCATTGTTAATGGTCCAGGCCATTTTGGTATTGCTGTTGACTGAGAGAGGATTTAAGTCATATTCCAACAAACTAAAAAACTAAAAAAAAAAAATTCACACATGCCTCTTCTTTTGGGTTGGCCCCAGCACACAACAACAAATCTTAAAAATCTGTCTTTCCTCTGAGGAAAAAAAAAACAAAGCAAAACTTTGTTTCCCTCTCCTCCCCTATCCCCCTCTCCTCTGTGTCTCAGCAAGGCCTGACAAGGGAACAGATGGCAGTTTAAGCAGAGAATTTATGAGCACCACAATCTTAATGTTGCATAAAGAAAAGAAAAACACTCACATCAAACCCGCTGACAAATGCACTCGCTAATATTAATGCACTCCTCATTCCTCCAATATGCTCCCTAATTGCTTTTCTGTGCGCAGTAATATGGCACCTGCTGCTCAACTCCTCTCGCGCAAAGGGAACGAGGCGGGGCCTCGGCAAAGTCAGCGCTCTCCGCCACCGGCCCTCTCCCCGTGATGGATGCAGAGTCGTGTATCAAGCGCTGCGTCTGTCAGGCCCGTAATTAAAATTTTATACTTACAGCACAGGATAAAGGGGAAAGGTACGCTTGACGATCACTTATAACGCCCATTCGTAAGAGTGGGGAAAAAAAAATCCTCCTTTAGCTACCCTGAGAATTACCGCGCCCCGTGTACCCTTTAAAGAGGCGGACGCAGAAGTGCCAGTTCTACCATGAGAAATGTAAGGTGAGGGGGGGGGAAAAAACACTGGGATCTTTATCAGAAAGACAACGACTTTTGAATGCGTGTACTGTATCCAACGCCCCCCCTTCCCTCCATGAAAAAAGAGTCTACAGAACAAAACAGGGTTACTGGAAGAATGTAAGTGATATGCCTGGAGAGAGGGGAAAGTTGCTTGTCTTTGTGATGTGAGGCTTTAAGCAGGTGGGTCAATGCCTGCTTCAAGGCACTGCCTTCTTCTGTGGACTGCGCTAATGTTTGGCTGTGGTTAAGGTTTTGTTTCAGTGCAGGGCAGAAAAGGCATGCTAAATGACATTACAGAAAACCCACACAAGCTCCACTGACGATGTTGTGTGTGAATATTGTTATTTGAATGAAGATTCATGCAGACTTTGTTTTTGGTAATTACTACACTTGCTTTGAATGATTTACATGTCAACATTTCCCAGGTGCATTTTAAATACAGATACAGATACAATAGATGTGTTTTGAGAGAGAGGTGAATGACAAACTTGTCACAATGTGATACGCAAAGTGATAAAAATGTTAACACATACAGCAGGAGTTTCACTATAGAGTTTCACTATTTTTCAGAGGCACACAGAGGAGTTGTAAAATGTGGTTGTACATCAAACAAATAGATCAATATTGAACAAGACTTTGAATAAAGGGATAATTCTCTGTTGAAGAAAGGGATTAAAATGGCAATTCTAAGCACTTACTGTATGTGTACTAAAGTATACAAAGAGAGGCATGTTCCCTAGGACAAGTATTGCCTTTGCAACAAATTAATATGTCACATACCAGTAATTTTTTATAAGGAGGGACCAAAGTGCCATAAGCATAACATAAAGCCTTCTTAAGTGCTACAAAAAACTACATAATGGAAACATTGGTCAAAGTGGCATCCTACACACTTTCAGCTAGGACTACTACATGTTCTCCAAAGTAGACTCACCAGCCTGGTCAAAACAGGTCAACAGGGCACCAATCTGACTCAGATACAGCAAAAGCAGATATAATATACAGAAAATACTTTTAAAAGTGCACCTTTTAATACTTGAATAAGTGCAATGTTTCAGCAAACCCACTTTGATACACACATTTTCTCTCACTATGACCATCAGGCATTAGGTCAAAGATAAATTAAACATATTGCCTAAGCATTAAATCAGATCTGTGTCTTATTTTGTTAATATATAATATAATATATATACTATGAGCCCATTGGTTATCACTTATCTGTAGGAGGCTTCATAAGCATAAAATTACGGTTCACTGGTGCTAAATAGGAGAATAAAATGGCATATACAACCATTCCTAAGCCTCTTCTTACATAAAACGGCTTCTTACAACAGACAGTGAATTTCATAGAGCAAGCACAGCATCATAACAATGTGTCAGGCTCTACAAAGCAGTTGTTTTACGTGCGTATGAATGTCCATTAATGATTTGTAGTGGCATCATGAACTATGTCAGTTGTACAGAGCTACACCTTGTTAATTTGAGATCTTCAGTTCCATCATTAGCTTCTTCCATTAACTACATACCAGCTGGTGTTAATTGAGCTAAACTGTGACACAAAAAACATGCAAAGTGCACTCCACTGCAAAGTTAAACTGAATAAATCCTAAGAGCATTAAATTGTCCTTTCTACTTACACCACGTGCATTGATGAGCATGATGTACACACAAAGAACAGGTTGGTGAAAACCAGGCACAGCCCTAACTCCAACTCAGTCACCCACTCAGTCTCTTGGTGTCTCTCTGTTTCTTTCTCTCTCATACGCACACACAAACAATCACGTAAAGGCAGTTTACACAAAGCTCTCTATTGCTTTCAACAGCACCGTTGTACCTAACATGAATGTGGAGCATCTGATGACAAATGTCAACATGGGGTCCCAGGAGCTGGCAGACACCAAGGGCAAAATCTCTCACAGCAGCTGAGGTCAAAAGACAGTTAGGGCCTGCACTCACTCTCCCTTGATTCTTGTTTTCCGTTATACATGGTGTGTCAGTCCACTTTTTTATGCCATACTTTTTAAGTACAGTTTTAGGTTGTTATTTCACAGGGAGATTTGTATATTGTAACATTAGCAATTCAAATGAACAGGGGTATCAGTGAACAGATGAAAGAGATGTGTGTGTGCTGTGTTCATGTGACAATACTCAATATTTAACTCAGTGGGAGCATGCTTCTTACCATCACACCTATTCAAATTAGTTATCTTTTTTTCTGTGAAACAGCTGCATATTTCCATAGTTTCGCCAGGTACCACATTCCTTCAATGTCATTACAATTTTTTTTAAAAATCAAACACGCTCTTCCTCTGCTGTGAGGACAAGTAATAATTTGGCTGTGTTTTATGGTTTGTGTACTTAAAGATTGTGAGAAATGGCTCCACTGAATAAATCATTCGCACATTTAGAGTGATTACCGGTGCGGAAAGTGGGAAACCTGTATCACCCAAGACATATTACCCATAATGCCTTTCAAGAAGGCAACTAATTAGCAGAAGAAAGGTCAAGTAAAACCAGAATGTGATTAGAGAGGAGGCAGAAGTAAAAAAAAAAAAAAAAAAGACACATATATTTAGTCGCTTTTGGAATACAGCCAAAGCGCCTTTTTTTTTTTTTTTTTGTAACTGTAACTGAAAACAGTTGCTTCAATATTTAATGAAATGCTTATGTTGCAGCACCTGGACACATCCACGGCATTGCCTAACCGCTTGCCTCCCAAGTGGATCATTACTGTAGCCATTTGCAAAGGGGGTAGACTGCTCCCTGCCTACAATAATGCCAACCTTCAGTGTTCGGCAGAACACCAGGGGGAGGGAGTAAAGGGGTAGAGCTGGTTCTACTCACTGAGGAAGGTAAAAGAAAAAAAACAAAGGACTTTGGGGTGTAAAAGGCGACTGCTTCTTTCCCATCAGTGAGGGTTCAGTTGGCAGCCATTTTCCAGGTCAATCCAGAGGATGCAGTGGGAAGAGAGGTGCACACGGAGGGAAAGGAGTCCTTCAACGGATCTCCGCGCTCTGCTTCGCGCTTGCGTGAATGCAGATTCGCCGTCAACAGGAAAACACTGGTTTACACTGCCCTGCTAATGATCCAATGCATCAATACCTCCAACCATCAACAACAAGCAGATGTCCTAAGTTAACGCAGCCCTTCTCTGGGATTTGACTGGCGAAATGGCGCTTTAAAAGGCATTAGTCTTTTGGTCCTGGCAGGCAGTCCCAATGAGGCCTGGCACTGGCACCGTGGGCAAGTGAACCAGGGCCTAATGGAATTTAATTATTCCACCGACATTAATCATCTGTACAGTGGAGCTCAGAGTATTCTATTATCACTTTTAGGGGTTATTAGTACAAATATACTGTCACGTTGCATTATGTGAAGAGTGCTCCAGTTCCTCTGAACATTTATTGGAATATATATCAATATCTATCATTCATCGGGCACTTTTCCCGTCTTCAGATCACATTAGGATTCAGACAAACTTTCCCCGCACCAGGTGACGCGCACTTCTAAAAGTTTCAGTTCATTAATTCCCTGCCTGTTCCTCCCATCTCCGGCGATTGATGGAGACAGGGCCGGCAAGGACACCAGTATCAGGGCTGAAAAAGGCAACGCTTTCACAACAGGGGACAAGCACCCACTTTTGGAAAAAAAAAAAAAAAAAAAAAACGTCATGCTGCATTATTCAATTTGCACCATTAGTCCACACAAAGTTCAGGTTAATGCTTAAGGACGTTTCATCCAGCCAGTCTTTGGGGGAAGAATCATTCAGCATTTGCATAAAAGAGACCAATATGGTCTCGGCCAGCCAATTAACACTGACACCAGTGAACTTACTAAAGCAGCCATTTGTGTTTTCAGATTATACATTCTGTGGAAAATTATCATATTTATTAATATCACTAAGGTGAGTCATTTATGATTAAGCAAGTGTTGAGAACAGATTTGATGCTCATAAATTTTAATTCTATGTGAATGGCAATGTGTTGCCTGAGCACTAACAGGCTTACTTACCTGTGGGGAGCACACCTGGTGTGATTTATCATTGCAGCCAGTAATTCATGCACATTCCTGAATGTAACAGAGACACACCACCCTCAAATTAAATCGGTGATACTGGTTTATAAGGGGTAGCACGAAATTCCCTGTGTGCAACATCACCAATTTTAGATGACTTTCACTGGGTTTTGTTTAACATGTTTGTTCAACAGAGCAGCATTACTTCAGTGAAAATGCTCCATGCTGCATCTGGCATGGCAATGCTATCTTTAAAAAAAAAAAAGAATTCCTATGCGATCAAACACTTTCTTAAACACTTAACTTTCACTCTTCAGCTGCATAAATGAGGTGAAGGGTTAGTCTATTTCGATTCTTGTTTTTCTGTTCATGAAATGAAAATTAATACTTGGATTCCCTGCACCCTCGTTATTATGTAGCACATATTTTATAGCAAAATGAAACTGAACAACAATAAAAGGAGGAATTTGAGCCCTGCTGGTCTGGAAACACAAAGGTCAGGGAAATTAATTTTACTGACTGGGGGAGGAGGAGGGGGAGCAGAGCCAAGGGGAAGGGCTGCACTCAAACACGAGCATAAGCACATACCTTTAACCAGCTAATAAGAAACTTGTTAGGGTTTCTGATTTGTTGGATGCACTTTCCATTTTGTATTCAAAGCTACTTCTTGCAGTGAATATGTACCATTATCCTTCTCCTTGTTTTTGTGCATCTTTTGCATAAGTGGGCACCCATCTCCAAGAGATTCCTCCATGCAACAACGTTATCCGTGCAGAGGAGACAAGTTAGTCCTCAACCAAATCATGTGCAACAATTACGAGCATTCCCTTATTGCCAACATTTATTTTCCTTAGACATGTATTTCCAGGTCTACAGTTACACCTTCTGTCAGGTTCTGGGTTACATGTGAGTGAACTGCAGCCGTGATGTTGTCCAGACAGATCCTCACCGACACACATGCGCATCAGGGAGAAAAGCGGGGCTGGGCCCACAAAAGTCAGCCCACACAAGGACAGGAATAAGAGGATGGCTTTAAGGGGTAGGGTGGAGATCACAGGCGATGAGACAATGCAGAGCTCTCCAGGTTCTCAGACACTCAAACATTTGGAGACAGTTGATCTGCTTTTGGAACTGAACCCGGGGCGATTGGCCCCTCTATACACAGAGCTGAGGAAGGGATGGGAGTGTTTTGGGGGGGGTTTGTTGGGGGAGGGATGGGGGGGGCTTGCTATCGAGATGCAGCGAGGAGGGAGGCGAGAGGGAGCGGAAGCTCCGTGTGAAAAGAGCACCTCAGCAGAGGGAGCGCCTGGATCTTTGCCACCGATCTGGCCACCTTCCTAACCAAGGCAGAAAATCAAACAAGTTGGAGAGAAATAAAATAAAAGCGAGAGGAAAAATTAATTTTTATAAATAGCTGCGCTCGCCGGAAGGCATAGGAAATGAGAACAGCGAGGCGCTTTGAGCTTGACATGGGTCTTAAAATTGAGAGGGGGCGGAAACAGGGACCCACTGCGAGAAAACCTCTCCAACCAAAGCGTGGATTAGTGTTCCCGCCTCCTCGGCCAAGATTCCCTGCAACAGCAAATCGCTTTCAACTTGTTTTCTCTCCTCTTTAGCCGTCGTTTTCCTTAACAGTCATTATGTCTAACAGTGTGGAAAAAAAACCTAATCCCTCTGCCAGCACCGATTAGATACATTTGTGTTTAGGTCTTATGAAGTGTGTCATTGTCAGTGAAGTCTACTCTGTAATATATGTTGACATGATACAAGTGAATGAAATTTCCTAAAGAAGTGATCAGATTTGAATGGCTCTGTGTGTATTTTTTTCTAGACTACATACAACTACGTGATGATGAAGTAGACAGGGGAATCATACAGAGACTGGAGAACAAAGAAATTTTGCTGTATGCGATAAAAGAAAAAAGAAATTACTGTATTCGATAATTACAAAGGTAAATAATGATATTACCGTTTTATATATATGCTGTACACTATTTTCATTTGTAATAGTTACCACAGTCAGTTATTCATTTACACTACTGTAAGAAGCTCTGGTAAAGCACTCATGATGTACATGCTGTGTATGTAAATAGTAAAGATCTGCAAAGAGGTTTCACTGCAGCCAAGTTCTACAAAGTGAATCACTTTCTGTTTTGGTGTAAATCAACACAATTAGGTTACCTGACAAAATATTTACTAATTTCTTTGTCTTTCGCTGTCTGTTCTTGAAATGTTTTCTCAAAGGTGCATACCTAAATATACATCTGTTACAAAATGAGTTTGCATATGAAAAGCTTGTTCTACATCATATGCTAATTAATTAAATGCTCTACAAAAAAAGAGTTTGTTGTATCTCAGAAAATACAAGAAACGCTAATTCAGCAGAACTATTGTATGCTATATATACACACCAGAAATATTTTAATTTTAGCCCAGTTAAATCAAAGACACAAACAAGGACCAAGTGAGACCATTGTAATTAGTTTGTTTAATGGATGGGTTATGCTATATTTACACACAGTTTGTTTTATGGTGAGAATATATAAATATATATGTGTGCTAGTCTGTGAAATTCGATGAATGCTTGTGAAGTGAATTGCTCCTCAGTAATATTCCTCAGCCACGATGTGGTCTCCCATGTGAAATTTAACATCAAAGGTAAAAATGAAAAATGCTAAAGCTGCCTGCCTGTTGCTTTTTTTTGGGTTTGTTTGTTTTTGTGTTTTTCTGTTGTTCTGTTTTGTTTTTGTTGAGTTTTTGTTCTTTCATTGAAGATATTTCATTTTTTCACATTTTGACTACACTGGTCCTAGAAGTAAGTGAGATATTTTGTCTGTACAATCTGATGGAGCATACATCCATGCCCCTCTCTCACCACACACACTGGAAAACAGCGAGTGAATATTATGACTTACAACCCAGTCATTGTCACTTGACCTTTAGTAAACTAAGTCACGTGTCAATTGAATCTTATTAGTCATATTTTTCTGATTAAAGACACTTTCTGTGTTGATCATTTGCCTAGTAGAGACCCTAACTAATGTGCCAAGATTACACCTCACATCTGAAGACTCATAAGTCTCCAACAGTGGACCTCAAAGTACAATGCATTTACAGTAGCAGCTGGAGGTTTTTGTAACTCTTGTCTCAAGTGCAACAAAATCCGGTGTCACTCAATGGGAGGGGCCATGCTGATCCTACATCTGCAAATGATTCTTTGTTCAGGAAACTGTGAGGGCACCAGAAAACTGACTGGTTAGTTCTGATGCTGCCTCTAGTATTTCAAGAAGAGCAGGTGAGCTTAATGATCCAATTCTGCCTGTTTGAAAAGATATTCAAGAGATGCTTTGTGTGGCATAGTGGTTAAGAAACTGGCCTTGTAACCAAAAGTTTGTTGGCTTGGTTCCTGAGAGGATGCTAATCAAATATCTTTTTTTGCAATTAGAATTTGCAATTAATTTCATAATGAGAGCCTACGCTAATTAACCACATTCTGTCTAATTGCAATGTTCAACTTGCACAATGCTGAGACAGTGTTATGGAACTAACAAAACAACATACAACATGCAAACTATATATATACTGTATATATATATATATATAAAAATAAATGAAGTAAAGACAAAACTGCAAACATTAAAGTAGAACACTACTAGAGGTGACCTATGTGCTCTAAAAAGGAGGGCTGTATTTGTACAGATAAAACACAGATTATTGCAGGATTATTGCAGAAAGAAATGTATTTGAATTGATCGCGGCAGACATTCTCAAACAAGCGGCTCGTTTTCCTCATTAATGATTATGATTAGCATAATAAGCTTTTCCAAAAGTAATATCAGAATGAAATAGTCATATTTAAATGGTTACTCAAGTCAAGTGCGAGACACGCAAACCGTTGTTCCTCCATTGTGTGCTAGACCCCATGCTCTCCCTCTACTGGCAAGAATAATAACTGCAGCCCTTCATGCCCCTGAGCACCCCCCACCCACCCCACCCCCATCCCCCCAAAAACACCACCACCCCACACCCCCACCCTCCTGCCACTGCTGTCAGTCTGCAGACCACAGTCAGGGAACAAAGACTGCACACTGTGCCAAATTGGGCGATTGTTTTGGGAAGGAGGGGACACGAGGGTGTGCAGCTCCCAGGAGTGCGCTATGACACCAGGGAATCATGGTGGGAGAGTTTATACCACGCCTGTCTTCAGAGAATCAGCTAACCTCCTCTTCCCTTCACCACCCTGTCTCCCTCTCCACTTCCACTTTCTTAATATGGGCACTGTGTACAGGCACCTTCTAACTGAACACCACTTAATGCTTTGTCCAACGTATACCTTGTACTTTTGATACAGTCATTTTTCTCCAGAAGTAAATACAACCAGAATACAGCTGCAACCAGTCATAATTATGGTAATTAGTATATTTAAATATATAATACCTTTTTAGGATAACAATAGAGCTTTTTGGTAATCAAGTGCACATCCTGATTAGAGTTCTCTCACAGTAGTCGAATGTCCATGTAGAATGTGTTGAACTGTCTTTCTTAAATAAGAATTTGACTGAAGATCTCTGAATGTTGTGGCTTCAGTCAGCCTCATTCTGGGCAACTGGCAGGTTTCATGTCCCTTTTGTTTTTGTTCTGAATCTGTGTGATGGTTTTGACTACTTGCGAGGTAACACAATTGCTGTGGGGAATTTCATTCTTGCTTCAGACATTTAAAGAATGCACCTCAGTCACTTAAGCTGTGGAACTGCACAGAACCATAGACTAACAAGCTCAGGAATGTCATCTCAGAAGTAAATGAAAATGATAGTTACTTACACATTTAACCCTACACCCACATTCATTTGGATGAGTTCAGAGATTCTAAAATCGTCTGTTGCCCTCTTTTGGCAGGCTTATGTAACTGCATGCATTTTTTTGTGTGTGTTTCCTGAACAACCACAGAACTGGATCAATGAAATATTCATTAATAACAGACATACTCTTAAAAACAGATATTATGAGGAATGCCCATAATGGTTTCTGTAAAGACATTTTTAAAAAAAAAAGTGCACTCAAGCATGTATGGTGAATGTGGGAGCAGTTTCCAATCACTGCCAAATGCTACTTATCTACTCAAACTGCTACACATCTCAATATTAAGAGGGCACATAAACATTGGCTAACATAATTATCAGCAAGCATTACCAATATTAATACGAAAAAAAAATCTATGGCAATGTAACATAAATATGCAGGAAGAGCAGAACGGCAAGACCACAGCAGAAGACGCTACTAGGACAATGATGCTGCCGAAATTAGGAGAGGGTTACCAAGGTGATCAAAGCACTCAGGAAACCATCATCTATGCAGCATCTATGCAACACAACAGGCTGACAACATGCCAGCTAAAGCTGCTCGGCAGTCCGCACCCAACCAGCTCAGAAGAAAAGCCACCATCTTAATAATGTGCATGTTTTCTTTCTTATCAGTCCTTATTATTCCTCTCTTATTCTTTTCGTTTCCACTTTTCCTTTTTTCTCTCACTTACCTCTTTCCTCCCTTTAGACCTCTTTCCCCCAAAGAAGCTGCCCGCCTCCATCCGTTTCCTCCAGACTTCACACAGCCCTGTGCTTTATCCATCAACTGCAAAGATAAAAAAAACCCTGACTGATAGTCACAGAATATCCTCTCAGGCACTAAAACTTTTTTTTCTACTCCTTTTCTAGTTCTTTCTTCTTCTGCTTCACACTTCAAGCAAGAGGTGGGTTTCCGTTTATTATCCTGATCTCAGAAATGCCAGACATAAAAATAAAGATGATATCCAGGTTCCTAAGTATGTCCAGTGGTGTTTCATAGTGACAGATTAGAAATTCTCATTTGCATATAATACTGAAGGCAACCGATACAGCTTCTTTGGTGACATTCTATATATAGGAGCGAGCTAGAGTAATTTCATAGTGTAATTTTTCAGCATTTTATGACTAAATCCACTTGTTCTATGTAGATGAATATGAAGTAGATCATACAGCAACAGATAAAATAGGATTCACAAATCTCCAGGCCAGAATCTCTACATCACAACATAGCACAGCCAATCTGTTCATTTTCCACAATAATAACACTCCAGTTATGAATATGTCCATTATTTTCATTATTCTGTACAAGAGAATGAACATATTTGGTTTAAAATAATAATAATGATACAATAAGTGCAAAATGGATACTGTAATATCAGATAAGCACTGATCTGTAACTTCACATCAACAGTTATTGCACTGAGTATTATTGGTGTTTATCCGGGAAATAAATAAACAGAAAGAAGTAATAAATTGCAGCTTTGCATCATCCTGTTTTGAAACGGCCTCATGCTCCCATTTCCAAAGAAAACAAGATAGATTTAGATTTTATTGTAAACATTTTTAATTAAAAGCTATTGATCACCTATCGATCGCTTAGCCCACAGGCATGGACCAGTGATTATCCCTGCCTCAATCATTATGTCCCAAATCACCGGGTTCATTCTCACAGGTTTGCTTAATGCTGCTCCCCTGTGCTCCCGGCTCAATTACACCAACACCTCACTGTTTCTACACCCCAGCACACTGATCGTAACGACAGGATCATAACACTCTGTTGAAAAAACAGGGCACACTCATATACGCACACTCACGCATATGAACACACAGATACACACTTACACACAAGCTCACACACTTATAAACACAAGCAATTATACACACAATGCCCACACAAGCACACACACACACACAGGCATAATGCACAGAAGAAGCTCTCAAGCATCCCTTACAAACATAGTACTTTTAAAATATTGCACTATACTTTAAGAATATATTGTTTAGTTGTTTCAGAACAGTCTACCAATCTGTTTACAATCATGAAAATGAAAAGATTTATGATGAAATACAGCACACAGGCACAAATAATACTTTGAATGAAGCACCTGCATGAAATGCATTATGAATGTATCTATAACACATTATACATGTAAAACATTTATAATACATTATAAATGTGATGTAACACATAATGGGCAATGAATTAAGCACTCTTAACTGCACATGGCACTTTATACCCATTTGAGTAACATTATATATAGACATAATGTATTATGCATCCAAATGTACTGTAAGAACACATTACAACCACTTATCAGAACCACAGTACCCCAAGTGACCTTTATGTCATATTTTGATGTAGTTATTGCCAGTTAAATTCAATAGGAAAGTGATTTTGAAAAGGCTTGTCAATGAGATAGCAATGCAGGCCTAACCTCCCAGTTCTGGGTGTATTGTTTTCTAAGGAGTGCAGAATATGTTTTCACAATGGTGTACTTTGTACAACCAATAGTGTATGGAAGCAGTTACATGTATTAAGGTTATGACAACTTATTTTTCTACATCAACATTATTTGACATCATACTGTAAAAGTCATCAACATTGTACTTTTCCACTAGAGAAAGCACAGATGAGAAATGTTTTCAATTAAACAAAAATGCAAAAAATGGTCTTAAAGTATGTTGGAATAGTCAAATATCCATGTCTGTATCAACATGTCAAGGGAGAAATAAGTCAGACTCCATGCTTGTATTGTGATTTCAGTATTTATGATGTGATGAACATGTGGCCAGTCTATTTAGTTCTTCACATAAAAAGCGAACACCATAGTTTGCAAGGTTATTTGTCCCCAAGTCACTGTATAAAATCTTTATTCCTGTGAACGTGTCTTTTAAAGGCAAAACTCGGGTGGAGAAATGGCAATAAAGGACTAGAGAAAGATCAATGCAGAATGTATTACTGTGCACTTTAGAGACTGGACTTAATAATAAAAGAATTGATCCCTTAAGCTGAACCTAATTATGTGCCTAAATGGTAGATATCTATTGTTTCTAAGCTGGTTATGTGAAGAATTGCAATATTTTACTGAGAATCACTGAAATCGTTACATGTGGTTGAATGTGAAATTGGCCTATCCAGCTGCTGAACTGAATTGCAGTGCTTCATTTTGCATTGTTGTTTTATTTGGTGCAACACGTGTCACATTGGCCACTGGGGAATATTGGGATAATAGCTTCAAACTCTTACAGATTAAGAAGGATACATGTGGCTTAGTCAGTATACACAGCAAGCATTCTATTCAAAACTTTGAGTGACAAAGTTTTTTTTTTTTTTTTACCCTGAAAAGAAGGGTACTTACAGCTCAAACTTAAAGGCGTCTCAAGATAAAGAAAATGTCAGTGTTCTCATGATGTTTTTTAATCCTTGCATCTCACAACATGCAATTACCACTCAATTACCAATTGATTTTACACCACAGGACTCACACCCAGTATCCTCTCATTTCTGAACTCACACAAGCTTCAGACATTAGACTGAACAACAATTGACACATATAAAGAAAAATAACAAAAATCAAAGATGTTTATTGAATCGATTCACAAAGTAGAAAGCAATATAGTTCAAAAAAGTAGGAAATTTAAAGCCATTATCACTTTTATACAATTCACAGTTTTAGTGTTTTCACAGTGAAATAAAATCTGAAAGGTAGCATGCATTCTGATGCTATGACTTGTCTCTGCACAGTTGTTGGATCAAGTAGATCCTGAATTCCCTGTCACACCTGATAATGCCCTTTGGGATTTTGCTTCCCTCCACAGGTCAGATATCAGTGTGCAGAATCACACTGCTCCCCTAACTGTATTCATATCTCCCCATGAAACTCAACACGATATTGATTGCTCTCTGAGCCATCACCAACCAGATCACACCCCATCCTTTCTGATATTTATCCCTCCAAGGTAAGAAGTAATCCCTCTGCAAGAGCAGCAGTTGGCATTGAAGGGGAAAAAAGGTGAATCATGTCCAACTTGCTAGGTCTCCCCTTAGGAGTGGAATTCACTCTTTCTAATCCGATCAGTTCGTGTCCAGCAGCTGGCTGTAACAACCCTGATCTCTGAGGTCCCTGTAGTTCAACCTGAGCCTTTACTTTTACCAGGGCATAACTTGGTTGATTTGCAACATCCCATAATAAAAACACTGCTATAGAGGCCTACATCATCAAATCTGAGCGCTCAAAATCTTTCTAATATGCCTTGTGCCACAGCCTAAGTGGCTCCGTATGAGAGTTCTGAATGTACGATTGTGAAGGGTCAGAGGAGCGAGGCAATGTGAAGGTGGATTGTTTGGTGCTGTGGTTTGATTGTGTTGGCATTTATAAAACTTGTCTGACAGCTGTGCCACTGCAAGCAAGGCCCTGATGGCTGGAGTTCATTTCCCGATGTGGCACGGCTAACTACTGCACATGCTCAAGACTGCAGACACCAGGGGAGACTCGGTCACCGGAGGCAAGGGGCCTGTAACTGTGGATGCGGGGGTATGAACGTTGCACTGGAAGACACATTACTCAGACAATGTATACTGCTCAATACAGAAAGGACATGATAAAGCATGCTTAATAAAAGAGTAGATTAATGGGAAAATAGGTTGTGCTTTCAGAATGTGAGCCAGCTTAAGGTCAAGTCACCAGCAAAACAACACATATGAAAAATATAGAATGTCCTTTTTGAAACAATGCACAATTCAAACTATTTAATATCAGTATCATAATTATCAGTCATCTTTTTCTTTTCAACATATCTTCAGCTTTTCAAATACTTGTTACTACTTTCATTGCGGTACATACAGTTTAAGGAGAGATGGCAGTAAACCGTTTACGATTACATCTGTTCATTCCTTCCATCACACAGAGGAATGTGAGAGAAACAGAGAGAGAGAAAGAGAAAGAGAGAGCGAGAGTAAGAGAGAGACCAAGACCCATACATGGTTGTTTCAGCCAATCACACTGCAGAGAAGTGACCATGGTAGGGAATAAATAACATACAATTGACCATTATTTTACTGAAAGGTGAAATGCACAATAGACATCCAAGGACTGCAAGAACACAGGACAGACACAAGCCCAGAAATGCAAGAAAAAAAAAAGCGTTTCGCTTAGGGTTTTATTAACATATTAATTGCAAGCCTGCCACAATCAGCATTTGACTGAGAAAGCATCTGATTTTACTCTATTTGCTGCTGCAGACTTCTCCCTGAAGCACAAAGGCAGAGTAATATCACCTTAAACGGATCCTTGCTACTGCAAACAAAAAAGAGGTATTTAGCGCTCACCCATTTGCAGGAGCTGGAATCTTTCAGCCATTTCAGCGTGGTGTCAGCAAATCGGGTGGATATTCCTGCCTCAAATGCATAAACAACCCTGTAAAAATTTCTGCATTTGATTTCTGAAGCCGGGTAGATTTCCATTACAGCTGCTGATTTTACCATGCTGAAGCAGATGGGCAGTAAAACATCAATCTCCCTAAGCACTATGAACAGAGTGAATGGTTGACACACTTCCTTACACACAATATATTCAGCTCTAGCATTGCCTCACAACTGTTTTCCTAAATAACTCTCAGAAAGGGGGGGTGCTCCTGAAGACCTGCCTTTTGGACACTTTGTGATAAAAAGACGGATTTAATTGTCTGTTAATTGTCTGCATTTTCTCTCCCCAAGGCTATAACAGATATGAGACTTAAATGCAAAGGGTTCAAAATGGTGTAATTTGCTTAATCTCACGGAATGTGACGATGCGTGAGATTTAGTGCATTGCAGAATATTTTGTTGGCTACTGAATTTCTCATTATATACAACAGATAGAGTATCAGCTAAATGAGTTACAGTGTACATAATGAGTACATAAATGATGCAGTCTTAGAATGTAAATGGTCTATAACCCACTGTACACTTGTATTTCAGACTGAAAATGTCTGCAGCACTGACATTTATGCATTTTATAATGTAAGGCTTTAAAATGCAAAAATTAAAATGTTTATACAAATATATGTATTTTTGTGTTTGGAGATGTACTAATGGGGTTCAGACAGAAATAAAATAATAAAATGTTTATATCTGTTAATATATTTATAAACCAATTCATAAATACTTGTAAATAAATTGAAAATTGTAACAAAAAGGTCTAAAATACATTTAGAGGAAAGCTTCAATGACTCAACAGATCATGGGTGCATGGGTGCGTTTAATCCTTTAAAGACAGTACGCTGTATATGCCTTCAATTTCTCAATCATGGGCATTGTGCTGGGCAATCACTGTATATATTCGACAATATTTTAGGTTTTAAATCTATGCATCTTTATTTCTAAGTACTTTGTGTATTCTTCATTAGGAGCTGATTCTTTTAAACTCAGTTTTCCGTCAATATGCATTTACATTCATCAAAATGATTTATTCTTGTACTGTTTCCAGATAAAACATTAATTAAATGATCTGAAATATTTTTGATGCGCCTGTGTGTGGGAGAGAGAGGGAGGGAGACTTGGTGGGTAACCTAGGTAAGCCACTCAAAATAAAGACATAATTTGTCTGAATAAATTGTAATGTCTTTCAAAGTCCAAACGTGACATCTGAATGTGAGCCAAGGTGTCACTATCTTAACTAACAGAGTATATTTCACCATGATTTGTATTTACCAGGTTAGATCTCATCATCCAGTCACCTCAGTCAGCAAAGTCACTTGAGTCTACCATTGTAAGTCATAAACAATCCACCAATAAAACTGACAACAAAAACATGTCAACATCCACAACCCCCACATTTTTTAAGACATGCATGCATGAAAGTTTTGTTTGATGCATGGTACATGTTATGTTATATAACGTAATGACTCCTAATATCAGATTCTAACACAATTTAGCATCATCTCTTCTCTAAGCCTAACCTTCTTGAATGCGCTTCTGTAAGCTGCACTGAGATAAGAGCATCTGCTAAATGACTGAAAGTAAATGTGATGTTAACATCCCCTATTTTGATTTCATTTGCCAACACTTAGCTCATACACCAACATTTCATCATGTGCAGATACCATGAAGACTGGAACACTCCGGCTTCCAACAGTGTGATTGTTTGAGGGCAAATCCATGTGCTTCATCTACCCCAGAGGCTGGGCGAGTTTGCTATGTAGGCTAATGCATTTCATTATTTATTGGTTTTTGTTTTGTTGTTTCTTTCTCAGTTCATAATTAACATTGCTTTGAAAATGTGCTTATTTGTAAGCCATCCTCTCTGGGCATTAGGACAAGATTTATATTTTTAATTTTTTACCCATGGCAGTAAAATTCATTTCATGATAGACTTAGAATATTATTAATAATTGAAGCTGGTGGCAGCCTCTATAAATCAAATGGTAGACAGTGGCTATGACTCCAGTCATTTTTTTCCATTTGGTTTATGAATGACAAAATGCATGTTATGACGTGCTCAACAGACAGCAAAGCTAAATGTTAAAGGGAAGGACTGGGTGCAATGCAGTGTTGCAGGGGATTGCGCTGACACTTCACCTCTCAAGGGTCCCGCTTTTGCACCTGGTTCTGTCTGTGGTGAGTTAGCAAGTTTTTACGTGAGCGCTGCTCTGGGTAATACCGTTTGCTCCCTCACCCAAAGATGTTGACTCGGATTTTCTGGCATCTCTGAATTGTCCCCCCGTGTGCCTGGGCATGCCCTGTCACGGATGGTCATCCCATCGAGGGTACAGTCCTGCCAAGCCTTCCAAGCCTGACGGTTCCGGCTTCGGCGCTCCGTGACCCTGCACAAAATAAAGTGGTTACGGGTGACGCGAGGATGGAGGAAAAGCCGACACAAAACACACACACACTGTGGAAACCAACAACGCTGACATAAACAAAGAACTGAATTTCATATCATTCTTATACATTACCTCACACAAACAGCACGCATCAGAGCATGATGAATTTCCAGCATTTTATTGTCATTTCATGAAGTGAACTGTCAATGAAGCAAGAAATATAAATAAACCCTTGTCATATGATTGTGTAGTCAACGATGTGAGTCAGTGATAAATATAACACAACACCTTACATTTAATCATTTACATTGATTCATTTCACAGACACTCTTATCCAGAGCAACTTCCAAATTACAGAACATTCAGTGCATATCAAGTAGCATAATCGGCAACATTAAAACAGGAAAAAACAAACACAATTCAAATGTGCCTTAAATACATTTTTAGTGCTACAATACACAATCCTTGTCTGCAGAGGAAATGAGACAAGGGAGTGAAGTCCAACAGAGGACATAATATATAAAACATAAACATAACAAATTTTGAGTATACAATATACATGAGAGTATACATTTAGAGTATACATTATACATTGTACATTTTATATATAATTGTATATACATATATACAGTACATATTAAGGATGTTCAAATCATTTTTTTCTTCAGCAATTAAACGATTATACCATTCATCATGGTTCATATTGCTTTTTAACATAACGGCATTGTTATTTGCCTTTATTGACACATTATTTGACCTTGAAGGAAAACAAACACAGAGTTATTGAGAAGAGTTATTGAGAATATAACCAAGCATTTCCAGTGCTGAAGCTTGAAAATAGTCCACAAAACTGGAAATAAATACATACAAAAGTCATTTTTTTCACAGTTTGAAATCTCAAGCACTCTAACAGAGAACTGTAACCCTTCAAAGGTTTGTCCAAGAACAATGGCAATAGGCAATGAATGGGGGCTGGAGAGAATGAAATAATGTGAAATATTGCTGTAATATGGATTACAGGACAGATACAAAGCTGAAAAGATGGTTAGATGATTGCACTTAATTGTTCTTGTTAATTCACTAATGAATAAACAGGGGATTCCAATGGTTCATTTCATGCAGTGTTAGTCTGTCTGAGCATCAGGCAATCTTTGTTGATCACAATGTTGCTGGATATGTTTTAGTGAGGTTGGTGATTTTTCTTCATTCTTCTTATGGCACTTAGATGGAAGTATTATTCTAGCAAAGGACTTTTATTCCCATTAATACCTACCACCTTGGGTTGAACAAGGGAATGTTGAGTTACAGGAACATTTTCTGTTATTTTTCAGTCAGAGGCATTACAGTGGTCCTATTATTAGTACATGCTCAAGAGATTAATTTAGCTCCTTAATTGGAATCAGTGTTATTAGCCTTAAGCCTGATACATTTAAGAATCCGTTTGGTCATGGCAAGTGAATTTCCAGCTCAACCTGATCATTTAAATGCTCTGTTCCCTTGAAGAGCACAACCTTATTTCCTGCAAAGATGAATCAGTCCAGATCTTCTTCCCATTTTGCAGTGATCACAGTTATGCAATGTTTGACATTTTAAGCCAGTGAGGGTTATTATAACAAGGCTTTGATCTTTCACTGGACATTCACTGTTAATATTTTGAATTAAATAAAAAATGCACCAATGCTAAGTCTCCCATAATTGTGATAGTAAGATGTAAGATACCATCCTCAAATTTGACGTATCCAGCAAAAGTCAGTACCATTAAATATATGACACTGACACAATTAGTCATGCAAGGCACTGACTATTTAAAAGCAGAATCTATCTGTATTTAAACAATCACCAATAAACTACTAAACTACTAAATTACTAAAAAATCACCTAATTATGTCCTAAAATAAACATAATAAATGTAACATGATTTTTTCTGGCCCTCAAAATCATATTTACTGGAGTTATGATGGGCATGTAAATGGACACATTTAAAGTTAGTTTTAGTAAACTAAATTAGTTTTGATGTTACAGTAGTTCAGGTAAGTTGTTTACTTAGTTACATTAGAGCTTATGTATTTTAACAGTGTTACTTAAAGGGGCAAAAGCATCAATTACTGTTATGGCAATAAAAGCCCACTGAAGTCAGCACTCTGTATATCACAGGGATTAAAAAGGACACCGAAAAAAAAATGTAAGGGATCCGCAAGCAAGTACAGTGTATCCCTTCGGGTATTAAACAGGAGAGCAGGAGAAGTGCTGAGGTGGATCAGAGTGGCCGTGACAGGGAGTTTTATGTGTACATAAGCGCTGTCTGGCGGAGAGTGGTTATGCGTTCCGCAGGGTCCGGGCCGATGGAGACGCGCGACACGGCGCGCACTGACCACGCCGCGAGGCTCTGACACGCGCCGTAAATAAAAGACAGAAATACTGCCGCGTCAGCCTGCAGATCAGGGCATTAGCGCCCATGAATCTTCGGGGGGGTGGCAGAGAGGACTGGCACTCAGGGAAAACCTTGTCCCTTAGATATTAGCCTCTGATTAATTGTTTCCATAAAAAAAGGGAACGCTGTCCCTACCACTTTTCCAAAAACCCCCAATCTTTGCCATTTCCGGAAGCACTGGATGTGTATTTGTACTTGAATCCCTGTCAGTAGGCCGCATGCTTTGTTACTGGTATTGGCTGATGGTTGATGGCTGATGGTCACCAAAGTAAAACTGCTGTCAGCTCAAATCTCCCTAACTTAAGAGCATGTGATGATAGTCATGTCAAAGCTCTGAGTGACATAACCAAGTTTTGACTCCTTTGTCTTTTTGTTTCTTCGAAAGTGTCAAAAGATATCAAGTGAAACACATATATAAAATTATGTATATGGTTGTTTTTCTTACCTGGTTACACATATATATTTTTAGATTTCCTTTTGACATTTCATTAGAAATGAAAAAAGAGAAAAAAGAGAAAAGAAGTTCCTCTGCCATTTTTAGTGCGTAACGGAAAGTTGCCAGGTGAGTGGAGTGTTGTGGACGTGAGGTGTTGAAGGCGGGGTCTGGCGACGGGGCGGGACGAGAGCAGCCGCACCGAGCCCGACCCTGATGAGATTCAGCGGGGCGTGAGATTCCCCCCGTGCCCACCTGCCCGACGCGGGGTAAAAATAACCCTGATCCCAAACCGCACATCTGCTCGCCTCCCTCGCTGGGTCACCACACGTCCCGTCACCGAGAGGAAGGGCGGGCCGGGGGGAGCGCTGTGAAAACAGAGGGGGTGCTTGGCGTCAGGGAGTCGTGTGGGACGGGGGAAGGGGAGGTTTAATACTGAGGTACAGCGCAAGGTCTCCGAGAAATACGGCTCTCATCAGAGACACAGACCTCTATCACCTACACCCCGGTCGCAAGTAATACCAGGCGTAAGCAGATCCACACTGCTGTGTTTTGAAAGAGGTGTGTTCGTTGTTGTATATATATTTTGTTGCAAACATCATTTGTTTGATTTCACTCCGACGTGCATGTGTCACTTTCCGTATCCCGAGTGTGGATTTTGATTGCATGTATACACAAGGGTCACAGGTTACAGGCGCACTTTCAGCTGTTACAGCACAATGTCTTTGAGTTGTGAGTTGAATTATGGCCATTGCAAAGAAATGTGGAGCATAAATGAAACAAATGAAGAAGGGCACCTGCACATGGAATTATTAGTTCCCAGAGCCTGACCTGTAATTAGAAAATATTTGTACAGACAGTGAGGATTTTTTTTTTCTTGACACTCACTGCCCTCGAGATTCATTTGATCGTTTTACATTTCTTTTAAATCCACTCTCCTTTTTCAAGGTTACTCCGCCATGCTTTAATTTCAGGCGTGTATTTAAGAGAATGTAAGCTATTTTTCCTTGTTGCGCGAGCGCGGTACATGGCATCTTTACAAAAATAGCCAGCTCAGCACAGTGTGGCCTTCTGGTGGCTGTCATCCTGCTGGGCCAGTAATGTCTTGATGTATTTGTTCTGTGCTGTGATGGGAAGGGCCTGTCTGCCTGCTGTCCTGACATGTTCATTTGAATGAGTAATTATTACCTGCATCACTGCAAGGCCAAGATGTGCCACACGCAGTATGTGTCCTTTGTGTGCGTGCTCTGCCTTTATCTTCGCCTTTTCTCCATTTGTGATATGCTGTTAGTAAATGAGTAATCGTTCGGTAAGGGTATGTGTGTGTGTGTGTGTGTGTGTGTGTGTGCGCGTGTGTGCGTGTGTGTCAATGCGCACGTTCATGAAGAGTGTTTGTGTGTGTGTGAACGTGAGTGCGTGTGCCTGATGGATATGTGTGTGAGTCAGAATGCGTGGTTGGGTGTGTGTGGTGGCAGTGGGCACTGTACCCACCAGTACAGGTGTCTCACAGCATGAGCAGACACAGTCAGTACACTGGAGTCCAGCCCCCAGCCCGAGGACAGAAAATGAAGAATGAGAGCCCTGGCCCAAAATGATGTCTCTGAAAGCCATCCAAACAGAGAGAAATGTATCACTCATTAGCATGCACAATGATAAATTTAGCTGTAACAGTTTTACAAAACATATTTTGTTCTCATTTTTTATTTCCTTGTTTTTGTAGTTATCGTTGCTGTTTTTAATGACTAAAGCAGATCTAACCTCTAGTGGTATATACTGATGCGACTCTAAATGTATAGCCATTACAATCTATCCTACGGGCTACATTCTACAGTACAGTACATTTGATACATTGGAACCTATCATCACCACAACTGCAACTATTTCCCTCTCCATGACATGCGTCTTTATACTGCCTCACCACCATCTGTTGTTTGTGTGTGTGTGTGTGTCTGTGTGTGTGTGTGTGTGTGTGTGTGTGTGTGTGTGTGTGTGTGTGTGTGTGAGTAAGGTGCTCAGATCCGCCCACCTATTTCAAGGCAGTGAAGAGCTCCACGAAGCCATATGAAATGAGACTTATTTCTCCTTCTTCTATCCATTTCCATACACCAAAGATAGCACAAGCAGCCATCTTCCCTGTGGCCTAGGAAGCTGGAGGGAAGCTAGCCCTGCAGACTGAGGCTCCTTCAGCTTCACACACTTCCAGATCTCACCTCTTTTCCTGATTGCAATGCAGTCATGTCTTACCATTTCTCTCTTGCTCCTACTGAAGTATGTGTTGCTACTCGAATAAAATAATTATCTGAGGGCTTTATTTGGGAGAGTGAGGAGGAGGTGAGGAGTCAATGAGAAAATGGACAGTGTCAGAATGGAGAAAAGACGCCCTCATATTCTGTGTCACACAGGTACATAAGCCGATCTTCCGAAAGTCCAGGAAAGAGTGGATAAAGGCACAAAATTACAGCCCTCAAGGAGGGAGCTGTTCCCATCAGAAGATGCTAAACTGGCTGTATTATGAGGCTGTGAGCATTACAAAGGAAAAGAAATTACCAGTGACGAGGATGATTAACATTTACACCTTTGCTCAATTTCTCTATCGAAACTCGGTTGTTACTTCAGGGACAAAGATAAGTAGAAATTTATGTTCACAAGGAGCCTAATAGGTGGTTTAATAGAGCAATTAAATTTTGAGTAACATTAAGAATTTTAACATCTCCTTTCTGAATATTTTTTTTTTTCCTCTCAACTGGATGAGGTTGAAAGTCCTTGGTGTGAATTCAGTTCCTCTGAGGACCACTGCATTAGATATCAAGGCAAACAAATGACTTTTGTCGTTTGTCCAGGGCATTTTTTTTATTTTGTGCCGAGCAGGTTCTTTTTTTACTTGCAGCTCTTTTGCCCACGGCAGGCTTATATTCCAAAAAGTTTCCCTGTTTGTTGGAAATCACATACTGTGATAGTGTCATTTGTGAAGTGCAAGCTCTGCACGTATCCTGAAGAACTCCAGCCAAAGAGACTGTAACATTCAACATCACATGTGTATCGGCAACCTGTTGTGCGATTGTGTTTCTGAAGAAGAAAAAAATCACATATTGTCCTGACTAAACGAAATTAACTGCTGGCAATGTCAGCATACAAGTGAAATGTCTGAATATTTATCACTCCATATCGGTAGGTGAGCAACCATCTTCGCATCTGTGTCTCTGTGTCTCTGTTTGCATTTGAAACACTGTGTTTATGCCTCTTCTTAGTCATCTGCAGTGTTTTATACCCAGTATTGCACGTGAATGGAATTTCTCTTCACACGTGCAATATATTTCTTTCTGAATTATTCATTTCTATATTTTGCAGTTGCTGCAAATGTTCAAATATTTTCACCATTTCATTTCTCCTCTATTGCTTTTTTAGTAGTTAAATATTAGTCCATTAAAAGTTTTACTGCTATTATTTATTTGTTTGTCTTGCTCTAGCAACCTTGCATTTCCTAGCCAGTGAATTGTAATGAAAAAGAATACATTTCGGAAGCGTTCAAGGCCCAGGTAAGCGTTCCCTTCATCACGAGTCCTTTCACTGGAGGCAGGCTGGGGCAGCAGAGGCAGAAGCAGCGAGCTGCAGGGTTTCTGCTGTTTGCCTAAGGTTTCTTTCTGCACATGGGGCCGCTCCACTGTAATACAACAAAAAATAAACCCACTGGACTGAGGGATCTGGTGTCCAGACTAAACCTTTCAAAACAGTTTAGATTATAGTCAAAAGGCCGGGTCTGCAGCTGGATCCGCCTGTCCAGAGGATAGGACCTGCGGTTTGCCGCTCTGACAGCAGACAGTGAAGCCGGGCCAAATTCAAATAGCTGTCAATCACGACACATGATTTATGAGGGTGCCCTGGAAGACATGTTTGAGCCATTAAAGCGTTTACACGTTTGAAGTTCAAAACAGAGGGAGCAGAAGTGGTCTCCTTGAAGAGAGAACCATGGGATGGGCGAAGTGCATTTTTGGGGAGCGCAGGAATTTTGGCCTTAAGTTTAGTCATTCAGTGAGGCTCTAACCACTTGCCCACTTCTTTAGAACATACTGTATCAAGTCACCACACAGATGCTGGTGCCATGCCCGCTTTAATTCACTTTGTGTAAAATAAATTATATATCTTCTGGTGGTGATGTTTGGAAATCAGAGACTTTTACCAATACTGTGAATACTTAAATAAACAAGCATCTGCATTGGTATGAGCAGAGAGGCTACAGAATGAATAGTCTGCATTTCAACCCGATAAAATGTCCCAGAATATTTGAACAGTCTGTTTTTGGATCATTCTAAACATGTTGAAACACTTCAAAACATCAGGCTTGTAACTCTCCCTGCCTGTTACAGAGAAAAGACACATCAATGATGAACCATGGTGCAGTGGCTAGAAGCGTTGTCAGTTTTGTTGGTCATCCCTGAAAAACCCTGGAATTGTCTACAGCGCCTTTTATATATGAATTTGCAAGTATCTGCTCAATCCGATATCTGTTGAGTATTTTGCTTGTGGTTATGGTGCTGACTGTAAATGCAGTCACCGGGGAGCAGTGGCATGCAGCGTGAAGGAGCAGCTTGAGAACAAACCCAGGGCTATGTTTTTTTAGAAAAGCAAGGGGGAGCATCAGTGTGTGACAGCCTTGCACAGATGGACAACGTTAACTACCCCCTGGTAATTGAGAAGCTCACTCGCCAACTTTTTAAGTGCAAATAATATAGCACTTACATCAGATCTGAGGAGAGAGTTAGCTTGGACTCAGCAAAGGAATTGAGGAAATGGGTAAGAACAATAAATGTTTTAGAAATGCAGCCTGATAAACAGCAAAATAATACGAAAACACATATTCATGTCTGTTCAATATTCATGCAATATTCAAACCCATGATTTAATAGGACCAATAAAATGGGCGTTTTCCCCCCTATTAGCTGATCTACTATAATTGATATCTGGTCATTTTTTTGCTACTTTTGTGGGTTTATCTTCTATCTACCACTGGAATGTGGGACTTTCCAAAACACGGTACCTCTTTGTTCAGAATGTTTTCAGCTTTTCAGCTAGCAAAACATTATTCATCATACAATATTAGTGATCATACAATATTGGTACAACAGTATTTTTCTACTTTCCCATTTTCTGTTTTTCAACTGTCACTCCTTTGCTTTGCTTTGCTGATCAGCTGTATGTCCCTTGTGATATTTCTCAAAAGATAAATGATATGTGCAGCAGGGACCTGACTGAATCTCCTTTTCATAAAGCAACAGGTCAGAGACTCCTTGGTTGTTCAGTTCAAAAGATCAATTTTATTTATAAGACTCATACATAAGGTTCAGTGTGTATGTACATATATATCATTTGCATTCTGTGGATACCTTTCTTAAGAGTTCCATATTAAGTCTAATTTTTATATTGTATGACTCATGTCATGCAATATAAACTAGTCAGAGATGGCTCAGCGAGGAAGGGGCAAGAGTGCGATATTTAAACTTACATGACTGTTTCTTGAAATACAAGGTCACACTTGGCTAATAGTGATACGCAGTATATAATGTTGGTTGCCTAGCAATGTCCTTCATCGGTTGTAAAAATATACTTCAATATTCAGACAGTGGCCACAGTGTACCTCGAAAAAACAGGACTTTAAACAAGTGATAAACAAAAAAGGTGGCGTGTCCCACTATCTTTCATTTCCTCATATGGACCAACACTTATTTTATCATATGTATAAGGTTTATATCCTCATCCTCTTCATGTACTAAGATAAGTTGCAGATCATCCAAGAGAGGTGAAGTGTAGTGAGATGAGGTCATTTTATGCTTGAGCCTTTATTTTCTTTCCATTTGTCAAATGTTTACATGCAGATTATGTTTTGACATTAGCTGCAGCCACATTGCATTTGAATGTGTGATAAAGTGCTGGGATTATCTGATTAACCTATTGTGCTGTGGCTAAAAATGTAACTTGTTGATTCCATTCCCATTTGACCCAGAATGAAGGACTGATGTTCTGAGATGAAATTAACTCATGTGGGAGTTACTGTCGCTGAAATGTAACATCTCTTCTCTCACTAGAACACAATTAACTTCATACTGAACATTATGTGCAGTGTTGTAATGTCAAAGTGAGACAGTCAAAGTGAGTCAAAGTCAAAGTGGCAAGATGGGAAAATCATGGGTTAGATTACACATTGAAGCATTTTTTTCTGTCTGACTAATTAACATACAAACAAACTTTAACAATATTTGCACTCCTCTGAGTTTTGTTGCTTAAATCTTCAGTGCTCAAGCCCCAACTTCAAGGCTTCGTTGACATGGCTGACTAGGATTCATCATGTCTTCAACATCAGGACTTACACAGTTGTGCTACACAGTTGTCACTGCAATACTTGATTGCTTATCAAGTTTTCAGAAAGTCTAGGTTTCAGCCTTTCTGTCCCCTCTAAAGCCCTGAAGAAGAAACAGACATTAATTTCCAGTAGTTTATTAGAATAGTTTTTGAAGAAATCTGGACAGGAATCTTACAGAAAAACATATTTTATTTTAAACCAAGTTCTGGTTTAAAAAGGTTCTGGTATTAAGGCATGTATGATTGTGTCCAATTGATGTAGTAAACACCCTCCCTGGGCCTGAAACAGTAATGTCAAAGGCATCTAAAATGCCTTTATTGATAATGTGGCCAGTGCATAGCACATCATACTCCATTATGCATTCAAATGTTTCAGTGACAAGATTTCAGATTATTAATCCATATGTTAAAGAAAATATGGATCCAAAACAAGCATTGTAATATCTGTTATTACAGTGGCAGTTCAGGCAGTACAATGGAGGCACTGTTTGTGGAGTTATTGCTTGGGCCTCCTTCCATCGGAAAATAATCTGACATAATTCTGCAACAACGAAAATATCTCTGCAGATGCTCTCTCCCAAGTAAAGCAGCGGTAGCTACTTGTATTGCCTTAAATACCTCTGAGAAACACAACAGTCTCTAAGTCTTGACCAACACACCAACAAACACATCATCAATTGGCTAACTGTGAGCACTTACAGAGATATCAGAGAAGGAACAGTGTCTTACATGAGTGCTCCAGAAGCCCTCCATGGGAGCAGAATCTTACAGCACCTCCTGTAAACAGCCCGGCCTTGACCCAGCTCTCCATCTGCACTTGTGAACCTGCGCTGCTTAGCTTCATTAGCCATCTCTTTACTTTCCTCAGGCAGTGCTCTTGGAATGCACATATTATTTACTGTTGCAGCTTCCTGTGGAAGGGGTGGAAAGAGGGGTGTATTATTCAACAAGGGGCTTTATGTGCATTCTCATGCCTCCCCGAACCCCTTCAAGAATATAACATACAGGCTCATGTTCAGTTCTTCCGCACATGCTACCATGTGGTCTGTCCCTGAGCAAGCTCTGTGCTTTGTCCTTCCCACCTGGCTCAACCAATGTGTTTATCCCCTAAATGCTGACTCCTATAGTCAGCGTCTCAATCCATCTCTCTCGGAAAACTGACATGTATACTCAGACCAAGTGGGTGGGTGAAACCAGGCCAGGATTGTTTGGATATCTCCCAGGCTGGGAAACCGTACGAAAGCCCTTCACAGCGCGGAGGGATGGCTCCGGTTTAAATGGAGGTGTTTGAGTGATGCAGGTGCACTCTCTGCATCGTCTCACACTCCGAGGCTGTCAGTGCGCCCGCTGGCTTCGCCGCCACCCGGAATTTCACTGATAAATGCAGCCAGTGAGGGGAGCGGAATGAAGGCAGAGGGGGAGATTTTTCCTCTCGCGGTGCTCTTTCCCTGACCTGGATCCTGAGAGAGGAGAAAAGCCCTTGATTAATGGCCTCGCCTGCTCTCCCAAGGTGGCAACTCTCCAAACTAAATTTGGCCAATGATCGCTACTGGGGTCAGGTGCAGGCAATGTAAACTTCTGAAAGTTTACTCTCCGAGAAAGCCAGTGTACCACACTGTAATGTGGTCGTGGCTCTGGACGCCAGGGTGACATCAGTGGTGTTGTCTCAGCCTGTTTCTTCATGAGCTGCACTGCACACTTTTTACCCAAAGAAATATATTCCTTCAAAGCAGGAAGGAATCAAATGTCATTTCCTTTGGTGCTAACACTGATCTTTTCCGGCTGGATTAGGGAAAAGAAGCGTAAAGGTGGCAGATGTTTTCCACAATGCAGAGGCATCACTGTAAAAGTCAACAAATTTTCACTTTTTCTCTTTTCCATGTGGCACAAAACAATTTCACAAACAATTGTACCACATGTCTGGATGCCTATAGAGCTTGTCTCTAAAGTGTTTTTTTTTACTTACAGTTATTATTTAAAATGAATGCTTAAATTGAGCTTGGAATGTATTTTGTTTTGTGAAAAACGTCAGTAAACATTTGAAAAAGAACTGCAGGCAAAGGTTTAGATGCACCAAGCACACACCTCTGCAAGTGGCCTTCACATGTATAAATGTCAAACCAAGACCTTTTCCTGTGTTTTACCTATTCAAATGGCCACCCCAGGGGCAATGTAATTGTTTTTTAGTGACTGATCTGTGCAAAGCATTTCATCCATATATGACCAAATAAGAACAGAGTCAAAATATCCAACATCTAACGTAACTTGTGTTGAGCCACAGCACTTCCAGTGATAGGATCAATCGCTTAAGGCAGTACAGCAATTGCACTTGCTGATGCTCTGTTGCCCCCAGCTCCATAGCAAATACTGATTGGTTGATTTACTATTGCTTTGGGGAGCGAGACAAAGCACTCAAATTCTTCCAGGATTTCTGCTTTCTGAACTGTATGCTTCATGACTGCACCTTTATATCACTGTAATGCATTATTGGTTGAGGAACATCATCATGTAGATCCTCAATATTGAGAGCATTAAAGTGATAGTTTCTTTGAAAACAACCCTAACTACGCTGATAATGGACAATGGGCTGGAAAGCCACTCTCTTCAATAAAAGTGTAATTGTTTCAGGAGAGCAAATGAAGGCACCGAGGATTGCAACACGGTTAGACATTCTCACTGGCAGTTAATTACCCACAAAAGGGCCCCTGCAAAAATATTCATTCTCAGATCACTCTAGAGGTTAACCTGTGTCAACACCATGAGCTGGAATACTGGAGCACTTATTTTCCTTCATAATTGAAAGCTACTGAACTCTGCTGTTCAAAGATTTCGCTATTGTAGTGTGGGTAATGGCATCTTATTTTTGCCTTATTGTTTATATTATTTTTCACTGGGCCTTTATGGTAGTTACATTAAGAACATATACTTGCTCATTAGATGTTATTAAGGCCCCCATCAGAGAAATTATTTTGAGAAATTATTTCGGCAGTAGAATTCTCTGACTACAGATACTGTGACTATTTGATGACCAGACACAGAAATAAGCTAATTGCACAGAATCCTGCAAGTATACCTTCACAGTTATGGGTACTTGGGCAGGCTTTTATTTCACAATGGATCAAACCTTTGGGCAGTTGAAAATGGAGGTGGAAAGAATAAATATATAATTACGGTGAGTAGACATTTGCCCTCTGTAGAACGTGCAAAACACATAGCCACTAATTGGACTGGTAAGGCTTTTTGTACAGTTCACCAGTTCAAGTTAACTGCGATGGCTCTCATTAGTATGTGATCCAGACGAGTAAAAGCTGCCTAATTTAGGCCTCTTGACTTGCGGCGAGTTCCGCCATCAGGTCAGAGGAGGATGGCACCATAGCCGCAGATCAGAATCGACTGCTTTGTTTCCAAGAAGAAAATGGAGTTATCATTTATCTGTGCAATTCTGTGGCTCAGTCAAAGCCAGCTACGGGCTGCACTCCGAAATTCCTTTCGCACTGAGTATCCACTATTTCTTGTGGAAATTGAATACAGTAAGAAAAACAGAGGCTTGATTTCGTAAAGAAAATTGACTGCCCCATCAGTGACCCAGCTAATTTGTTTGGGTTTTTTAAGTGCTTGCATTGTGTCTTAAACCCAGATTCAATCCGATCACCATGTGCTTACTTTGTAAATTTGAGCAATGTATTTGACATACATACACTTAATTTTCTTGTGCAACATTTTTTTCTGTTCATTTCACTGACCACAGATCTCATAAACTTGTGTGAGAAAGGACCACTTGCTTCAACTCATTTTACAAAGTTAAGGATAAAGGGCATTGCAGGTAGGCTGAATAGGGACTATATAGAGGTCTTACTCTAGCGGCTAAGTGGAGGGCTTTCAGACAGATTTGAGACTGTCACCAGACTGTAAATCTCTCCTTCCCTGCTGACAGGCTTCCACACAGCCCCTCTGGCCCATAAAGTTCACAGTTTACCATAGGATGGTGATGCATTGTATCCACCGAGGTCCGGGGGGAGGGGAGTTCGAAAACATCACCGTATCCTTGTTTCCCAGACGAATAAATATCCCGCAACCCCCTCGCACCTCCACGTACAGTAAAGGCAGCCGCATCTGGGCCCTATTAAGCCAGAGCCGTTACATACAGAGAACCTCCCAGAGCTCTCCCAGTGCACCAGCAGCCCAATGTGCTTCCACGTCAAGCCGGGCCCCAGGAAGACCAGAGGGCCCTGCATGCAGGCAGGTTTCATTCCTCCTTTCATAAGGATGTCTCAGAGCATCTGGAGATCCAGTGCCCTCAGAGTTTTCACACACTACAGGAACTTAGCTACCTCCCCTCAAGAGTAACAGAAAGGGCTGCTGAGGTTAGCGATGTTCAGCTGTATTCTGGTCTATAGCCAGTGGAACAGGGGGGTAGGGGGTGGGGGGCAATGCGTTTAGACTGTCAGGGTTTTTATCATGTCTTCGTACACCACCACTGCAATCAGTATCGCCTCGTTTCCAGTTACTTTGACAGGTCCCTGCTCCTCTCACCTCACCTAACCCCTGATCTCCAACCCAGTTTGAGAGCTACTGTCATTATAACTAGTACCCATCTATGAGACTTAATAATAATAATGGGTTACATTTATATAGCACCCTTCATCCTGTCAAGGTTCTCAGAGGGCTTTACAGTGAATGGGGGGGGGCTCACTTCAATCACCACTAATGTGTAGCACCTACGTTGGGGATGCATGGCAGCCATTTTGTCCCTGAGCACTCAGCTCACATCAGCTGAGGTGGAGAGGGAGGTTTTTTAGCCAGTTACAGTAGGAAGTTATTAGATTAGATTGCCAGACTGAAAGCGCCTGACTGGGAATCTAGTAAGAGCGCCACAGAATCCCCCATTCTTTGCAAGAAGTTCCATGGGATCTTGAATGACCACAAAGATTGAGGACCTTGGTTTAACATCTGAAAGACGATATCTCCTTCTGCGCAGTGTCCCCATCGCTACACTGGGGTATTAATTTCCTGTTAAATCCAGAGGGAAGACTGCCACCCCCTGGCCCGTCAACAACGCTGCCAGCAGCAACCTGGTTTTTCCCAGATGGTCTCCCATTCAAGTATTAACCAAGCCCAACCCTGCTTCGCCTCAGCCATCAGGCAGAAGAGAGTTGCAGGGTGGTATGGCTGCTGGCATCATTTATAGACAACCCTAAGAGCAGATCTAAAAAAATATTTGAGTCACTTATCTGGCTATGCTTTTCAGAGATCATTTTTTTAGAGCGGGTGAGTTTAAAAAAAACAAGGCCATTAAGTTTGGCCACATTTCACAGTGCATTAAATTTGCTTAAATAAAAATCTGTATGGCTTTCAATGTGTGTACATTTGTGTTTGTGTGCGTGTGCGTGTGTGCTTTTGTGTGCGTGTGTGTGTGTGTGTGTGCACTTATTCGCATGCATGTATGTGTGCTTGTGTTTGTGCGTGCGTGAGCGTGCACGCACATAATGGAAGAGATGGACAGAGAGAGAACGGCAGAGGAAGAGAGAGACAGGCGGGAGAGCGGTGGGGTGACGCCGTGGCCCTCTCCGGCTGGTGCGCTCCCCCTGGCCTTGCGCAGTATGCGTAACCCTCCGCGCTCAGGTTCACCTCTCTACTGACAATCGCATTACCCTCCTGTCACACGCACAAAGCGCCGCGCGGACGAGATGGGCCCTTTAGCCAGACAGTCAATTACACAGCCGCAGTACATAAAACACTGTGTGCAGCGCCATGCCGTTTCAATCTCTGCATCTCATTTCGGCTGTGTCGGCAACGACGGCGTGAAGCTGAAGCAGGGACGAGGGCCGCAGAACACGGGGGGGCTGTGCCAGGCAGAAACCAATATGTTCTTTTTATCCTATCTAAAGTGTAGTTTTTAAATGCCTTGCACTACGTGTACATTATTGATGCATGTTGCTGGTCTTATCTTGAAGGTCCAGCTGGAGCAAACTTCACAAGGCAGAGAACACAGTAAAGCCTAATAATAATCATTTGTCACAAAGCCCTATTGAGAGGATAAGGTTGCCCTTCCCCTTTTGTTAAAAAATAGGTGCACAAGAACTGAAAAGGCTGGCTGTCCTGTAGCACTTGATTAGTAAAATACATAGCGCTTATACAGACTGCCTCTGCTGGGACTCAAGGTCTTGGTCTCAGAGGATGAAAACTGTGTTATTTCTTCCATGGCCTGTTATCTGAAAAGAATTCAGAGCCTTATACAATATTAGCAGTTAACAGATGACAGAGTTCTGTCCATCTGCTGTATGTGATCAGCAAGAAAGCTGTAACGTTTGGCCCTGAGGCGTTGTTCTTATTTAAAGCACCCTGCATCCTCAGAATGGAGTGCCACCTTGTGTGTAGTGGCGGACTGAAAGATGGCCTGGCCTGGTCCTATAGACCAGCAGTACCGTCCGCATAGCTGGGACCATGCAGCTAGCAGAGCAGACAGTAGTCCAGCACCTCCAGGTCACCCTGCTGGGAGGGGTCTACAGGAGTCAGACACAGGGAGGAAGAGGATTAGAGAGAGGAATGATGTGGGATCAGTACCTGTTCCCAGGACTTTGCGGTATTTGATTAAGGGCTCCTGCTGTTGATTAAATGGCCATCTTTAAAAGGTAAAAAAAGAACGGATGATGAAAAGAGGAGTATTTTGTTTTGTTTTCTCAGCTGGCGCGCTCCCCGGTTCGCCGCCCCGGCGCTGCCCCGGCCCCGGCTCCGCAGACACACGGGGCTGTGCGAAAGGGGGCTGGGAGTTTAAAGAGAAGGTCAGCCCCTCCCCTCCTCCCAGGCATAACCCCATCCTTCCCTGTCTGGCCTGTCACAGGAACCCGATCCTCGCGGCCTCTGACACGATCCAGACAGCCCGCGGCCTGGCCCCCGACACTTTCTCCGAGAGAGCCAGGCAGTAAAACAAAGAAATAAATGTCTGCGCCTAAATTGCTACCACATGTTGCCGGAGACCGTGGGGTCCGATCCGTCCGCACAGACGACCCTGAGCGTGGGCCGTGTGCCTCAGACCTCTCCCGCTCTCGCCATGAGAGCCTAAGACATTACACAACTGCCATCTAGTGTAGCCACGAGCTTTGAACCATGTGCTGTGATGCTGGGATTTCTCTGGCTGAATCCAGGGTTACACTCCAGATGGTCAAAGGAAGATGTGTTTTTCTCATACAAGTATATGTTTGGTTAGGTTTGTTTTGTTTTAAACATTCCGTGTTCATCTGAGCCGATCAAAGAACCTAAAATATTGATCATTCCAGCAACCCTTTTCAGAATGAGCCTCACACTTTCACTGAAACCTAAAAAAAGCCCCAACCGGACATATCGCCGAGGTCCGGCTGCAGCTCCCTCTTGCCCCAGTGAACAGTGGAAAATAGCATGCTAGTGGTGTGCCCAGCTCTCTCTGGGAGAGGGAGCTGGCTTCCGCACTCAAACAATAACACTGTGGACTGCACACTGATGTCTTGCTATTTCTCTGCTAATAAATCTGCCAGTACCTATGGAAGGGTTCCATTCATGCATGTGTGTAAAGGGGGGATGCTGTTTCCTATGGTGGAGGGAGGGAAAGTGTGGGAGAGACACCTCCAGACCCCCTTCACCTAGCTTTGCTTTGCTGAGCTTTAAGACACATTACTTATGCACATGTGCAGTATAGGTCCACTTATAGAGAAAGAAAGAATTCACACAAAGAATTCACCAAAGAATTCACACACTTGCTAATGAGAAAGGACCAGCAGATTGGAACATTGACCAATCACATTGTCACATTGACCAATATGCATCCCAGACACCCATCATTACACACATTCATTTGTTTGAGGAAGGTTACATAACTCCATCTTTGTGAAAGCTAATTGCCAATGTCAGAACAAAACATAAAATAAGATAAAACAGAAATCAAAGCAATAAATGATGAACATGGACAAAACATCTGTGGATGCAGTAATGGGCAATACAAAAAGAATGCTGCATCCTGCTGTTTATCAACCTACATGGCTTTACATACCTTTTACTGCAGTCAGTAGGGCCACACCAAGAGGTTTTGAATTTTCTGGCTTGTTTGAAATGTGGACCATGCAACAAGCTGGTTTGGTTAGCAGCATCTCCAGATTACATGAGTAAGAATAATAGTGTACTGACTGAGGGTTTATTCATTATAAACATCTTCATCTGTTCTTCATCACCCTTCAAACCCTCAAAATATTCATTATTTATGTGTGGCTTTTTTGCTTGTTTCTAAGAATTCTAAATGCTGAAAATGCCAAAAGTAGCTTGGAGATCTCTCTGGAAAAAAGTCCATACAGGAATTGAATATTTGTGCTGCTTTCAACTTGAAATGTTTGTCTTATTTACATTTTATTGCAATTATTCTCACCTCAACACAGAATTCCTCTCTTTTGCTTTTTCTGAGACTGGAACCATCTCAATCAGGTTTGAATATGCTGCCAATTGTCTTTCATGAAAAAAAATAAAATGCTGATACAGGATGCACTGTGACCCCTTATGAAAAAAGAACTCTAACGGACTTCATCAATAGTGATAAATTAAGGCGGTTGCATGCCCATGCCTTCAGAGTTTGATCAACTCGATACTCTAACTGCAGCATGCCTCCGGAGAAATTACCTATTGACTACATTCACCAAGGGGGGAATTTTCCGCTGGAGTCAGTGGCATCCATTGATCTAAGCATTACCTTAATACACCACCAGCACAACTTCCATTAGCAAACCACACAATGTCCATGGTTTGCAAGCTGTACTCCAAAATGTTCAGGAAAAAATTAACTATGTTCAAACATTCCTTCAGTAAAACATACTGTATGGCAGATTAACTGTTAATCTTACTAGTCTGACAAAGAGGAAATAGTCACACTGTACTTTAAGAAAGCAATTTCCTTATGTATTTGCATGTAATTATGTAATGCATAAAATGTATGTAAATAGCTATTTTTAAATAAGCTTAAATAAGTAAACACTGTGTAAACTGGAAAACCGTGTACAAATTTAACTGCTACATACCTATATATTGTTTTATGACCTGGTTGAAGATAAGGGCTGATTTCAATATTAGAGTTTTGGAGAAGAAAAAGGCTGGATTTAAGGGGCTGAGTCATAAGTGGAATTAGTACTAAGATTAGGGGTAGGAACAGGGTTAGTTAAACTTCCTGGAAAATGACACAAATCATGTTCTTTTGTAATTACTTTTTAACAAGAGTTATAGTAGGTAGTACATAGACATTAATTACATTTTAGCCTCACTGCAAAAAAAGAAAAATCACATCTTAAAAGTATTACTGAATTGATGTTTGCTTTAGCCTGTGTGTGAATGTTAATAGTCATCTTAAATGAAAAAATATCTACAGCTCTTAAAGCAGTGAACAATTTATTAATCCTTAATTTCTTAATTATTAACTGCAAAAGTCCATCACTAGATTATCAAACCTCCCCTTTTGTTTTTTTGTTTACTCTATCATACCCTGTAAATACACACATACAGAATAATTCTAAAGCTAATCATCTTGCTGTAAATGACTAAAACTCAGTACCAGGTTAAAGTGGGATTCAGTGTTCCTCATTGTCCCACTGATCTCCAAGGAAACGTATCCATGTAGTTAAGGCGTGCCCTGCAGGTGAAGGCGAGGTTCTCAGAAGGAGCTCTCGGAGAGTATTCACAGTGAAGGATTCACATAAGACCTTCTCCTTGGGTATTAGTGCAGCTGTGATTCACAGACAACAATGAACTCAAGAGCCTTTATCACAGATGGATGAGGAGTGCTGTTTAGTTCTTTGACCCTTTCTTTCGACCAGATTGATACAGAGGTTATTGAACAACTGTTGCCTATAAGTAGGCAAGCAGAAATACCCTTTTCACAGCTGCATCTATACTGATGTGACAGTGTTAAAAATGAATCACAGTTCTTTTGAAGAAACCTTCAAATATCAGCTACTGTGGGAAACAGCTTTGCCCTATCATAAATTCCAGTACCACTTCTATTCAGTGTAGCCACAATTCACTTTGCTCTAAAGTTTAAGAACCAAATTTAAGCAAGTGTTACATTTTTTTGTCATTTTAATCATCAACAAACTCATATGGCCAGATTCACTATTCATGCTTACCATCATGTATAGCAATCAAACAATCAAAATGAAGATTTTAAGTACAGACCTTTTAGGGATTCATAAATTTGTTCTCAGCTGGAATTTGCTCCTGCATACAAACAAATTTCATCACTGCTCCAGACTACTCATATCACATATGCAAGCAAAAGTATTTGATACTGCACCAATAAGCACACTCTTTATCAACAAACTAAGATACAAAAGTACACCTGCACACCTTTAATATCTAAAGGTGTGGGACTAAAAACTTCCCACCAAAAGAAATAAGGTAGATGTTGGTAAAGCACCCAAGTGCAGAGAATGAACTGCAAATTAGCAAAAGTTTCATGTAAAGAAGCTTTCATTAGTGTTTTTCTGTTTTATACATAGTTACTTTCTGAAAACCTGGCTGATGACACTGCTGGTCAATCCACAGACACTACAGCATACATGCACTTGCTCAGCGATGGAAGACATCGGTGTGTTAAAAGGCTGGTGGATGTGTTTGGACCCAGCACACTTTCATACTGAGCAGAGAGGCTGTGCAGGACGAAATTTGCCTGCTGTATTGTCCAAAACATTGCCATGAAACATGGCACTCCTTCACCACCAGATGAACAGCAACGAGAGGACCCAATGCTCGAATCGCCCAAAAGAACACAGCCAACATTCACGCTCTCTTAGAATTAACTCAATTGCATCAATTAGCCTTCATGTAGCCATGCCCATTTTTTTACCCTGGCTCACATCTTTAAGGTCTACTCCTTCATACTTTCTATGTGTCAGATAAAAATTTCATTATTAGACAAGACAATGTAAGGACATACTTTGTGATCTAAAAATTGATTTAGATATTGGAGTTCTTTTAAAATTGTGATTGTTTAGTTCAGTGATTTACAAACGTCCTGGACAATCCATCATTCACACTATGAAATATATTTTTGCATCCCACTCTGTCAGAATTGTTTACATCTCTGAATGCAAGAAAATCCTTTCTTGTTTCCCTTTTGGTAGCATTGGTGATACCTGTGTCTTGGAAGTCAAAATGCACTTGAATGGGACATTTACTTATGCTAATTAAAGATAATGTGCACAAGTATCTAATCTAAGAACAGTTGGGATTCATTGTCATACAAGTGAGAGTAACAACAAAATTGGGTGTATCTGCACATTCATGAATCTGACTATTTTGTACATACTTTTCCCAAGAACAAAATATATTTGTTTCAATAAACATTATGATGTATGCAGCCCAGTGTGTTTTGTAAGAATTGAAAGGGTCACTGTAGCAGACTGCAGACTGCAGTCAAACTGAATAGCATCATTGTTTCGTAAAAAAGATAATGAAGCTGAAGGACAAATGCAAGAATTAGTACATTATTTAGGGGTGTGCTGTAGGAATGTTGTGCAGTTATTTGTCACTAATTATTACGTAATTCATCAAGCATTACTAATTGATAACAGGTTTTAGATCCCTTTCTTTTGAATTCCTTGGTTTGTTAAGGTTAAAAGGTCCTCTCACAAAACCTTTTGCCACTGTTAACCTAAACACTAACACTAACCACAAGCAGACTGCACATAAAAGGAATAGCAGAGTTGTTTAGAAAAGACAGAATGAAGCTCAAGGATAAACAGTACATTATTTTAGGAATGTTCTATTATTTTAGGGGTTTAACTAATAATCGCTCTTATGCTGTTATTTGTCCCCAATTATCACATGATTCATCAAGCATGACTTGATAACATGTTTTAGATCCCTTTATCTTGAAGCTCTTGGTTGCTATGGTTAAAATTAGTTCCTCTGACAAAGTTCCACTGTTAATCTTAACATTAACACAAACCCTATGCATAAACCAAAAACATTGAGCTGTAATAAAGACAATTGTGTATGTATTAAGTGCGAATCAGTAATTCAGTTTAAGAATTGCCCTGTAGATGTTCCACAAAAAAAAAAAAATTCAGGAGATGTAGCTAATTGCTAGCATTTCAAAATCACTCAGTGATCAGCATATAACAGAATTAAACAATACAATTCTTAATGCAACCAACAGCAGTGTTTTCTGTGATTTTTTAAAAATATTGTCATCATTTAATGGTAAGCATGAACAAAAGCGCTTATTTATTCAACAAGCTGATTGTGTTCTTAATAATAGACCCACAACCCCAACACAACCCACATACCCTGCCCCCAAGCAAAATCACACACAAATTCAACTAGAGAATAAAGTTTTATTCTAGGCCATGGGACATCAGTACAATACAAGTGATTGACACATCAGTCTCCCCCACCCCAAATCTACCTCCCACCCTGTCTACCATAACGGATCGAATATCTAGGGGAAACACTGAAAAGCTTTTCTCAGCCACCGGATTCAGCCTTTTTCCTTATCTCAAACACACTGCAATTCACTTTTTTGTTTTAACTGCTGACAGAGCATTTCGTCCTTTTGTATAGCGTTGAACACATTGATTGGTACTCCCACATCTGTTAGCACACTTCTGTGTAAAACATTGTTGAGATCAAGCTCCTGTACTGTGTGCATTTACCACAGAGTGTTATTGGCTTTGAGGGCTGGTCCAACAAAACATCAAAGGTTTAATTAATGGTAAATGAGTACAAGATGCAGGTTATGACTTTTACTAATTAGGGAATTGTTGAATTAAGTTGTAAGGGAAAGCATGGTCAGAAAGATCGATATCCAATAAAAAGCACTGTGTATGTAATTTACCTGCAAATGCGTTTCCAATATCATCTGATGCACTTTAAATGAGAAATATGAGTGGTTGAGGATAGGGTGAGTAGGTATAGACAGTGCAATAAACACAATACAATATGTTCCTTGTGTGGCTTGACACTTGAAGAAAGCTCTGTTATTTCTCACTGTCCCCACAGAACAGCGGCTTGGTACAGCTCCTGTGCATTCGGAAAGACTGACCTTCAGTGGATCTGTGGAAAAAAAAATGCAAGGCCTAATTTTATCTTATTTCCCAGAAAAAATGTGCTTGTGTTTCTCATATTTAAAATACTCCAATGGATGTAACATGCACTTAACCAGATGTATTGTAGTAGATCTGATTTAAATTTAGAAAAAAAGAGCAGGGATACACAGTTGTCGCAGTTGCAATAGAGTGCACAGACTTGCTTTTGCATTTCTGCAAGCAATGTGAGCTCACAGTGTTAGCCTGCTTCAGTGCTTAATGTTAAATCATCCTTGTATAAATTGTGTTCATTCTTTCTTAAATTTGGTACATTCTTTTGATTCTTTCAGCAGTCCAGGTATTTAGATAAAGAGGTGCAAGTTTTCCTGCAATAAAAATAATAAACCTCAATCTGGATCTCACTCTGGCATAAAGTTTTTTAATGTGATTCATATCAACAATATGGAAAATCTAAGATGCAAATCTTAGTTGTTAAGGTAGCTTTGCATGATCACCCTTGATTGATTTTCCAGGCTTTTCAGGCATCTTAAAATGTGCATCTGTAACACAAATTCAAAGAGGGAACAAAAGTTTCTTCATGGCATGTCATTTTGAACTTCATCCAGAAAAAAGGGAAGGGAGTACCATAGTCTACCAAGTACATATGCGCAAGGAAAATGTTTTACTAACTGGCCAAAAGTAAAACCCTGAGGTCATAAAAAGTGCCAAAAAGACCAAAATTATAATTACGATTCTATGCAAAACCTTTAAGTTCCCATGTTGCCTACACTTCATCCTACAACAGTAACCTTCTGGTGAGCTCTGTGACCTCATTAAAAATGCTCGTCCCCTTAGTCAGAAACTTAGAGAGGAGTGTTCATCAAATGGGTCATTCAATCAGACAGGTAGTTCAAGAGTATCTTCCATCATGCATTGCCGCAAATAAATAGGGAGAAATCTGGGGCCCTGGCATGAATGAGTTGTGTGTGGCCTCTGCAACTTTATTTCATTTTCCTACTTAAAAAAATTCTTACTAAGCTCCTCTCAATATGACACTAAACCTCAACAATTAGGAATATAATTAATTTGTCAGGGGCATGAAAATATCATTCTTCCTTGATTGTCATTGGAATGGGACACATTCAATTCTTCTCACAATGTTCTAGGAGGCACATCTCATGCCTTTTATGTGCTGTGTTCAGTCAGTCCAGGGCTTACATCAGGGTGTTCAGGAAAATCCAGCTCTTGAGGTAAACCCTCGTGAGAGAGAGGAAAAGAAAACAAAACACAACTAGTAACACAGTAAATAAGCACATTAAAAATTTGCTGTTTTTGAAAATGCTGGGCATCACAGCCCCACAAGCCCCAGAAGTTAAACCCATCCCCCCAACCCAAGCAGGGGTGCCCGCCACCACCCCGAAATAGCCTAATGAAACTCCTGTCTTGTCCTTGTTGGAGGCCTTCCCCAAACACAATGGAGGAATGCTATGGAGGAAAGCAGGCGTTGTTGGCTCTTCATCAGGACGACAGGTGGTCAGGGCCCCCCTGGACGAGCCTGCATCGTTATTTGCAATTTGGTCACTCTCTCAGAATTAGTATTAAAATAAGATGGGTTAGCGCTAATGGCCGCAGAGGTACATGTTTGCTTTGGCTTGTTAATGCAACTAGCAGACATAATTTACATCTACAACCACTTCATCACTGAGAGCTACTCCCACGCAGCGACCACAGAGAGTCAGCCAACTGCACTACATCATGGCCCTACACAATTATGTAAGAATGCTTTTGTTTACTGATATATTACCTTTGCACTTCCTGCACAAAACAAACAGTAGTCAGTGAAGTATACTTTTACATAAAACATGAAATCAGCTGTTAGTGGCACCCAGAGAATAACTGGTTACTGTTCATCATAAAGCCTACATATTCCTGCCATAATCATACCATAACATACCATAACCATTTGTGTTGGGGTATGTCAGTGTAGGATGAATTACATAACATGTCATGACACATGCAATGGTACATGCTATGATACAAATTGACATAACATCTTATCTCACAAGCTAAATTATTCCCCAAGTGACCCCTGGTGATGTTACCATTAATGATAAAATTTGTATTCAAAATGTATTATTATTATTATTATTATACTGTTAAATTTGCAACAACTTGACTCAACTTCTGATGTATAATATCATATAATTTTGAACTAAGAAAGTCAATAAAGTCATTAAAGTGATTACATACTCTTAATAAGTAATACTATACATTAGTCTACACAGTTGCCTGTGTGTAGCTGTGGTTTTATATAGTGCATTGTACATTTCTCCCTCCATTGCTCAAAATATGACAGTAGGCTACTGGCCGTCCCACCCATAAAAACAGCAGAAGGTCAAAATTTGCAAAGGACATTGAAAATTGATTTTTAAAAATATCAACAAGACAAGGACCAACACTGACAAAGCCACAGCAGCAACACTACTACCTACACAGTTCAACATTTCAATTCTTCAGCAGCCACACACCTGTATTTAAGCCAGGCTAATTAAATAGGTGAAGCTCATTAGCCAATGGCTGGCCTTTACCTTTACACATTCCTTACACTATGACAACTACAATTATCAGGTTTCAGATGAAGCTGATGGAATTAGATATGCTATGGTCAAGTTAGTCAATGGAAGAATTCTCAATTAAGCATTCATCTGTACATTCAGTAATACTATCCATGACATAAACAAACTATCAGTGTTCATTTTAGATAAATTGGCATTCAGTGGTTACATTTTGTAGTGAGGCAAGCTCCTCCTTCACACTGACAATTAACTGGATTAACTGTCCTTTTAAAATCCCAGTCTGGCCAACTAGCAGCTAGCAAGCATTTTTACATATCTATCCTAGGTAGCCTGATTAGAAATAAATAAATAAATAAATAAATAAATAACTGGCTGGCTAGCTAGTTATACATGCTAGCTAGCTATCGATTTGCGATGGGGACATACCTTGTTTTCTCTCTAGGAATTTGTTTGACCATCACAGGCACCCATAATCAAAGAAATTTACAAAATGTACTAGCTTTCTGTATATTTGAGATACAGATATTGTTGAGAGGCTTAGCCAGTTCCCATGTGATTTCTCCTCTCTGCATTCCACCATGCATCGGGATATAAGGCCACCCCCCTTACTTCACTCAAAAATCGCAGGCAAGCAATGAGGACGACATCTTTGGAGGGGAAATGTCAGTGCACGGTTGTGTCAGCGAGGACAGCTAAGGAGCCGGGTCAGTGTGCCGATGGACATGTGCTGAAGGGACAGGCAGATGGAGATTCCTGCTCTCATAACCTTAATTACTGCCATCCCACGCCTGACTGGGTTCCAGCTCCACACCAGTATAATGAAACATTAAATACATAAGACCCCATGCTGGGCACAATTACACACAACACACACAGGGAGGAAAATCAGTCAACCCCCCCCAATCCCCTTCCCAATCTAAAAAGTTAGTGAGTGAATAAATTAACATACAGACAAATAGCAGACTGAATGCTATACTTAGACTTTAATAAATTGCCAGGTTGAAAAGTCATTTAATCAGCGTCCACCGATTTAGTTTACACATCCACTTGTCAAGTCAACATGTCTCTCCTCAGCATTACGTGGGCTTGACATATTTCACGATTGGTGACTGCAATAGCTGTTCAGATCTCAAGCAATAGTCTTAGATTTCGACAGCATGACACGCATTACTACATGCATTCTCCGTCTATAAGTAGATCGACCTGCTCATCTCAGAGTGACTGACCCTAGACACTGGTTTGTGCTGTCTTGATGAATCTTGGTCTGAAGCATTAGTCTGCACACATATCCCAATATTTTCTGCCACAAAGCAGAGCAAAGAAGAAATTGACGGTACAATATAGCACAGTAGGAACATTCATTGTCAGAAATATGTTGCTGCACACAAACACATGATTTCAGTATTTCAAAGGGAAAAAGAGACTATGACTGAAATCGACTGAAGTACAATGCAGTCATTATCTGTAAGGTTTCTGGCTTGTACCAATTATGCAAAAGTAGAAAAGGTGATAACCTGGAATATTTGTCCAACCAGAGCAATGCAGTTGTAATCTATGACATTACCAAAGACATTCAGCATCTTTAAGCAAAAATATTTCATCAACCAAAATAACATGACAGTTTTTTAAAGAGAGAGGCATCTTTCCCCTGTGAACTGGCTTCACATGAGCTTGAGCTGAAAATGCACACACAGGTTTCTGATAATATCTGATATAGTTGTTGAATCTCCATGGGAAAATCTATTTTTCCCTGTCAGCAAAGTTCAATTGTAGGCTTGTTGGCAACCACTTTACTGTAATTGTAGATTGTAAGTAAGAATCTGCTTACAAAAATACTGGAAAAAGAGTCAGCATTGTAATCTTTTTTTGTCTTTGTTACCTATCAAACCTAAGCCCCCTTCCCCAGTTTGCTTAGCTTGAAAGATCGGCTTTGTTTTGTTTTTTTAATGATTGTGGGTTTTTTCATTTCTATCAATAATATCACTTGTACCCATTAATGCATAAATTAACGGGGCAGTCGAGTGAACAATAACCAATGTAGTTTGATGGTGCATTTGATTATGGCTTTTTTTTTTTTTTTTTGCCTTTTAAAGGAGGGAGTGAAAGTGCTTGCATTTTCAATAAGAACACACCTGCAGGGAGTGTATTGATCTATCTAGGCTCCCCTCTGGGCCCAATTTCAGGGCTCAGGGACATCTCCACAAGGAGATTTAAAAAGCTCTTATGATATAAAAGCAAATTAGAACCAATGCATGTGGAAAACTCTACAGTGAAATAATGCAGCTTTAAACATGCACATTCTGCTACAAGAATGATTGAAAATGGAAAAACGAGGAAAATTCTCTGCCTTTGTCAAAACTGTGAGAGCTGACTTACAATAGAGAAAGAGATTGTCATTTTAAGGGCATCATAATGCATTGTATTCATGGGAGTAGTCATTTCTAGGGTTTTCCCCATTACAATCCTTTTCCAAGTTTGTAGCTTGTTTGTATCTCAAGGCAAAACTAATATTTTTACGTTTGAATATTTTTGAGAACACTGACAATACCATTTTCTCTGGAGTTACTTTTTGTGGGGAGTAATATAGTCATTTATTTGGCAGACCTACATAGAGTGACTTTTTTAAGGCCATCATTGAAAGGGAAATATAGTACATGTCATAACAAAAAATTAAGTGTAGATTAGCAAGTGTCAAGCTGCAAAGCAGCGCTAAGATATAAGAATGCAGAATTACCAGATTTAGTATACAAAAAGTGCTTAAATGATCTTATCCTGACAAATGTAACACTTCATAACACAGATATCATTCCAAATAATAATCCATAAGAGCAACATATCGGTAAGCTCACATAACACAAATGGACACATAGGGGTCGATTGAGACTTAAGGGCGCTTGCATGCGTTACTTCCATGTCAGTTTTTGGGATTCAGAATTACACACCCATGTATCATTTTAAAGGCGTGGTACAAAGCTGCACACTATGAAGAATTGTAAATTGTCCTGGAAAACCACACTCCCTGCCTGGAGCCTGGTGGCTCATTGATTTTCTCACAGGGTTATTAGTCCTCATTGCAGAGCACAGTCAGAAGACACATTTTAATTATGGAAGCTAAGCAGATTTTCTGAGAAAACAAAGCACTTCTGGAAGTGAGATGATATATTTCTGCATAAAACAGGAAAAGTTAAGAAAAGTCAATATAAAATATTTTCATTTTATAAAGAAAAAGCATACTTGGTTCAAATATTCCTCTTACATTAGTCAATGGGTAGATAAACAACAGCAACAGACAATATGGAAAAAAGTAAAATTACAGTATTTCCTGTTGTTGAATTCTGTATATAAAATGATCAAGTGTGGAGGAAGTCATCTGTTTGCTGAAGCATCCCACACAAGAACTGGGTGGAGAGGATGTTGCCTGTGTTCTGAAGTACCTAGTTAGCTAGCTTGCAATGTGGCTCTGCATACTTTCTGACTCTTCTGGGAATTTTGTCAGCCTTTCATGACTCTGTCACTGTCCAGTTGGCATTTTTTCATTTACAACAGTATTTTTTCAATGGTCCTTTGTGTATAATATTCAAGGTAGCCCAGCTAGCTAGCTAAGTAACTAGTTGACATACTTTCTGACTGTTCTAACTGTACCAGCTGTTTCACAGTGTTGTGCCCTATCCGGAGCTGGCTACTGTTTAAGTCATAGGGAATGCTGTTGTCGAACAGATGACTGAATTGTTATGCTGATCTTCCCTTTCAGATGACAGCATTAAAGGACAGTATATTACAGTAAAATTTTTTTCCCCTTTCGTATTTACTAGCTAGCTAGATATTGTTGGCTAATCCTAAGATCTTGCCACCAATTCATTCACCGCAGGAATGTAAGAGCGCATAGTGTGGGACACAGAGGTGAACAGAATAGACAGAATAAGCTGTAATATTACAACACTCTAACAGTTTAAAATTTACTCCATTAAGATTATTTATTTGCCAGACACCTTGTACTGGCCAACAAACACTGGTTACATTTTACACAATACCCATTTATGCAGCTGATTATTTATCAGAGTGCTCCATCTAAGCCACAAACCTTCCACCATCTGGTAACAAGTTCTTTCACCACAATGTTACATTACCACCGAGAAACTCACCAACATCTAGCCATGATGTAACAAGATTCAGCAATTTAATTGTACTGATGGCCATTCATGGATTTTACAGAAGTCAAACCACACACACGGACGATGAAATAAAGCTATACTGTAGGTCTCAAATCATCAAGGACAACAGTATTGGCCACACTGTAGTTTCAACACTGAAGTTTAAAAACTGACCACAAACAATTAGTCCATATGAAAATAAATAAATTGCACTTCTCATTTTTTTTTTTTTTTTATAATTTCTTTTTATAACCCCAGATAATTGTACTGTAGCTTGACCACCTGTGGGCATTGTAAGAGCTATAAAGCACGTCACTCAAGCTCACTTATCACCTTATTATACTGGCACCAATCTGGAGAGGCCATGACACCATTTTCTGTGATCTACCCCTTATGATTGAGATGGCATAATCATAATAATTATGCAGAGTACCTCCGGAAGCCAGTGGTACTGACCCACCCCGGCCCGTGTCCATATGGTCTGAAATAGATAATGAGCCGGTCAATGTGCGGTCCCTCAGTGATAGATACTCAATATGGTTTGGAAAAGCAAGTATGCAGTCATTTTCCCACGTTTTTTTTTTTTTTTCCTTGAGTGATCAAGGTCTTTCAATGAACACCATCATGGTAATCATGGCAGGTTGAGTGTATTACCATTTCAAATGTTTTTATCCTCTTTTTTTCCTACAGAAAAGCTTCCATGCAGCTGCTGACATGACCCCTGATGTTAACTTTTATTGACAGGAAGTTAAATGAGTTTAAAAGCCTTCATTTCGTTAGAAAAAATCACTGCAATAAGCAGAGAGGTGAAAGAATTGTCTACTTCAGGATAATGCAGCATCAATTTGCCACAATTACATCTCAAGATTATGAAAATTATAGTAGATTCCTGTCACAGGACTGTGCTGCGGTTATGTAAAATGCCATTACCACCGCATTTAGAATATTTACAACATACAATCAAACACTTTTGCATGGAGGTTTTTACATTATTTATGTATATTTTGAAATTATCAGCAATAGAATGTTATAGTGCATAGTCTACTGGCAGAAAGTGTGGGGGACTTCTCACATTGACAAATCAAGACAATTCAAAGCAAGACACAGGTTCCTGTGCTGTTCTACCTCCCCAGTTAATTCCCCCTCAGGTGATTTGGTGGTGTTGTTTTTTCTGTCTATGACAAAACTTCACTCTGCAGTAAAATCATTAAGGCCCACATTTTATCTAACCACTGTGCCTTGTCCTTTCTCTAACAAATTTTAACTTTTTTTTTTCCTTTTGATTATTTTCAAACCTCACGAGATTGGCAATCGCTGAAATTAATTCTGACAAGAGTTATGTGAACTGAAAAAACATACTCCTCACTTCCACTTCAATATGTTACTCAAAGCTGAGGGCAAAGCGAGTTGTGGTAAGATTGAATGTGGACCTAAGTGTCAGCAGTGTCCAGGTGGCATTGACAGCACATTATTACTCTCAAAGCTGTTCTTTTTTGTATGACACTAATTTTTTTTTACTTCATATGGTGATGTAATTGATATTTTGAGACTAATTGAACAGTAATAAGTGGACTAACTGTGTAATAAATGTGCTTGGTACAGAACTACAGCACCATGAACAGTCCTCTGGTCAGCACTGGAAAACTTCAGGTAATTATGAACAATGCTACTGTATAGGGTTGTAAAATAGAGACCATTCTATCTTGTGTTTGTTTTCAACAAACTTTTTAAAAACCACTGCATGTTGGTTTTTTTTTCCTCTCACCATCTGCTCATGAACAGTTTATTGTGTTTTTTTTTTTTGTTTGTTGTACATGCATGCTATTCATTTTTTTTTTCAGGAACAGATTAAAAGGCCTGTACAATGAGGCACTTCATCTACTTCCCATTCCAATTATGAGCCAGTTTGTGTCATACAGCCAATGTCACAGCACTGCATTGCTGCATTTCCCCTATTGTGAATATAAGATGTATTGCTATTGCAAATAAATATAATACGAATGTAATGACCTGTAATGAGGCACTGTTTTGCCATTATGGAGGGGGACTGCTGAGATGCTAATAAAGGCTCGTTTATGCTCCGGGGAGCACGCGCTGACCAGGATTTAGATTAGGGGCCTAATGTCTCCAAAGCCCAGGGCTAAATTGAAATGTAAAACCCCAAACTAAACATAATTTAGTCCTATCTGTCTCCTTGATGCGTCTCGCTGTGCAGAAATTGGGGGCGTGAAGTTGCTGAACTGTAATTTGCTTTGTTCCAGAGGTGCTCTCAGCTCACTCCGATCTGCTCTTGTGGCTACAATGTGATTTTGGCCTTTTGATGTGTGTTTTTTTTTCTTTTCTTTTTGTCATTTCTTTTCATTCCACATTTATAAGAGATGGACAAAGAAGAAGGCTTGTAATTTTGAATGTTCAGGCCTAAAATTGTCTGGAGTGTACCAAAGCCATTTTAGAAGGCCCACTTTAGCCATTCTGTGTAAACAGTAAATATCAATATTCTCAAACTTTAAATCAGTGTTACAATGTAAGTTCCATTATTTCATTATTATAAAACTTATGAAATTATCATTCAGAATACCAAAAAGCAAGAGCAAGTATGATGTTAGTCTGTGTCAATCATGCATCAGTGGGGGTGCTTATTTATCTAATTAATAGAAATATACCTGTGAGTGTTAATTCAGGCCTGACTATGAATTCTATTTTAGCATGCCCAATTCTTACATTTATATTTTGTGGAGCTTTTAGTGCAATCTTTATAATTGTTTTCAGTAAGAATTCTATAATTTTAAAATGCAACACTTTCAGATCACAACTGGAAAATAACATTGAGTTTTTAACAATGTAATTTGTTGCCCTTTAAGCAAATGAGTGTTGGCACCACGTTCTGTTGGACACAGCACAGAACAAGACCAGTGTTTCACATGTGTATAAATGTAATCTCAATATCAAAAAGACTATCATGAAAGCAGCCACCCAGGCCTCAGCAGAGGGAGTGAGGTCATAACCAGCACTCATGTGGTAGAATAGTGTGTCTGTGCTATTTAGGGAAAATGTCAACAATAATTTCTGTCAACCCATTGGTCCACCTAAAGCCTTTTTTATACTTCTTGCAAATTCATGCTGACACTATCACGCAACATGACAGTCATGCCCGAGTTCAGCAAATGTTGAAGAACTCCCATTTTCCAATAGTGTGGCATAACATCAGATTCAGAAATAGTCCCAGGTCACATTTGCATCCACTGTCAGGTAGGCCTGCTGAGTGCAAACTGTGAAATTTATGGCCCTATAACTGATATAGTGTTATTTCACTGGGGCCAGGACAATGGGGGGAGCTGTTGAAAGGTGTACTCCATTGTAGGCAGGACTTGCCCACATCATGTACAACTGCCAGATGGATGTTCAGTCTCTGTACATTTCTGTCACTAGTATAAAGACATTCATTACATTACAATACATTACATGTGTTTAGCAGAGCTCTAATCCAGAGTGACTTCCAGTACAAGAGAACAGAAGGGTATCCATCCAAGTAACAGTGATAGACCAGTTTAACAACACTCCGAGAACAGCAAGTGTATCCACAACACCATTCAAGCATTAAAAGAATGGCTTCTTACTCATAGCAGAAGATGGTTTAACTAATAGTTTAACTACAAATTCAACACAACACTACACTACTCAACTACATAAAAAGAAACAAATGTTCACATTTTTGTACAGAAAACCATGAACACTATACACACAAATTTTTCTCAACTTGCTACAATGCAATAGTCCATTTACAAAATAAATCATTCCCATTTCTCAATTTCTCAGACAGCTTTTTTATAGAAGTATGAATGAAGGTGTACACTTCCAAGCCATCTATGTTTATCTCTCTATTGTATCACCTGTTATCATGAATTTGCACTGTCATTTCCTGAGGTCCTCCTCCTAAACAGGCAGACTTTTCGTGGTTACTATGCACCTTGAAAGTTGCCAGTTTTAGCTACTCCCATCTCCGGCAGATGCGCAGTATCCTGTATTGACATATGCCTAACCTCCAGTAATAATCAAAACACACAATTGTTTTCAAAATACAAAAATTCTTTTCACACAGGATGATTGAGACACTGAAACATTTTAAAACATGTTGGGATATAACTATTCACCAAAAGGCTGGGTACAGGGAGATGCGTCAGCATAGACCGAAACAAACTATCGGTTTATTTGCTTGATAGCTGTCACTGTAGTCTTTGCACTATGCTACAAACAGCACTGTAAAGCAGAGTTGGGGATGGTGCAGTTACACTCAAGTCCATTTTTCTTTTTCATGGCACATTTCTTTTCTGCATACTCCTTACAGTGATACTGGAGAAGGTAGAGAGGAGCTCATGTTCTGGGCCCAGGTTACGTGTGCTTTGCCAGTTTAAACCAAGTGGGCCTCAAGCTGAATGGCCCACAGGTTTCTATTACAAGCCCTTCTCTTCTCATCCTAATAGCTTCACTGTTTGAGCTCTAATGGCCGTCGATTTGTATCATCCTTTTTCGATTGTACAACGTCTGTGTTGCGTACTAGCTCATAGCTCTCTTCTGGTGCTAAAGTTTCATATGCCAAGATTTAAGTCTTTTTGCATCGCAGCAGCTAATGTAGGTACATTGACTTTGAGGCTTCCGAACAGATTTACATTGAACCATCAGAGAGAGCCATTGGTGCATAGAACACAATGGATCAACATTATTTTGGTTCTTTTTTCCCCTTGTTAAAGGTGAGATGAAATAGCACAGTGGTCTGCAATGAGTGTGTCAGTCTATGGCTCTTTATACTTTGGTTTTGAATTTTTTGGCAGGTTCATTATGTAGAGCTGCAGAGGAAAAGTGGCACAGTGACAGAGCAGGCAGCCATGAGTCACACACATAATGTTCTGCTAGAGTCAAAATGCCATCCCTACAATATGTTTGGAGCATTGCTCTTTAGCTTCAGAATGAAGTCATACATTTGCCTATTTATAGTATTATAATTTTGAAATGCTGCCTTTAAGCAATATATTAATTGCATATACATGTTGCAATTCACATTTGAAATCATTTCTGTTCAGTACGTGGGTGGCCTGTTAATGAAACTCTACCTCATCTTCTGGTCGCTCTCTGGCCGTCACTGCTTTTGGTAGCCATCCAACTGCTCTGTGTTAATTTGGTTTGAGGTTTTTATCCATCGGATGGCTGTGAATGTATGTAATAATGAAATCGTCAGTTTACTATGGAACTAAGTAATCTAAAACACAAATCACTCAAAAATAAGAAATAAGCATGGCTAAATGCTGAATCAAAATAAATATGTAGATAAAAACCCTGACAAGGATGTCTGTTGTACCAGTGTCTGTACTACAGTATAAGTTTAGAAAGAGAGAAATACAGAATTCCCTGAAAGCCATTGTATTTGTGCATTTGTGTTTCTTTATAATGAGGCTACCTGACCTAATGTAGTGCTCATCAGAGTAGTGAATCCTTGTTACAATGCATTGTGGACCTCAGCTCCAAGCCGGTGCCTCGACCAGGCTTTTTTTTTCAATCTGGCAAGAAACCAATGCTTCTAGCTTTTCTTATTTGTGTTTCAATGAAGTTCCCTGAGGAAGGGTTTGTTTGGTCTTTTTTAGGCTGTTAAACACAAAGCCACGCAGACAAACTGTTTTATGTTCTCTAATTAGGAATTATAGCTTGATGGCAGGTTTCCTTTGAGGGTATACTAGGAATCCTCTGACAAAAAAAAACATGAAGCAGCTCATCAATACCTTAAAGCAGTGGATCTTAGCAATGGCAGCAGAATGAGACAGCTGGGAATTTTTTGCTTGATCTGCCAATGCCTTGGCTTCAATGTATACTTCTCGGAGTGAGAAATACAGTTCTGTCTTTGAAAAATGCTCCTCCCACCTAATACTTTCTGGAAAATACATGTATTTCAGTCGTTACGTGGAGATATTGTAAAAGGCGTCAGTTAAAGACTGACCTCAACAAGTAATTTATTGGAATTCCTCTGTCATTAGCAAATGAAAGCTGGCAGGGGTAGCTTGCTTTGAAACCACAATGAAACAAAGGGCACTGATTGTGTCAACTGCAGAATGACTTTAACAAGATTAGATCATCCCATTTACCAGCCACGTTTTTATGGCTCATTTGGAGGACTTCTCAAAGGACCTTTGACACCTTTTGATGGAGAAAATGTGTGCTGCTCTACGTACGGTGCTGATGACTGTTTAAACAAACTTAATCGCATTTTATACCATGATTTGATTCTTATCAGTTCTTCTTTGTATTTTCTTTCAACCCCTTTTCACTTCTCTGTCTTCCTCCTCAATTACGTCTCTGCTTGGTTTTTCTGGTAATAGTTTTTCAGCTCCTACTCTTTCTTTATCCTTGTCTTTATCTTTTTTCTCTCATCATCCTCATCTGTAGTTCAATGGGTTGTGCTGGAATAGAGGGAGAGGAAAAGGCTAACTTTGTGTGGCAGTGTGTTGGGGTCGACGTGTGGCTCATTTCAGAGAGCAAAACAGCTGGGTGTTTGGGGACTAGATGCTGGGTTTGCATTTGACCTTCTGTGCTCTTTGACCAAGCAGCCAGAGACTGCCAGGAGACCAGCCCACAGGACAGGATGAGGCAATGTTTAGAGCAGCGGGACATCTCTGGTAGTCCTGATCTGTCTCTGTTCATTTTCCACTCTCTCTTCCTGCTTCTCTCTCTCTCTCTCTTCCTCTCACTCTCTCTCTCGTTTATTGTATGGCCATGTTTTGACTCACGTTTGACTGTATGAGTGTACAGCATACAGACAAACCTGAGTCAAAACATGGCAAAAGCACCTACCAAAGGTGTAAGTTGAACTTTCAGCTGATGTAGCATCACAGAAGAAGAGGAAGAAGTATCCAAAGAGGTACAGACAGAGACAAAGATAATACTCACTCTTGCCAGCCCACAGTGGCTATAGCCATCGGCCTCTTGACTATGTCTAAGCAGTCTCGGCGCCAGGAGAAAATACAGAGGGGTGCAATTGCAATCCACGGGGGTGTGCAAAAAGGCGATATAAGGAGACAACTGGGTGTACAATGAGGTCCGTCTGGGGGTGCAATGCACCCCTAAGCACCCCCATGGCACCAGGCCTGTGTCTCAGGTTCATCTACTGCACACCTTAGGATGGGCTGTTTTTCCAGGGTCAGTTATGCTTCCTGGACTGGCTGCTGGGATGAGGGGGAAAACAAACAGGTACTCACCATGCCTTCTCTGAAGCCTGCTATCAGCATCTCAGGCCTCTTCAACTTCACATCATTACATCAACATGGAAGATCAAGAATGGCTCCCAACACTGGGAAATGCTTTGTTTGAACGAAGGTTGTAAGGACTTTTTCACCATGTAGGTGCAATTAACTCTTCCTGTAGGATATGTTCAGACCCCCAGCAGAGCATCACTTATCCTTGGATCCAAGGATACCCGCATATGCAGGAGAGGTTGAATACCAGATAGGGAACTGGGCTTGTAACAAAAAGCCTGCACGTCTATATCACAGATGAGGCTCGACTGTTGTACCTCCGATCAAGGCACCTGACCTACAGTAAATTGTTTCAGTAAATATATCCAGCTGTGTCAGTGAATAATATGTAAATTGTAAGTTTTACTGAATAAGGGTGTCTGCTTGGCAGATATATTTGGCACATTGTTTTTTTTTTTCTTTGAGAAAGCTGCATACTTTTTTTTCACTTTCTTGCAAAATCCTCCATAATTTCTATCACAGCCAGAGGGTTTTGCTGTGAAGATTCTGTGGAATTCATTTACACTTTTTTATTACTGAATCTTCTCTTTTTTCAGCTTTTTCACTGGAGGTTGAAACGCACTCAAATCAATGCCAGTTTTACCCCCGGCTCAGTCCCAGCTATCTGTCTTTATTTGTTCAAAATTATTAGAAACAGAACTAAAAAGTTTTGGTCTCTCTGGAAGGTACAATATAGATGAAGTTCTTTTGTACTGACTGTACCCTCAGCAATGATAATAACCATAATCAAATCCCTGTATTACTTGAATTCTTTCTATCACGCATGTGTGACCTCAAGCTGTTTCGCCCGTATATAGTACTTTAAATCCAACGAACCCTTCCTTTGGGGTTCTGATCTACTTCAAAGTAACCGCATTTAAAGCATTACCTCAGCCGTCTAAAGCACTCCATGGTATCTTCCAAGCTTTAGATAAGGATCGATGATTCTTCAGAAAAAGTATGTGTGAGACTCTTGACTGGATGGGCCACTGAGTCATTAGACAGAGTAAGGGGGTGGAATAGTAATTTCTCTTGATGGTAGCATAAGATCTGACAGCAAGGAAAGAACTCCTTCAGAGGCACCTATTGGGGAAAACCGCATTCAAAGGAGATAAACCACAACGGCATGAAAAAGGACCCCAAAAATTTCAGTTCTAGCCATAAATTAATTTTCGCAGCATGTTAGTGCACAGATTGTGGCCGTGAAACCTTTTTTGTGGACGCCGTTGGTGGGTTTTAATTTAGAGCGATGCAGGAGTAACACCTGCTGCTCGGACGTCGTTAGTTTGCTTTCAGGGCTCACCCTGCCCTCTCTACATCATTATTTTCAGTGTTTGAGCCCAGTCCATGCCCATGGCCATCTTTTCATCCTCATTTCTTTTAGCACTTTCCTGTCTTTATGGGCAAGCCTTTAACCTGCTCTAACAGACTTGATCACAATTAAGGAAGGAGGGCATGGCTCTGATTTGCAGATGAGAGAGCCCTGGTCACATGCTCATCTTGTACAAGCCATGGCCTTTTTTCTCCTTCGACCTTTCAGTAAACAATAATTGGTGAGATGAGAGAGAGAGGAGGTTAGCAAGGAGCAGACTTCTTCTGTGCATGGATGTTTTTGAGATAAGAATCCCAGATGACCATGTGTTGGGGTTTGCAGGTAGGTGGTTGAGCCGGGAAATCACACCGGGAAAAAGTGGTGTTGTAGCTTGGCCTTGTGCATTCTGCCTGCAGCATGGAACTACAGGCTGAGAGAGAAGGGGGGGGTGTTCTGGAGAGGAGCTGGTGTTGGATTTGTAGGTCATTTTTGGCTGAAGACAATGAGAACATACCCAGTCCATAGGGTTCAGCCTGCACTCAAGACAAGCACCTTCCTGACTGAACCTCTCAGGAACCCCAACATGTTGTGTTTTTTACATGGTTTCAATATTTATCTGTGTTAGTAATAGAGCTTTATGTCAATGCCTCCATACTCTCTGTAGAGCAAAGAGAGTTAACCATTTTTAATTGCCTCTTAATAATATTAGATCATAAATATACCCCAAGAGGCCATAAGAAACTGCAATCAATGCATTGGCCATCCTTCACAGCCCTGCATAGTTCAGTGGTGAGATACTGTACCCTTCTAAGGGATAGTTAAAACATTGATGGAAGGAGATAAAGGTATAATCTCCCTGGCAACCCCTCAATGTTTCTGTTCCCTTCAGTTTATTCTGCATAAATCACACGTGTTTATGTGATGTGTTAACTCAATTTGGCATACAAGACGGAAATTAAGGTAGAAATTTGATGCCGTTCCTTGGGCCCAGCCCACAAAAGGGTTGATGACTTCTTGTTGCTGTAAAAGAGAATGTTCTGACTCCACATGAAGCTATAATTTAATACACAGATCCTAGGGTCCTTGACATATACCACTGAGCTTAAAGGAAATATGTTACTAACTGCAAGCAAGTAGTGGGATAGGTAATAGTTGTATGTACAGTTCATATTTAAGATGGTATTTTTTATGTATTGTATTTTTGTAATTATGTATAATGCTGATTTTTTTGCCCATGAATGTAAAATATATTTGTGTTTGGAGGCACTCATTTCTTTTCTTATTCAGTGTAAGCATTTTGTGCATATATGGCAAGAGAGTCATAACAGTGTAAATATAAACCGTGGAAGCTGTTTATATCAGAAGCTGTTGTATGAAGCTGCAGGATATTTTTTAAATTATTTTTAACATTTTTTCTAAAAGTTTTATTAAATAATCATCAATGCACTGATAAGCATCTTTAAAGATACTTTATCAGATGTACTTTTGTATTCACGACAGCTTCTCTTCGCCAGAAAGTCAATCTCAATCAAAGTGAATGCAGAGTTTATCATAAATTATCATGAAAAGGGTTTCTACTGAGTAGATGCTTAATTACAATCTAATTTGAATATGTTTGCATATTAATGACTTTTGCCATGATTTTTTTTCAACTTCAGCTTCGAAACCCATGGAGATAATGACAGGCCTTTAAAATGCATGTGATCTTATTACCACAGGAAGTGCTGCGAGTTCGTTCAGCTCAGTTTTGTTATATGGTGATTTATGGATGTGTGTCTCTGACATCAATAAACTATAACTAAATTAAGGACAACTTTGTCAGTCTGAACCTTGTTGGCTGCATAATCTTTCTGCATAACTAACTAAATGAGTTTCTGTTATTTGTTTGGTCAATGAGTTTGATTTAATCTTGACATTGTATGAAATTGGGATTTGCTTCAGTATCAGTAGTGCTAGGCTAAAGGCTTTATGAGGATGATTGACATATCCCTTTTTGGGATGCTGTGTTTACTTGTTTTCATGGTGGATGATCCTCTCGGTTTATGAACGTCATTCAATGAATTATAAAATTAGGACTTTGATGCTCATCTCAAGTTCTTAGCCCAGTCTTTTTTTTTCATTTTTGGCAGAAGAAAGCAGCCTTTTGAAAGTGAAACACTTTCTTCTCTTCGGCTTTCCTAAATCAGTGGGTAAAAGTTTTGATTCTATGGATTACAGTCAGGCGCACTTTTGGGTGAGCATGCCGCAGGATTTTGGCTAGTGCCGTGATGCCAAAATCACCTGGCAGAGTCATTGTGTCAGTCTGAACTGTGTCCGCAAAACACACGCCCAGTCAACCGCGGCATCTCTGAACTTCTCTCTTTCTTTTTGATTTCGGCTTTATAATGTACCTATCAAACCCCCATTCTCTACCTTCACTGTGGAGTCACATCCAAGCATGATACCAGATTTCAGGATAGCGATACCAAATTTCAGCATATTCAAGCAGGTAAGCTGTACCATTATGCTAACAGCGTGGAACAATGAGGCAACAGCATGGACTAGTGGCAGGAGAAGCAAGGTAAAATGGAAGGTTTTTTTCCTCTATTTTTTTCCACTGTTCATATATTTCTGTCTATACCCTGACCTTTTCATGTGTGTGCCAGATTATTAAAGATACAATTAGAACACATTAAGATATGGTGAAAAAATTGTTTAATGAACAGGTTTCGGGACAGACTTATGAGGCAAATCTGCCATATTAATGAAAGAATGTTGACTTCCCTTTATTAAAATTGAAACTGAGTCTGGTGAGCATTTGTATTCTGGAGGGCACTTATGAATGTGGTATCTGCATGTGTGCATGTTTCCCGATGAAAAGCACTGATTATAAATTATTAATGATGCATTGCTGAAAATGTATGAATCATGCAGATTATTTTGATAAGGTCTGAATAATATACACATAAGCAATTTGGCTGAAACAATTCAGTATGAAAAATACTGTAGTGGTGAATTATCACCATAATTCATGATTTTGACAACATCATCAATGAAGGATGTGTGAACTGTGAGTATTATCTGTTTTCCTCATATCCTCAGAACTAGATAATTGAACTGTTATGACATCTTGACCGTACCATCATCCTTTTCCATCATCCTAAACAAATGTAACAGCACCTACAAGATACTGTAAATAGTAGTATACTTTTGTCATAATTTTATCTAGGAAACTTGTCTTGATTAAATGAAGACATTCTGGTGGTTCTTTTATCTATCTGTTTTGGATCTTTGTTACAAATTTAAGCAAGTATTACATTTTTTATCATTTACAGCATTTACAAATTTATCAAGAGTCTAGCAGTAGTTGAAATTAGAAAAAAAAATTAAAATGTGTCAATCAAAGTCAAATATAAGGTGCAATTGTGGTTAGAATGAATATTCCCTTGTGTGATTGCATTGTACATGTATATGCCTTTTGTGTAACACATATAGACAATTAGATGTACAGCTATTAGAGCTATGTAATACTGATGGGCCTGCCTTTAAAATGTTGAATGAATGATGAATAAATAGACAAATATGAGTTTCCAATAACTTAGAAACTATTTCCTGAGAAAAGGCCAGTCAATCCTTTAATAGCAATTTTAACTGTCAAAATTTTAACAGTTTTTCCACATGGCTTTTCTAGTATAATAAAAGAAAAACAATAAATTGGAGTTGTATTAGTATTATTTTTACAGTTTTTCTGTTCTAAGGAAATTCATTTATGTGAGCTTTTTTTTTTACCATGCTGTCCATATCAGCCACAAGTGGTCCTGAATAAAAACGGAAAAGCCATATGAGCCCTGCTGAACCTGACACAATCATAAAACACATATTAAAAACCATGTATAACATGCATTTGGAATCAAATCTCAAGTGCTGTCCCACTTGTAAGCAATTCAAGCACATAAAGCTGAGCTTTAGAGCGATATTGCCTTTAGATCAGGGGAAGGGAGGGTGTGAGCAGTAACTTTCCTGTTTAGGATACAAAATTTGATGATGGGGATCCCAATTCCAGATTTGCAAAAACTAAAAACTCATGAGGGTATGAGGGTCTCGGTGCTGAAAGCTTGACTGGTTAGATAGGTCTTGGTTTTAATTGGTGCTGAGACTGTGCATATTAATTACGACATGAGTAATATTTAGTACACCCAAGGAACACACAACAGGGTAAAGACACGAGCAGATTGAGCTAATAAACTGTGCCTGCTAACGAGAAGGAAGGGCCATTAAAAAGCCACTGGTGAAACGATTCATGAAGGCTATTGAACCCAAAGTAAAGACCTTAAGCTTCTATTAAGAGCCAGAAAAGGAAGGCAACACAACTAAATCAAATCAATAAGCCAGTTAGAGAAAAGTGACACTGAGGCAGACTGTCTGTGTCTTGTGGCGAGACTAAACCCTCAAAGAGGGGGCACATGTATTTAAGAAATTAAAGAGAGACAGCAAGAAAGAAATCTGGATTTTATTAAATCATGAAACTCTGGGCTTTGTGCTTTATGAAATAACTGTGATTCAGCATTTCACAGACTTTACTCCACTACTACTTGATACAGGTCAATGGTTTCTCACAGCTAAGTCAACCAAGCCATGGAAGCAATGCTGCACACTGAACTCTCCAAACTCTTCCAATCAGAGTTCACTAAGGGTTGTCACCCTAAAAGGCCGCTGCTTTGATTTATGACGTGTTTCCATGCATTAATGAGTTTAAATTCATACCAGCTAAGTACACGCCGGCCTCACTTTATTGGTATCTGCCAGTGCCATAGATCAGAGCCATGCCCCAAATAACGCCTGCATCTATCGCCTGCCCACTCGGTCCTTTGTAATTACCAGCAGCCTTCTGGGGCAATCGCCCCCGCAGTGCAGATGGAAGGATGCCAGGAGTCCATCTGTGTCACACACGGCAGACCAGTGGGATCCCTGGCACTTGTGGAGATCCGTGGATGTGTCCGTGCAAGTGACAGACAGACACAGAACAAAGCTACCAACAAGTGACCCGAAGTTGCACTGTGAATGTGTCTATTAAAATCTGCAGCACCATTATCAATGTATTCAGCGGGAATGAGCATATACTATGTGAGGGTCTCAGGCACACTTGGTCTGAATGTGTAAAAGGATGCCCTGGCAGGACCCTGTGGCCCACAGATCTTTCCCTGGTAGCTAAGGCGGTTTGAGTGTAGACCATTTACTGTAAGGACTCCATCTTTGATGAAATGTGCTTCAGGGGCAAGAGAAATCAATGGCTGGGAAAACATGTCTCCCCTCCTCAATTTAGTCAAAATGACAAAAATACCATTCTTGCCTAATCTGTCTGGCTTCCTACTTTTTTCAGTTTTGTGTAATTAATTGTTTCAGGATAAATAAGTCAGTGGGAATGCAGAGAGGAGAGAGAGGAACACCGTGGCTGAGGCCTACATCTTGACTCAGAGGCTTCTGTGTACAAATTTTGCGTGAATTTTGTTGGAGTCTCGCCCTGCTATTGTCAGAGTTATCCATGTGTACTCTGCCTTCTCCTCAGTGTTAGTGCTGGCAGAATGTGAACTGATGGTAGAAACTGCAGAATAAACAAAAAACAAAAACAAAAGTTCTGAATTTAAAAATATAAGGCTTACGTGCACAGAGATACTGTTTATATGAGGGGTTCAGCTGACAGCTCTCCAAATGAACCCTGTGGATTGTGTGTTGGATGCTTCATCTTGAATCATGCCTGGTAGCACAGCAGTGTACTTAAAACAGACATTTATTTCCCCTGCATCCAATAAAGAGCCCCTTCCTTTCTCAATCAATCACCACTAGCTTAGAGATTAAAACTGGGGAAAATTGAGAGTGGAGAAAGGGCTCTGCTCACCTAAGCCAGCAGTGTTTGAGATAAAGTGCCCACACATCAGACAAATATAAGCTGGAATACCTGGGAATGTCTCCAATTTTTAAGGCTTATTTGTTTTTTGTTTCTTCAGGAACTGTGAAAAATACATAACGGGTGTCCTATGCCATTCCACAACCTTCCATTAAGCATAACTGTACTAATGTGACCCACAGTCTTACATGTCATCTTAAATGTTTAGTCTAGATATTATAGTACTTGTTCACTGGCTTTGGGCTATCGACATTTAAGAAGTACAGAAAGACAGTATCACAATTACTTAAATTCCATGTTTTAATAGGTAATATAACTTCTCATAGTGTCTGAATGTCATACTTAATCCCTATTTATACCAATCAGAGTGTGAAGTGAGTTACACGCTGTGGTTAATTTCTAAATACATAATACGCATCCCCATTTCCATAAACAGGTCTCTTCATATATTTACTCCGCACAGCATTAAAGACTTTTGGTGCATGTTCTGTGGTGCGTTGTGGTTCTAACCACTGTAGATGAAAAGGAATACTCAATCAGCATTCAATGAGGCTGCCTCCTCACATGTACGACTCTCTCAATCGTTTGAAACAAAGACATCGCCTCTTGGCAGTCTAACATGGCTCCCCGGGCGCTTTGTTCATTCCTGTTAAGAACTAAGGATGTACAGCGCAGAAGAGTTTGATCAGTTAATTGTTTACTTTACTCTTCTGTTGTGTACTGTAGCCCTGACTTTAAGGAAATGTGTGGGGTTTTTTGTTCAATTCTAATCATTTCATTTATTTGCCTTACAGTTGATTCATATGATGGGCTAAGGGCTCTTTCCAGTGCATCTTAGACACTGGCACAGTTGTAAGCGTTGAAGCTCACTGTAGGTGTCCGGTTCCACTTCAGTTGTTGTGCTTTTGAACGGAATGATCTGTACAGTAAAAAGGAGATTTCAGTTATGTGTTAGTGTTTCACAGTCCACTTTCTTCATGTCTCTCATCTTCCTAAAGGAGTTGTGGAGGAGATAAGGCAGTGTCCAGGCTCTGTCCAAACAGGATCACTAATGGCCTTTATTTCCTTTAATGCTTCACCACTTTACGCCTTTATAGGTGTCTCTGTGATGCTTGAACAGTTTATCAAATCAATATACAGCAGGTACAGGTACATGTGTTAGTGCGAAGGCGGCAGCCAGGGAGAGGTTAACAGAGCAATGTTTTTAACAGCTGCAGGTGTATAAAGAGGTGTGACTCTTGTGTCGGATGGAGCTGGTCTGAGACAGGAATCATGCTGTTAGGAGTAGGTCACTCTTTCATGAGGCCTAGCTTGAGGTTTTACCTCTATAGGGGGCGCGTGCAGGAGCCTGGTGTGTAACGGGGAATGCTGTTGTCCTTGTCGGAGCACCTGTCGTCTCCTCCCCCAGCAGACCCTCCGTTGGTGGGATCTCTCTCCTCCGCCGACCCCCTCATCAATCCAGAGCCATCAAGGTGGGCGTGGCCAGTGCACAGAGGAGATGGAGGAATGTCGACCGCAAGGGAAGGGAAAGATTGCCTGCCCACCCAATCCTCACTCCTCCGTCTTTCCCATTTCTCCTTGTCCTCCTTCTGCCCCCTTGCAAACACTCACCCCCCAGCTTTCTGTTTTTCATCCCATCCTGCCTTTTCCTATCCTTTTTTTGTTTCTTTTTTCTCCATCTCCTCCTCTCTTTTGTATTTTTCACCTCTATCCTTTACCTCTTTTTCCTTCTCCCTTTGTGTCTCGCTCTCCTTTTTTTCCTCTTTCCTCTACACTGCCCCCTCCCATACACTCACACTCACACTCACACACACACACACACACACACACACACACACATAGTCTCCTCTCCCCTTTCTCCCCATCTCCACCCTGCCCACCACCTCCTCCTCTTCCTCTCCTGCCTCATCGGTCCGAACGTTCATTATCCTAATTAAATCCAGCAGCTGAACATTCCCTTATCTGTAAGGGAGGAGAGCGGGGCCATGATGCAGTAGGGCTGTTTTGCATATCCAAAGTTAATGAGTGTGGAGGAGCAGGTGTACAGTAATAATAATTATCACACATGACAGTCACCTGCGACCACTCGGCCCTGCCCTTCCGGGACTCGCCCTCCCAGGCTGCGTTGCCGCACTGCTGATGGAATTCACTTTCCCTGCCTTCCTTTCTTTTAAAGTGCTGTGGTATTTTCATTCCACATCCACCCCCATCTTTCTCCATTGTTGTTGTTAAAGTTTTCGTTGATTTTCTTCTTCCAGGCATCCCTTGGCATCAATGTAGTCTTTGATACATCCTTCTTCCCATATCAGAATTTCAAATGTTTTTTCCATTTTTTGCTGTAATTTTTTTTTGTTGTCAGTGGTTCCTACAACAACAGCAAGCTGGTTGGTAAACATGGTTAGCAGTATTTTGCATTCTTTAATTTAGCAGCTTTGCCCCTGCTACTAGACTAATAAATAGGATTTTAAATAAGCCTTAAATGTTCGTAGGGCTGCAACAATCATTCAGATTCTGTCAGTGCTCCGCCCCCCTGGCTGTGTGTTTGTGTTCTTCCCCTGTCCATGTGCTTTTGTTTTTCCTTGTGTTCCGGCCCTGCCCCGCTCTCCGCCCTGTCTCCGCCCACCTGATCATCTTCGCCCGCCTGCCTGCACACCTGCTTCCCATCACCTCATCAGCCCTACCCTATATTTACCCTGCTTTTCTCTGTCTTGTGGCCAGTCTGCCGCAGTATCCTGTTTCGTCCTTGCCTTCTGTTTCTCGGTTTTTCCACGGTCTTCTGTCTCCCGCCCTGGGTCTCTGTGTTTGCCTGCTGTTTTGTCACGTAAGTTCTGTCAGTCTGTTTTCTGTTTCGTCCTGTCTTTGTCTTCCCCTGTCTGTGTTGGTCTGCTCCTGTCTCTGTGGCACCCGCCTGCCTTTCCTCTCCGGCAGCCTGGGCCGCCTGCTGTTCTGCCTCCGCTCCCTGTTGCCGGCCTGCCCGGTTCTGCCCCTGTCCAGACCCTGCTTCCTGCCTGCTCAGCCCCGGTCCAGCCTGCCGTTCTGCTTCGGCTGCCTGGGTTGCCCGTGGTTCTGCCCCAGCTCCCTGTTGCCGGTCTCCCTGGTTCTGCCCCTTCCCAGACTTCACTCCCCGCTTCTCGTCTGCCCTGCTCCGGACCTGCCTGCCCAGTTTGTGACCCCTGCCTGGCCTTCGGATCTCGTCTCTGCCTGCCGCTCTGTTTTGGTTGCCCCGCTGCCTGCCTGCCCGTTGCCGACCCTCGCCTGTCCAGACCACGTGCTTGCTCTCTGTTTGTTTTTGGACTGACTTCCCTGGTTTTGACCCTGCCTGTCTTTTACCCTGTCCTCGTCTGCTCCTGTTTTGGGGCTTTAATAAAGCCACTCTGCCACTCACCTCCGGGTCTGCGTGTGAGTCCTCACCCCGCATCCCTGACAGATTCAGATTTCATTCAAAACCAAAAAAAACCTTTTCTCTGCCCCTGACAGAATTTCAGGAAAAGGTTATAAAGAAAATGTCCTAAACAGTACTTTCAAAAACATCCATCCACAAAATCTCAACATGCAGGATCATTTGCAAAGAAAACATGAATATGTGTTCATGCAAGAACTAAATGGCTAACCCCAGCCAGTAACGGGCATGATTTGTAACAATTCATTTTGTACATAAATTGAACAAAGTAATACATAAACACAAACAACACATATAACATAAATGGAGTTATGCTCACTTCCTATAAGTTTTCATTTGGTAGAAAATGTATGATTTGTTTTAAGCTTTTACTCAAACTCAGTAGGAGAGCACACAAAATAATATGTCTTACCCCATCTGGCCATTCCCATGCTATGGAGAGATTACTAGGTCATGAATGTGCTTCTTAATCGTGTCCTACTAATAATGTCCCATCAACAACTCTCAGAGCAATTAATTGTTTACAATTATGTACCCTGTCAATGCAAATATAAGTACCAATCCATCTGAATTTAAGTTTTGATGAAGTTCACAAAAACAGAAATAAATATATAAATAAATAAATTTCTGCTTCAATATCCTGAAATGACTCTTAGTGTACATTAATGTATCACATAAGCCCAAGCTGCAGCTCTAAATGTTTGGTCTGGATTGACCAGAACGCATGGTTGTTGTTCCCTTTTTATAATATTGTCTTAATTTACTGCTTAACAATATTCGTCCTGTAGCTGAGATTAATATTCCAGAGGCATTCTGATTGCCTGTGGTCCCCATAAGAAGCTCAGATGTTCTGTGTTTAGCAGGATATGTGTGAGGTAGAATAATGTAGGTGTTTAAAGTGTGGGAAGGGATTCACTGGGAATATTTAACACCGCTGAAATCAGCACGAATGTCAGCTCCAAACCGCCATCTGTTGTCACCTAGACACTCGTTCGCATGTGGATTTTGTGCGATGATGGTGTCATCTGTTTTGACCCTGTCAATGAAGAACACAGCATTTAGCCAAGTTGCTTGCAGGCGAGCTCTGTGCCATTGTTACATCATTGCACCAGTGGTGCAAACTGAACTCTTGTCATCGTGTTAACTCTGACAGTGACCCTCCTCCTTGATCTGACATAGCTCCTCTCTCTGTCCCTTAGTGCAGTTTAATGGCCGTTGTTACTGCCAGTCCCCTGCGACTAATAAGTGTGGAGCCCAGTCAATTCTCAGCAGCTCAAAATGTCACTGATCACCACTTGCACTTAAAATCCCCTCAAATTGTTTGAGGATCTTTACAGACCACAGAACTCATTGGCATATAGTATTTGTTTTTTTAAAAAGTAGTGTAAAACTCCATATACTACAGCCTATAATGAAATGAAAGGTCATTGGACCTGGACTTGGCCTGTTAAACAGAACATGCAAAAAACATGAAATGCCCCACAACACTCATGTGTGCTTCATATATATATACATACAGGATACATACATACAGTATACAGTGTGTGTATATATATATATATATATATATACATATATATATATTTCTCCATATATTTTCCAAATAAAATGCCTTTGTTAATGTGTGGCCTGATTATTTTTGTAGGTTGTGCTACAGTTTAAAACAAACTCAAATTCATTCATTTTTAGCTTTTTTTTTCATTTTATAAATGAATAATTTATAAATTATTATGTTACTTCCTTAATTGGCACCTTTTCAAAGGGATAGACATGATAAGACCAAAGGGTATTGCCACGTTTTTGGTCACATCTCTGATTTAAATAACTTAGGAAAGTCTAATCTTAAACAGCGTCACGACACCCCTAATAAGCCTTTGTTGTTCAATGGCCAAATGATTCTAAATGAGCACTTGAGCCCCTGCCAACTCATTAGTTGTTTTTAATGAACTTTGCTTGGGTCACACGTGCAAAGCCACAATGCCTTCTTGTCCTTGATTAGATGAATAATTTTAGGATGACTGCCTAATCATGAATCATGAAGCACAATGTAAACCTAAGCCATAGTACTGTCAAACTGGTCATGCTCACATATACCTTCATGAAAAGAGCTTTTGCTGGCATGTTTGGTCATATATTACTAGCAGTGAGTCGTTTGTGTGTACCAGCGTTGTTACTGTGCATATGCTTCCAGCTGGCTCTGACATGAAAAGAACACCCATTATGTGCATTTACAGTATTATAGATTATGGATCTAAGTATATTTTGAGGGGAGGGGGGTTGTTGATGATGATAGATTTCACAACTACATGCAGTCTACCCTTCCTCAACCTCCACTGGAGGCTTTGGAGGCTCGTTCAGGAGAGACGAAGGAAACTGGAATTTTCGGGAGTCCATATCCAAGTTTCAGGGAGCGCAGGGGGGATTCGTGTCATTAGCTGCCACGCCATCCCGCAGCCAGTCCAGGGGAAAAAAAGAGCTATTTGCACAGCTGTTTGAGTAATGCTGCTCTACCCTGGACCTCCTTTAATGCGGCCTATTCCAGGGAAGGCGCCCTCGCGGAGCGGTACCAGGAATCTATTGCCACATCCGTCTTTCCACTTGGCCCGGCGACAGCGGAACAAACCGTCCTCGCCCCCGACGAGGAGAGCCGAGGCCTTGGCTGGGCGCGCCGCGGCTCCACGCTCCATCCCCACCAGCGGGAGCGCCGCGCAGCGGTCGGTGATCTGGATTTGCTGCGCGATCGCAACGTTGCACGTTTGAATCCGAGGTGGGGCACTGCTGCAGCACTGGTGAAAGAGGCGCTTAACCTGAAGCGTTCCAGTGAGCATCCGGCTTAGATATACATCGCATGTATGATGTAAACTATAAAAGGAAACCTGGATAAGGACATCTGTCATGCAAATAAATGATGAGAAGAAAAATGTGTGCCAAATCTTAACAATAAACGTTAAGACCAAGATGCAAACTGAGCTTGTTGTTGAGCTTGTTACATGTTATTACTGTTTTAATAATCATTTATTTGTTTTAGTGTCAGTGCTCTTAATATAACAGCTTTGAACACTTTATCCGTTTCATTTAAGGGTCAGGAACCTGGGAGTGGCTGCCTGAAAAGGCTGGTATGAAGAGTAAGGTGAGGATGCAAGGAGATGTCATGCAAGTGTTGCCTTTGTTGTGTGCTGCACACACACACACACACACACACACACACACACACACACACACACACACACACACGGCTGTGGGCTGTGGGCATGTGTCCATTAACCTCTCTCTGCTGCGCTGAAAGGCAGTTTCACCTAAGTTACTTTGAAACTGGCTTGGAGGAGCAGAATTCCTGTTTAAAGGCCATCAGGAGATGTGACAGAGAGAGAGAGAGAGAGAAATAGAGAGAGAGATACGACAGGTGACCAACTGCGACAACAGGCCACTGCTAATTCCGGCTGTTGGTTCTTTTTAAAGGGGGATAAGCGGGGCCATCACACAAATTCCTCCTGAAAAGTATTATTGCTGACAGGCCTGACCTCGACGAGTCGGTGATGTTTACCCATAACTCACAATTAACAATGACATTAGAGCATCCTCCTGGGGACGGCAGGCTTTATTCCCTCCTATCAGCGCGGCTCCGAATCTGGAAGTGATCCCAGTTCTGCAATTTACCATTTGAGGAGCTCCCACTGCAGTGGCTCAAGGGCTTCGCACACAGAGCACACTTTAGGGCTTTGGGGCTATTGCAGATGTGGCGACCGTTATAATTCAGTCCTTGTTATTGCCCGGAAAAACACACCTGCGCCCTGCTCTCTTCCGTTTATTAGAATATCAAAAGACCATAAAGCAACGCAGGTCCACCCCCGTGTGGGCATGCAGCTCCACATACAGTACACAGATAAACAATCAGCTTTTCAACAGTCAACATTTTTACAATAAGATTTCTGATCGTGCAGAAACACAAAGTGTGTGTTCTGAATGACATTGGTTTGATATCTCATAACTGATAGACATTGAGCTGTGGGTCACCTCGTTATTTGGGTTATAAAATAAAAGGTGCACCTGTTCGTAGATCAGTCAAAATAAAACAAGTGTTTGCTTGTACAGACCCAGTATAATAGTGCATTTTTACAGTGCTTTAGTGGCTAATTCTGATTTCATTGCTGTCGGATTGTATCACTCCCTAACGTATTCATTATCACTCCCTAATCTGTTCAGCAGAGGAGCTCAAATTTTATAACTGAATGTACCATCATTTAGGTAAAAAAGAAACAACTTGGAGAAGCTACTGAAGTTTTAATATCTACTGTTATTAACTACAGTACTGTATGTTGTCCATTGAAATTGATAAACTGCTGCAGTCTTTGAATGCATATATTAAAAGTTCAACACAGCTGACCGATGCCTTCTGACACTGAGATTTTCAAGCTTATTAAACATGCGGCCCATAGAGAAACTCAAACAGTAATGACCTGGAAGCAGACAGTTTTCAGTTTGGTATTTCAAATCAGCAATGAAATATTTGTCCTTGTTGTGTGTCAAATGTGGTTCCCTGCACTCGATGTTGAAAATAATTACTTTCTCCCTGATGTCTTCTGCTAGTCATTACCCAACCGTCTATAGTGTTTAGATTTAGCCAGATCTTTCCCCATGAAGCAGGTACGACAGTCTCTGATATGACAGCCTTTCTGAACTAACAAGTTTATGGTAAATTACAAGCCCAATGTAATTCTTCTCCCTAGAGAAGGACCAGGAGCAGAAAATCAGTATAGTGTTAGGTAATTTGTGATAAGCTGGCGAGCAGACATTTGGATCGGCTCCCAGCTTTTGTTCAGCGAATTACTACCGTGGAAGTGGAAAGTGGTTGGACGGTAATTACGGTACCTTTTTCTGTGCTCCTAATCTTGCTGGTAACAAAACATACGGCATACGTTCTTGCAAAATTGGCCACAAGTTCATACCCCTGTCTTTCAGGAAGGCTCTTCTCTGCCTTATTCTTGCTTATTTGTACCCTTCTTATCTGTTTGGATGCTCTCTTCTTCCTTGTGGGTTTTAATCAGTCTTTCTTCACATGTTGTGATCTAACCTAAAAGGAAATTAAGGAAATTATATTCTGCAAATGTTGTAAAAGACTCAAAAGGATGTCTTTGGTGTGTAGGCAGAATATACAGGCTGTGCTTAGGGGTGTTCCCCTAACCTTTGTAAGGAATATCATATGTCCCCAGTTTATGAGAAATAGAGACACTGGACACTTCCAGAAACAGAGGATAATCGTTTCCCCCACACTTTGTTACATAAAACCATTGCCACTGCATTGGTGGACATAACAAATGTAGTATATTATCCTGTACAAACAACTGTAGAGATGTATGCAGCACTGTCAATTGACATACTGTACTGTATGTTTGCTCCTCCAGGAACCTCATCCTGATATCACTTCAACACTCTGATCAGATATATGCATTCAGTGAAAGGGAAGGCATTGGTCTGAAGAGCAGCAGAACTTGCATTGCATTGGTTCCATTTCAAAGCCAACAAACTGTCACTTGCGTCACTGAAAGGCTTTGCGCTGCTCAGTTGACAAGATCATGTACAGTTTTCAAAACATTGCTGCAACTTGCTTTCGTCTTGTAATCTATAGGGATATTATACACGGTAGCTAACATCGATCTGACACTTCCGTAACGCTTCCTTTGGAGAATTAGTGCCTTTGCAGTAACCACTTTGCCTGTACTTGCTTACATCATTTTTTTCGCTCCAGTAGCTCAGTGCACACTGCTAATGGTCGACCACTGTACATTTGCTCAAGAAATCGAACTGGCAGTCAAGAGCTTGCCAATGGGGTGTGATAATACCACCCTCAGCAAGAGACACAAACCTATAATTTCAGAAACAATTATGCCCATATTTTTGGAAACTTTTTTTTTTTTCTACTGCCCGCTTCAAATGACACACATTCTGTCATGCTCAGATGTTGTAATTGTATGTGAATTTCTCAAGATGGCATGGACGTCACTTGAATCCATAACTTCCTACAGCTGTATGGGGTATACTGCATTCTGTATGTCACTGAACACCTGGATTTGAAGCCTCCTATTTGCCCCTCTCTCGGATCATGGAGACGCGGCCACCTTTGCGCCTCGCTCAGTGTGACAGAGCCGTCACCCTCCTTTTAAATAGATATGATGGAATTAACACCCGGCTCCAGGTGGCACCTGTCGGGGCAGCGGTGACAGCCACGGTGGCCCGCGCTAAAGATCATGGAAACGGGCTGGCAGAGCCCTCCAAAGTGGCTCTGCGGGAGCTGGACAGACTCCAGTCAGCTGAAGAGCGGCCAAGATGCGGCCGAGCGAGGGAGCCGAGCCAAGAGAGAAGCCACAGGAGGGAGGGAGGGAGGGCCAGGCTTTGCCTTAACCCAGCTGACTGCCTTAGCTTCCCTCTGTGGTCACTGGACTAAATGCACCTGCCAGCGTGTTACATTGTTGAGTTTACCAACCTGGTTCGAAAAGGCAGGTGCTGTTACAGGAGAAAGCAGTGAATAAACTAGGCTTGGACACAAATATGTGGGTTGTATACCTTTAAATGCCCAGTGTAACTCTGGTAGTCTTGGCACATATGGTTAAATTCAGGCACCACTCCAACAGAAATGGTGTCAAGTGTCACTTGCCACTTTACCTTACCATTACTGTGAAAATAATACCATTCCCATGGATATGTGGTGGGGAATGAGAAACATGTCAAGGTCAGGTTTCTAGGCCTTCAGGTTTTCTTTTCAACTATGTGGATGTAGGTTTGTCACACGTATAAGTCCCACTTTGACCCGTTTTATGACATTCAAATAATAGACATTGCAATTGTGAATGTCACAGAACAGTAAATTTGATCTTTGCAGGCATGCACAGCTCTTGGTAGGTAAAAATACACACAAAAATCTACTATATCATGTCAGCGTCCATTTCAGTTGTGATTGGGACAAAGGAAATTATACATAAGCAGTTGTCTTGTTGAATTAGTCCATTTAAATAGTAACTCTGCTGCATTTAAGGTGCTGCCTTTGTGAGATTTCCAAATGTTGAAATCTTGATGAAATCATCAAGATTACAAGTTTGAAATCAAACCTAAACTATATTTGGAGGGAGCAGACACTGTAGATAGCACACATATAGCTTTACCCACCTAAATCATGCATGCATGTTTGTGACAGACAGAGAGAGCACATCTGACAGTCTGCTTATGAGTGCATTGTGTATGATGAGGTTTGTGAGGCACATCTTCCTCCAAACTGCGAATTTTCTCTCTAAAACTATATTTTTAGCAAGGCTTGCAGCCTTGTGTTCTGACAAGGAATTTTCAGGAGCATAATTCAAATTTAATTGGACTGAACCTGACTCCTCTAGGTCAGTAAGAAGAGAAAATCAGTGGCATTAATCAAGATAAAATTATCAGCTGATTAATCAGAGTTCTAATTACGGTGCTGCAGCTCTTTCTTTGTTCTGTTTTAATTACTGTACTTCATTTTCTTTTCCATATGGCCCACACAATCTCCCGTAATACATAGCTCGCACGGCGCGAATAGTCATTAACACATAGCCTGCCAATGCTGTCCCCCTGTCTTAGTTTTACCCCCGCTGTCTCCTCTGCCAGCTTATACTGAAGAAATGGAAGTAAGGGGCATCCAACCCTGCCCGGTCACGATGGCACAAGGCTTGCGGGTCAATGTTTGGGAACGTCAGACCGAAATAACACCAGATAATCGGTGTTTGGCTGTGCAAAGCAGGTTTTAACAGAAGTCTTTGATGCCACTTCTACCCTAAAGTGCTAGGATAGATGGGAATTTAACATTTTCTGAATTAAACATGTCTGGCTGCCGCAAAACATTGAAATTAGCAGGGTGGTCGACCACCGCATCATGTTTGCATTTGCTGTTTCTTTTCTGCCTGCTGCTTACTACTGGAGACAGGAGCTGTTTCAGTTCATATTATTCCATGTTGTCAGTATTTTACGATTAGCCTATTGTCGTAATTGTTAATCATGAAGTGTAAAAAATGGAGGTGGGATAACACTGTTTTCCTGTAATGTAGACTTCAAGAGAATGTCTATAGCATGCACGAGTGTGTAAACATTGTGTACAGCTGCCAGTTGGTGTAATATTTTGTGATGAAGGTGGGTATCATTCATATCTATTCTTGCCTACAGAATCCATGTGCAGATTGGCACTTACGCCTGCCCGCTCATAAGCACCCACATAGCCCACACCATCATCCTCATAAACAGTCACTTACAGTAATGCACATGCATGCAGAGGCACATTTTATGCTCACACCTCATTAAAGGTGAGCTATTTTCATTACAGTTATTTGCCATACAACACTAGGTGTTTGTCTGTAGGCCACTAATTCCTGAACTGTGAGGCTGAATGGTATTGTCACTCTGACATACCATATTTTTTTCCAAATCAAAGAATGTGACTGGTCCATCATGTGAGGAACTGCAGCATATTTTGTTTTCAGACACACTAATATTTCCTTCTTTGGACCAGAACATTTATCATAAATCCCTTTATCCCTCACCAGAGCTCAGACTGCACTGAATCACTTCTGTGTTCAAGTACCATCAATTTCTTTTTCCTTCTTTGCACTGAGAAAAACATAGGATTTTGATAATACTTACAAGTATACTTACAACAGTGCCTCGCCAGCATGTGAAACCTTTTTTTTTCTTTTTTTTTCTAGAATATGTAATTACAGGAGCCGTACAAGTGTCTCATGAATATTCATACGGTTTTTAATTAACTTGCTCTTTCCACTCGCTTAACGTCACAGTTTGCTGTCATGCCCACTGGATCGATCACTGCATTTTTTTGTGCCTTTCCAGTTCAGTGCATCTAAATTCCACCCTAAACAGCCACAGAGTCAGGTGACAAGAGCTTTTAGTCACTACGGACCATTTTTAAATTTAGGACAGGAGCATGAGAAGATTGAGGTAACAATTTTCTAAATATACTATGCATGAGTGTCATAGTATCTGTTCACTTCTTCAGTTGTTTTATTTTTACTATTATTCGCGTTTAATGATAAACATGACAGCAAGTTCTAGTGATTTCGGAATTTGAATTTGTGTCATATATTTCACAGGTATGTTTCTTTCTGAAATATTTACACTTCACTATACATGTATCCTAAATATTATAGTTGTTTTATACTGTATTAAGGTGATACCTAAAATAATGTACTGCTTTCAATACCTCATTAATTCATTTTCAAAGCCAGTCATCGCCTTTGTTGCTAAATACTACAATTTCATGTCCTCCTACATTAATTATTAAGGAAAATTGACCATGTATTTTTGCACATTGTAAATAATAACTGTAATTACACACTTCTAGAATATATGCTGTCAGTTATTTTCATGGGCACCTCCAACTAATTTGAACAATATAGATATTCAGTTTCAAATGGGCGTGTTGTTAAAGTTTAATTCAGACAGCATGACCAGCCTTTTCCCTTATTGCTAGTCACGCCTGTGGAACAAACATGTGTTTAACACGCTCCTGCACGGCTGATACGAGCCCTTGCTGAAATAAAACGCTTCAGAGCCGTCATCGCCGCGGACGGCCTGTAATTCTGTCTCGCACACAGAGACCCGCACACATGTGCAGGCACGGACACAAGCAGCGCCACCCAGCTGATGTTGACAGTCGGGAGAGAGCGTGCAGCCGATCTCTGCGTGAGGCCGTTGGTGCCCAGCTTCTTTTGCACATGGGCTCACGGGGTTCTGGGAGAAAGGTCGACAGTGACATCTACTGCAGGTCGGGAGCTGCAGCTCACACAGCGGAAAGAGTCGGGGGGAGAGAGAGAGAGAGAGAGAGCGAGAGAGAGAGAGAGAGGGACTTGGACCAGCACCAGCTCTGTAGGAACTGGCGGATAATAATCAGTTTCTCTGGGCTTGTGAATCTGGTTCATTAAGCGTCCATTTGAACAGAAAATATTGGAAGCGATTAAGCCGGCGATACTGAGTGGGCATGAAGCGGCTAACCTCCGGCCACCCACGGCTCTTAGGTGTCTGGCGCGGAGTCCTGCATGCGGTGTAATGTCTTCATTGCGAGCGCACTGTATCCATCACCCGCTTGTTTATCTTCCCTCTCCCGGCAGGCTGATCAATCAATGTTAATCTGTCATGCAAGGTTATTTTTCTTTGAAATAGCATTAAATATCACAGGCTTGGCCACTGGGATGGCTGAGGTGCTTATCATCTGTATTGTTGGAGTTCAGTGCCCTGTGGCTTGGAGCAGGGCAGGGGCATCATCTACGCGCCCATGGATATTGGCTTTGAAGGAAAATACGAGATGAGTGAAAAATAATTGCACACTTCAGATAATTTATTGACTTTTTGTATGTGGCTGATCTAGCAGATGTTTGTATGTTTTTTGAATTCCACCGAAGATGAAACTAGAGCATCATTGAAACTAAGTTTTACCATGTATAATCAGCTTTATTTAAGTCAAAACAAATGCAGCATGGTAACGCAACACAGTTCCCTTCGATACTACACACGCACAGCTGATAAATGCCTGCATTACTCTTAAAAGCAACAAATGATGCAGTGAGTCCTAAATTTTATTTCCTCATCCGTAGTTTGTGTTTGCATGCTGTATGTGCAGTTAAGTATGTTGCTGAAGAACAAATGGGCTGCCTTTGAGATGATCATTACCTTTCTGAGTCCTTTAAAATCTCACTGAAACAGACCTCTCACCGTGTCTCTTCACCTTTGGAAGGCTGCCGTTCCAGCGTAGCGCAGTTAGCATGCTGTATGCTGTGTATTTCATATTTGTTTATGAACTCTGATAAATGTGAACCCTCCCCTCCCACAAACCTTAAAAACTTCTGTTTGTAAACTCTGCTTTGTCCTTTGTGTATTGAACTACATATTTTCTCTATCAATGCAACTCAGTCATCTCTTTAATCCAAGCATATGTTGTATATGTTGTTTTATGACGGTTTCATGGGGGCCTAACATGCAGAGGAATATGTCGGCGTGACGTTATCTTGTTTGTGGTGATGATATCAGCTTTCATGAAAAATTCAGCAGAAGGCCGGGGCGCCACCGAAGTATGTTTCAAGAGGAGGGAAAAGGGAAAATGACAAGTTCAGGCCTGCTTTTCCAGTGGGGGTCAGGTTGCATGTCTCGGAGGGTGGCGCAGTTGGAGGGATGAGGCGGGGAGGAGGGGTTGGTGCCAAAGGTGAGCAGCCCCCCCCTCACCACCCCTCCTGCTGCCGTTCTCAGCTCTGGACCGGGGCCCGACCCGGCAGCTGCAGGCATGCCCGCTGGCGGCCCTGTCCAAGCATCGCGCCCTGACATTTTTATCATCCGTCAGAGCGGGGAGAAATAAATCTGCTGGCAGCGTGGAGCTGGCAGCCTCCCACTATCTCGTCTCATTCCAGACATGTCGGGTCTCTGGCCCAAGCCAAGCCGGTGTGAGCCGGGAGCCGGGAGCGGAGGGGAAAGGAAAGGAGCCGGGGCCAGGTAATACATTACATTACAGGGCATGTCTCAGCGCATAAGGATTTAATATCAAGGAAGAAAGACTTATGAGTTCCAACACCAAAAAAAGCATACCTGAGTTATGCAAAGTGACAGGATTACAACTGGGATTTTTATTATTTATTTTATTATCTTTACATTTTTTTAAACTCGATCCTGTTGAAAAATTGCGGTCCTCCTCCCTCTCCTTTCTCCAGTCTCAATAGGTGGGAGTTTAAGTCAGGAGACTCACAGTGGCAAAAGGAAGACTATTTCTGATATTATGGCCTTTCTTACCAGGCTGCATGTCTTTGAGTGTTTGGCATCCTTCCCTGCCTGGGGGAGTGGTTGGTGGGTTCAGAGAGAGATAAGAGGGTGGAATACAGGTGTGTGGTGCATGAGCGGAGCCCTCCTGCTTGGCCTCTGACCTTTAGCAGGATCCCCCATATATTTTTTCTTCAGTTTTTTCCTCAGGTGAAATAGTTTCACAGGGGAAGAGTTTCACACATCAGTATTATATGGTCCTGTGCAGGTCTGTCGTACATGCAGTTGTATGGATTCACATACATATGTCGCTTTGCACAATTGCAGACATTGCGTCATTAATTACCATACTTGTGCATACAGCAGTGGTGTCCCATGTGGAACATGTTAGACTATTTACATTTACATTTATTCATTTAGCAGACGCTTTTATCCAAAGCGACATATGAAAGTGCAAATAGTGGGCAAACAACAGGCACAAGAGCAAGATGTGTACAGGTGATCATACAATGCAGATAGTGCTGAAGCTCAGCACAAGGTCAGTGTAGTGAGACAGAGCTAATCTGATCTGAGGTCACATACATCAAATACAGTCACTGGGACAATAAAGTGCGGCTATACTACCTTGGCAGAGGCATGCTACAAGCTTTGCCTAGGTAGTATATTTAAAGCTATTGATGCGGTAGTTTTGTATATCTGCACGAATGAAATGACTTTATTGGCTACTCTGTGATGTGAATGTAACAAGAGTAATATATATAAGGAATGACCCGCAATGAGCTTTGGAGTTATGGAGTTACAAGGCAGAGTAGCCCGCCATACATATTATTTGAATGAATTAATGAGCTCGACGCTGGGTAACACTCAGAAAGTAGACTACAGTAATTGGTAACATGCCGTCATCGTATTGTCATGGTCCGATAGTGGTGGGCGCACTTTAGAAAACAAATTAAGGTTTCACATGTAGGCTCAGAAGGCCCTCTTCTGGGATGGATAGGACTCTGGCTGTATCAGTCCACCTGCAACATCTGTCAGAGGTCTGACACAGCAGGATTAGGATTATAAAAACAGAGGGACACAAAGTTGAGCTGGTAGAGAAGATTTCGTCCAGGAAAAAAGTCAAAGACAGAGACATCCTTTGTGAATCACTGCTCTACCTCTTTCTCTCTTGCTCTCTCTCTTGCCCCCCCTCTCTCTCTCTCAGTTTTCCACCTCCTCTCTTCTCCTAGCTCAACAGGGCCTGTTTTTCACTTTCTCTCATTGTTATCCTACCCAAACTGTATTCAGTTTACAGATCCTCAGGGGTGAGAAAAGGTCTTACTGTACCCCTCCCACATATCCAGGGCTATATTTAGTTCTTTAAGAATGTCACTGTGAACACCAACTTTGACCTTGGACGTGTGCCAGCACAGGCTTAAGCTGTGCCACTGCGGAAAGATGAGGTTCTGCATTTTTTTAACTGCTGCAAGAAAGATTTCCTCTCTGACTTCTCCCTAATTCAAGTTTTATATCCTTTGCATAAAGGAAAAGAAAGGAGAAATATACCTGAGTAAGCATCACCTGCTGAGGGAAATCCCTCCTTGAGAAATCCTTATGTCTGCTCCTCTGATACATTTAATTGAATGAATGAAAAAATTGCCTTCAACACTTGCCCCAGCCTCCTGGGTATGGAAATAATAATAAAAAGAGGCGGGCAGCAATTCTTTCCCTTTTGCTTGTGGGATGCAGGCCATCAAGGGTGACATTCCCAGATGTTAGCAGAATTCTGATGCGGCATGCTACCCTCAACCCCTGCCAACACACACACACACACACACACACACACACACACACACACACACACACACACACACACACGCGCACGCACACACACACGCGCGCGCGTGCGCAAACACCTCCCATAACCAATCCACCCATCCCGTCCAAATCTCCAGTGTCATTCATAGTTAAAATGCAGCTGTCACTCTAGCAGTACTGGCAAGGGTGCACCTACTGTATACAGCAAATTCAATTATTAATAAGTGCTAATATCACTGTGGATTTTGCTTACTGCTAAATACTGCAGCAGCTCTGAAGAACTGTATAAATGTTCCCTCCCTCGCCACCCTGTGCCTCAACCTATCAAACTATTTACAGCATGCTTCTGCATCACACTGCAGCAGTGTTTTCTAGTTATGAGCCGCACCACCACTTTCCTCCTATCCAAGAGTCTCCCTTCTCTTTTGCCTTTGCTGTCCATTGCTGGGAAGCACGGCTTTGTTCATTGACTTCTAAAGCAATGCCACAAAGAAGGAGAGGTTGAGTCTGTTTGTGGTCTTCCTGAGAATCTCTCGCTGAATGAGTGAGAAAGAGAGACGGCTGAGGACGAGAAAAAGTCCACTGCCGGACTCTGACAAGGATGCTCTTTAACCCTTTGAAGCATAGTGTCTGCTGTGTAATTTGTCTTAATGACTATTACCTTGATTCTTTGAAATACAGTGTCTGCTGTTCACACAACTCAGGTTGGAAAACCCTGGCAGTAATGACTCAAAAACATTAACCTACAAAAACTGGGAGTTCATGGCATCAGAATTTAATTGGCTCCCTTCTTCTGGGGTGGGGTGAGTAACATTAGCCAGAGTCCCCTCCTCGCACCACTCGAATTCTTCCGGTCACATCAGACGATGTCATTGGGGCCTGTGCCTATCCTTCGTACAGTGTTTGCCTTCCTGTGGTGCTTTGTGGGACTTGTAGTGCAAAAAATATGCCCTTACTGTAAGAAAGGGTACAGGAGGATTGCCTTGTTGTTCCTCAGCACTCCTGTGCAAGTGCAAAGGGTAGTGAGTGCAGAGAGAAGCTTAATATCTACAGTTGGCAATTCCAAAGTCACAGCGAAAAAGAAGAAGTCATGAATAATTCATGAAACCTAATGAGCTAATACAAAGCTAATATAATGAATGCTATGAGCAAATAGCTATTGTATGTTTATGTTAGGATCATTTCACTATTCCTTCCCCAAAATGTTTGTGACTCTGGGATGCCAGTAATACACAGATTGCTTTGCTTCAGACTTAACTGGATAAACAGAGAAATTCATAAAATAGTTTAACATCTCAAAGTACTGAGTCTCAGCTGGGAACTTACGAAGAAGCAGACGTGAATTAGAAGGAACTCAGTCAGTGCAGCCTAATCAGGGGGAGGTGTATTTCCCTAAGTCACACAGCTCCACTTTCTGAGCTGCCCTCACTGGGTTTGCATGTACATTTTCAGGGACAGGTTCACTGGTAATGAAGGCGTTCGCAAGGAATACTTGATAAAACGCACACCTCCATATAACCCACATTTTAGCAGCAGCACGAATGACAGTGATGGTGGACTTCTAACTGGGAAAAATAAGGATCAGGAGTTGCACTTGGAAGTGCAGGTAACAGAAGATTTATGACTCACTGAATATGCAGATCCCCTCAGTGCTATTGACCAGGATCCAAGCACTGTCCTTGGGCACACCTTTGCATAGAGAGAGAGAGAGAGAGAGACAGAGAGAGACAGAGAGAGACAGAGAGAGAGAGAGCGCAAGTGAAGATGGAGGAGAGGGACTGCACAATGGGGGAAAATGCACAGGCAAATTAGACGCACTCCTCTTTCAATAGTCAGACAAGATTGCCCGGATTTCTGCAGAAATAGCTATTAGTCATTTTCTCCAGGGATGAAAATTTCTATTTCTCTCACTCCTTCCCTCATTTTCAGGCAATTTGAACTCCATTTACCGGAACTCGCTGGCCGCTAAAATGGCAGACGTGTTTAGTTTTATTTGAAATATACATACATGCATAATGGCACAGAACAATAATGTGTGATTGAGGATCATACAGTTCTGTGAGTACTAAGGGGTGATGAATGAGGAGATAAAGACCAGGCCAAGATGTCTCCACTTACGTTCAGCAAGGAACGAGACACACAGAGAAATTGCAGAGCCCAGACTCTTGTGCAGAATGAATCCTCTGCCGCTTAAGGACCTCATTTCTATCCTTTAAATCTTTGCACTCAATTGACAGTAACCACTGGCATAGCAGACCCACTGCATACATTGACAGGAATGTGTCCTCAGCTGCCCCTCGCAAAAGAGTGTCCACTGAACACAAGTCAGTGCTCTATAGGGTCAGAAGGTACAGGACATTTTTCCAAGGATTTAAAAAATGCACTAGTTGAAGCTGCTACCACTAACAAAAGCTGGGTAAAGTTGGGACCATTAGCGGAAAGTGACACCTGTGGAGAGAGGGTGCATTCAGCAAATATGGCTGTATTTTTTCCCTTTCACACTAATTCCTTGGAATTGCTAAATAAGGATTAAGGATTAAGATCACTATGCCATGCTATATTCCCATACTAGGTCAGGGAAGCACTGAAGCAAGGCATGTGCTATATATGAATCCTTTGATACACTCCCCACAGTCACTGGCTATTTCACAGATTATGTATTGCTGTGGGGGCAAAAATAACTGTTTTTCGTATTCACAGAAGGTGTCAGTTCATGGTTGTAGTCTGACAAGATTTGAAATCTAATATGCCGTCAAAAGCTATTTACTTTTATTGCAAAAATAAAAATACAAATTTCCTTATCATTTGTTGAAAAATTTTCTCAAATGTCAGTGTTCTCAATGTTTTCCTGACATGAGTTGCTAACCTATCATAGGTGAGAGAATGGCCAAGTTCTCTTGCCAGTAGTACACCGTGGGTTGTTTATAACATAATCATTGGTTGTAGGCAAGGTATGCCAGAGGACTGCACATGCTTCATTCCTGTGCAAGTGCAGAAAAAACCTCAATTATTGCTGATCTTGTATTAATTTTTAGTTTGATAAAGTGCATTTTGGTCATTTAAAAATATTCTCTTCAGGGAGCAGACTCACCTCATAATCATGGCCATCATATATTTATGCCACATGTGGGCTTGCCTGTCAAACATATTTGTATGGGTCACAATGTGATCCGGTTTCTCTACAGATTCCATCACAGTGTAGTTTTATATGGTGTGTTTCTATGGGCATGTTTTGAGGTAGGCAGGAGGTTCCATGTCACTCTGATGATTTTAATATTGTCATGTTTAAAAGAACTTTCTCTGTGTACTCACTGGCTGTGTTTTATTTATGCACTTTGAATACAGCAAGTTCACAGGGCCATTGGTGGGAAAGCTTGCTCTTATCATTGTTACTTTGATTCAGGAAAAAATGAAACATTCCAATTCACAGAGAAGCTCAAAATGTCCATGCACAACAAGACAGCCTAGCAATACAGTGATAGTAAACCAATTAAGGTGAAAAAAGCAATACCTATTAATACTTATACAAAAATTAGTGTTGTTTCAATAACAATGATGTATGTGATTACTATGAGGGTATAATATTGAATGCTGCAGATGGTTTCAGTTGCACTGATGTTGCAATGCTGACCTGTCTGTACTGCGTGCTTATCATTTGCACATGGAGTTGCACTGCCCCCTGGTGGATGTTAGCATTAATTAGGGTTAATAATTCAGAATATTACCCCGTAATTCTTCATCTGAGTATTTAAACTGGACCGCTAAACTGTATGGATATTAGATTCTTATCTTTCTATCAGCTGAGTTTGTTTGTGGAGATAAGTGGTCTATACAAGGTAAAAAATGGTTGCCAGTATCACGAACCTCATGATTCATGGCCTGAAGAGCCTACCCCCTTTATTTATAATGTCTGGTTCCTCACTGCCACACTGTATACAGTCAATACGAATTGCAATGATGTTTATTTGAAGAAACGGTGTCTTGTTTTCACAGAGTAGCACAGTAAAAGTCAGGCAGGAGTGGCATTTATAGAGACTCTTAAGTGTATTACAAAGGCATGAGGAAATTGAATGAGTTTAGAAATGTCACATGCAAGTGCTCCACTTGTATTACAGACATTGTAATTTTTCATGGCAGAATTTGGGTATGCTGTCAGTGCAGGACAGTGTGCCCTTAACTCATCAAGTAACTCTGAAAGAGACCTGTAAGAATGCATATAATACCTCACAAATTATAAATGATTTATGCTTTCTGTTTTTAATAAATCTGAGAAAGAATGCCTCATTCTGATTTTAACATATAATTACCCACTTAAAAATGTTCCAGCAATGTTGCAAGATGCAGATGCAAGACAAACTTTGAGCATTTTTAGGATGTCATTTTCAACCTCTAATCAGAAGTGTTAAATGAATCCTTGTGCTAAGTGAGAGCAAGACAGTTTTTTTTAGTTTGAGAGCTGTTACATTGGCAAATTAACACTTCACCTTATTATTCTGTAATATGATACTTTCCAAAGTTGCACTTAATGCCAGCTTTTTTTGGAAAAAGTGAAGTGAAAACCATTTTCAATCATTTAAGTGTTCTGTTTTAGGGGAGGGGATGGAGGCACTAAGGATGGCATTGTGGAGGGGGATCATGGATAAGGGGTGAATAGTGACAGAAAGGTCAGGAGGTTGGACACTGAGCAGCAGACAAAGGGATATGTGCATCCGTAGTGGGCACAGAGGACAATTGTATCAAATATGTGTTTTTTTGTACTCAAAATAATGTGGTCCTCCAAAGAGGGGGGTGGGATGGTGGGAGTCACCTTCAGTAGTTTTTTTGTAGTTTCTTTATAGCTTTCCCTTTTTTTCACCTAATTTGGAATTGTCAATTGTACTGCACTTGTTTGCAACAGTCCTCATGCTTGTGCAATTCTCTGACATACTCAGACATACACACTTCACACTGCAATTCCCACAGTGCACCACAGCAGGGCAATGGGAAGTTGGAAAATAAGTGCATCTCCAGTGTGACTCCCTGGTGCGTATCCAGCTGCTAGAGGGTGCCACTATGGCAAAAAGAGCGGACCCTGCCAGAGGAAACCCACCCTACCCCTGAAGAATGAAGCCAATTGAATCTGCTGCTACAGATTCCCAGTCGTTGTCAAGGAATGACACAGGTCAGACTCAAACCCAAGTCTGAACTGTTGGACTCCGCTTGCACAGAACCAACTGAGTCACCTGGGAGCCATTAGTTAATATTTTTTGAAGAGTTCAAAAATCAAGAGTTGATTTATGTGCTTCATCACTATTGAAAGCAATCCTTGCACCGCATCTATCGCAGAATGAATCAGTGCAGGGAATTACATCTGCAGTGGAGACACAGCACTCTCTAACTCTGGTGTGGTGTGAACTCAACCCTCTCCAATGCGACGTCTGTTGCAAAGCGAGTGGGCCAACTACAGAAGGCATCTGGGGACTGGAGAGTGGTCCGCTTTGATAGTGTGTCACAGCAAATTAGCTTCCATGGGTTGCCATTTTGGCTCACAAAGCCAGTTCCTCACAGCAATCAACCCTGTGTATATGCATGAGATTATGATTAATAACCAGGCATGCCAATCAAATTGGAATAATGATAACTTTTCATTTAAAATGCCAGGGAGAGATAATTGATATCTGTGTGCTGGATGTGAAAATAAAGGATAATTTCTGAGGTGGCATTAAACTCTCCCAATAACACTGTGCCAACTGTACTACTTCATCATAATGTATATTAACATTATTTGTAAATCTATGAACACTTGAGCAATGAATACTAGAGAGATGTAAATAGAGAAAGCTGAAAGATAAATGCTATAAGTGCTTACACTGATTAAGGTATAGCAAGGGTGCTAGCACTTACTGTGGAATGCAGCTTGTATTTCAGGATTAGTGGTAAACTGAAAAAATTAATCACATTCTCAAGTATTTTGACATCTTCACTTTTCTGGGCATTGTTCATGCCATTACATCAGCAATGACAACAAAGGTCATGGACAGAATATAGAATTTTCTAAAGAAAAGTAGCTAGCTGCTGCAGGCAGGAAAGGAAAGGTGTTTTTTCTTTCCTCAGTGCAAAAGACAGCCCTACTGCAGTGGCCACGTTCCACCACCTCTTATTAGTCAGACATATCCCGCTAATTGCAATCAAAATAACAAACAACATATGTCGAACCCCCAGAGAGCCTCATCCAGGCTTCCTCAGGCCTTCAAATTAAGAGTGATAGTTGACAAATAAGCACTTGATTGGTTACATAAATTATTTGCACTAGACATAATGTCACACCACCCACTGGTATTAAAAGATCCTTAGTTAAGTAAGACATCAGATTTCGGTGTGCATGGTTTAATTTTAAAGAAGTGCACTAATGTAAAACTGCAATGTTAATTTATTCATTCTTCTGCTGATGGAGTGTCCATTTCAGTGCTTAGGTGCTTCATTAAAATCACTGAAAACCTTTTTCATTTGTAGCAGGATAAAGAGCGATCACTCTACTCTTTGCAGTTCTCTTTGCAGCTGTGTTTGAGACCAGTGACGTAGGCAATATTGTACACATACGGTGGGTCAGGTTCTCTGAGATAATCCCTGAAAGTGTGCCTGCTTGTGCTGCACTGTGACAGTTGCAGTGTGATAAACAGTTGCATCCAAGCATTGTGCATGAGCACCCCTGAAAATAAGCTTATCTCTAAATACCTTGAGCCGGGAATTGTGGTTATACTGTTAAACGCGATACTTAACGTGACTTAAGGGTTTCTACTAAGCAAATAAATTCTAACGAAGAAAAAAATATTTCATACAAATGTAAAAAGATGAACAGTTAGCAGGCTATACTTTGTACCAGCACCCCGTCACAGCAGGCTTGGGCATTGACACTCTCCAGGTCCTAACGAAGATACCTGTTCATTCTCTCCAACTGAGTAAGTGCTACCATGAAATATGCTATTATTTCAGTAATAGCTACAAAATCATAACCATCTTTCCTACAAATGAAATTTGTTAGTACATTCCTTTTATGTTTACGCATGGAATTAGGCCCTATGCTGTATACAATGGCTCTTCTCACCTCTCATCTAAAATAATTTAGTGTGTGTAGGCATGTTCTCTCCTTTACATACAACAGAAACTGGGACAGAGACATGAATTGCAAGGCGTAATGGGATAGGTTTTGTATTCCGAAGCTAGGTAATTAAAACTTTTAAGATGTCACAAACAGACTAACATTCTATTTAGATGTCTCAAAGTGATCTACATTATAGCAATTTCAAGACTGTAAACGACAACAAAGGCAGACCTCCTCTTATAGTTTTTTTAAACTGCTTACACACAAAATCTTTACATGTCACACGATTTCTGAAACCTGTCACTCAAAGAGCAAAACCACACACCAAGTCTGCAAAACTATAAGCTAATTCTCAGCCTTTCACTCAGTTTTCAATTTCATAAAACACTTTTTGCAAAACACTACACACAATTCTCTACCTAAGACACAAAAATCGAACAAGAAGTAACTTGCTTGCCTTTTCCAAACACAACCAATCAAAATGCTACACTTATTCACCAGTGTCTCGAACCCACTCCTCACATGTGCAAACACTAACTGCATAACTGATCACTAACCAATCTGGCTACAGAGCCAGAGTATTGGACTGTACCATATCTACTGATCTGTATATTCTTTGTCTGTTACAGAGAATATTGAAGATGGATGCTCATGCCATTCTCCATGAATACATTTACGTGGATGAGGTTGGCTTCAGCCTCACCAAAACCAGGCGCAGGGGGAGAAATGTAATAGGACAGAGGGCCATTATCAATGTCGCTGGACAGCGTGGGGGAAATGTGATCATATGTGCTGTCATTACGCAGAACGGTGTCCTCCACCAGCATGCCACGCTTGGTCCTAACAACACTGTCCATATGCTCACTTTTCTGGAAGCAATTCACAATATGCTTGTTCCAGATCAAAGTCCGGATCCAGGGCAGCCCAGATTTGTGGTAATATGGGACAATGTAAGTTTTCACTGGGCTGATCTGGTCCATAACTGGTTTGCCACCCATCCACAGTTCACAGTTGTGTACCTCCCCCCATGTGTAAATGGTATTTCCAAAAATTTACTATTGTGAAAAAAGTGTTTGCCATTTGATGCAAATAATTGATTTTGAGATGTGTTTATGGTATTTTGAATGCAGTGTTTCATTTTGCAGGAGATATGAGGCATTTTGCATTTTGTGTGTGCAATTTTTGGATTTGTGTGTAGAGTTTTGAAAAAATGAGACATGGTTTCAGAAAACGTGTGAAAGCAGTTGTAAAAAACTGTAAATTCAGCTGTTGCTGTGTTCTGAACTCGGCCCTTCTTCACATAACATGTTTTTCCTCCTCGTGCCCCATGGGGGCAGTGTTTCCCATTTGTCATACAGCTAAGTCCCTTCTACTATCAACTAAAGAGGCTATGACAGGTCTCTACAGTTTTATGTGATAAAAATGGCCATTGATTTATTTTGCCTGTAGCTACCTTGGGTTTGTTGAGAAATATGAACTTTTCAAAACTGTTTTTAAGAATGAATTGTGAGCACAGCTTATTGGAGACAGTAATGTGTGAGTGAGAGAGTGTGTGTGTGTGTGTGTGTGTGTGTGTGTGTGTGTGTGTGTGTGGAAGTGGTATTTTAAATCCATTATTTAGATATAATCTTCGACAGCCTCTTCACTCCACTGTAGACTGAATTTACTTAAAAAGAAACAAGAGCAGAACCAACATTATAAGTACAGACAGTCACATCTGTTCCTTAAATGGAACAACTTGCTCATTACATCAACCATAAGTGACAACAGATAAATAGTTTAGTAATAAATAACGTATATGTTGTGATGTACCAAGACATTAGTGGTTACAGACACTTTATGTATGAGTTCCACCAAACTCTAGATGGCGATACAACATCACAAAAACACAACTGAGGTTGCGCAACAGGGCTTATAATTCTATATTTTACATTCGAATACATTACCACACTTGAATGGAATCAAGACACAGCAGGTTTTTCCCCTCAGTAGGCTGTCTTGATGAAACTGAAGCCATTACAACATTCGGAACATAGGCACTGGATACTTCCCTGGATGCAGATAGCAAGACAAGGATAAAAAGGACTTGCGTAATGCCCCCCCCCCACCACCTGCTTGAAACACCTGAGATGTTTGTGTGTCATGTGTGCTTCAGAGTATCTACCAGATGGCTTTTCTACCAGAGAACTTTCTCCTCCCAGTAGAACTCGCTCTTCTCAACTGACAGCCTAAGGTCTTTTTCCCCAGGTCATTCTGCATTGTACATAGGTGTTCACTTCCTCCAGTACTGGTCGAATCGGTCCCGGGACAGTTGGAACCACACTCCTGCGCTTGGTACTCTTTTTAGTTTTCGTTATGTGCCACCCTAGTGCAGTTCTTATCATAAATGGGAAAACCTGTCATAGATGAGGAACTTGGGAGAGTTTGTGTTTCACCCTTTCTTCCCCTTTTAAATTCCATAATCATGATTTAATACTGATTAGGTTTCTTTGTAAAAGAGTCTGACATTTTATCTGTACAGTCATCACACAGGCTCTGCTCCTCCCACTGAGGGTACCACACTACTGAGCTCAACCCACCTGCCAATCATATATATATATCATATATATATATACACACACTATATTGCCAAAAGTATGCGGACACCCCTCCTAATTATTGAGTTCAGGTGTTTCAGCCACACTGATTGTTAACAGGTGCATAATATCAAGCACATATCTCCATAGACAAGCCTTGGAAGTAGAATGGGTCGTACTGGAGAGCTCAGTGACTTTAAACGTGGCACTGTCATAGGATGCCATCTTTGCCACAAGTCAGTTCGTGAATTTTCTGCCCTGCTAGATCTGCCCCAGTCAATTGTAAGTGCTATTATTGTCAAGTGGAAGGTTCTAGGAGCAACAACAGCTCAGTCACGAAGCGGTAGACCACGCAAACTTACAGAGTGGGGCCGCTGAGTGCTGAAGCACATAGCACGTAAAAACCGCCTATCTTCTGTTGAATCACTCACTACAGAGTTCCAAACTGTCTCTGGCTGCACCATCAGCGGAAGAACTGTGCGTCGGGAGCTTCATGAAATGGGTTTCCATGGCCGAGCAGCTGCACACAAGCCCAACATCGCTATGCGCAATGCCAAGTGACGGCTGGAGTGGTGCAAAGCACGCCGCCACTGGACTCTGGAACAATGGAAACACGTTCTCTGGAGTGATGAATCACACTTCACTATCTGGCAGTCTGATGGACGAATCTGGGTTTGGCAGATGCCAGGAGAGCGCTACCTACCGGAAAGCACAGTGCCTACTGTAAAGTTTGATGGAGGAGGGATAATGCTCTGGGGCTGTTTTTCAGGGTTTAGGCAAGGCCCCTGAGTTCCAGTGAAGGGTAACATTAATGCTACAGCATACAAAGACATTCTAGACAATTGTATGCTTCCAACTTTGTGCCAACAGTTTGGGGAAGGCCCTTTCCTGTTCCAGCATGACTGTGCCCCTGTGCACAAAGCAATGTCTATAAAGACATGGTTTGACGAGTTTGGTGTGGAGGAACTCCAGTGGCCTGCACAGAGCCCTGACCTCAACCCCAGTGAACACCTCTGGGATGAATTAGAACGCGGATTGCGAGCCAGGCCTTCTCGTCCAACATTAGTGCCTGACCACACAAATGCTCTTTTGGCTGAATGGGCACAAATTCCCACAGACACACTCCAAAATCTTGTGGAAAACCTTCCCAGAAGAGTGGAGGCTGTTATAGCTGCAAAGGGGGGGCAACTCCATATTAATGCCCATGGTTTTGCAATGGGATGTCCAATAAGCTCATATAGGTGTGATAGGTGTCATACAGTGTGTGTGTACATATATATATATATATACACACACACACTATACATATATATATGACTATATTACATGTAGGAATATGAGATGGTTTTATATTTTTGCTGCACAGACAGATGACGCTACCTGAACTCTTCAGTCCCAGAATTTGGATTCTTGTTTTTCCCACCCCTTTTCCTGTTGTCTAAACCAGTGTTTCTCAACCCTACTCCTCGCGGCACCCTGTCCTGCATAGCTTCTAGCTATTCTTGCTGCTTGATTAAATCAGGTGTGCTCAGCTAATAAAATGTGCCACTGATGAATTCAGTCAGGTAGGTAGAGCAAGGATAGATAGAAGATATGCAGGACAGGGTGCCACGAGGAGCAGGGTTGAGAAACACTGGTCTAAACCCAAATGAGTACGTGGTAAAACTAAGGTTACTGAAGGATTTTCATTCTATGATTATTTCATTATTGACCTTCAGTTCATTTTGTTCAAATGTGCAATAGTTGTAATGAAATTGTAGAAAAACACATTGTCCCAATTCAAATAATACACAAAGCCATAATGATTTCTCTTTGACCATGTTCTTGTTTTTCCACTCCAAAAAAGATTTTTAAAGGCATATTTTAATTCTTATTTTCATAAATGTGAAGCTACACAGCAGAGTGTTATTAGGGTCATATAGTCAAGGTTGTTGGACCTTGGTCATATATTAAAAAGTAAAGAAAATCCTTCCACTGCAAACCCTTAGAGAGAATTTCCATAATTATGGTAACTCTGAAGTATCAGAGAAACAGTAAATGTTTCTGATTTTGATCTCTTCAGTGCATTAATTTCCACCAGACTTCAATCTCACTCATTTATGTAGTGACAGTAATTCGCAGGGCAGTGGAAATGAGGTCGAGGGAAGCCACAGGCAAGTGGTTGAGTGGGGTCTGGTGCAGGTGGGGAGAGCGACAAATGAAATACCACCAGCGTGTGTGTGTGTGTGTGTGTGTGTGTGTGTGTCTGTGTGTGTGTCTTGTGGTCCAAGTCTAGATCAGAGTTGTTTTTCATGTTGTTTTGCCTCCGTGAGCATGGTGGGAAGGGGGTTCTTCGGAACTGTGGTCCAGCTGCCTGGAACTCCTCTCCTGTCGGCCTACGAACTTTGCATCTTTGACTTATCGTGATCCAGCCACTGATAAGTGGCATGTTTTTAATGTTACATGAACACTTCAGGCCCACTGGCATATTGTTTCTTCAGATTTCACCACTACTTTACCTGCTAACCCCACATTCATCAGTACAACCTGTAAGCTAATAAAGGGCTCCGCTCTGCAAGTTTCCTGATTTAATTTCAATTTGTTTTGGAGGAATTGTAAGACAAATCATGTATTTGTGAGGGGCTCAATGCCAGGATACACCGTCCCTATCTGAATAATACTAAACCAGTCACAAAACCTCAATATTTTATCCTCATTCGCTTTTCTTCCATTACTGTTCTTCCTGCGCTTCGCTTCAGACTTACAGTTTTTCCCAAATTGTGATTACAGTTTTTCTCGATTGCTTAAACACAAAAACTGGTTCCTGTAGCACAAAAACCCATACCCTTACGTCATTCCCAAAAACACACACACATTTCCCATAACCGTAAGCACTATTCACCTGTTTCCACACGTTTCAATATTCTTCTTTCTGCAAAACCTTACACAAAAGTGGCCAAATAAATCATTCATTGCACTATATGTTCATTCAGCAAACACATGCTCTCAATATAATTAACTCAAGTCATCACAACATAAACTCAAAGACCACGCCTTTCTCCAGGTGCAAACACTAAGCCTCAAAATTGTTAACACACCAATCAGAATTGCAGGGTCAATAAATAGGGCCTAGAGGCATGTCCATATGCTTTGGAACAATGGATCCTAACAATGCAACAGAGAGGATGAGGACGAGGACGAGGACGAGGACGAGGACGAGGACGAGGACGAGGAGGACGACGACAACAACAAAGACAAGTAATCTCAGATGAAAGCCATGCCACCCTAGTTCATCATGTGCTCATACATGGGAGGACTATGAGAGAAGCTGGACAGCTAGTGCAACCCAACCTAAGCCGTTAAACGGTTGCATCCATTGTCCATACTTTCAGAGGGGAAAATGGGTAATTTGCCTTGTTGTTACTGTGATACATGTAATGTTGTAGTGCATATAGACTGAATCTCCACTTTGTTCTCAGTGTAGTTTTTACTGTACCACAGTAATGGACGATCAAAGGTCAGTAATGGTCAAATTTCACTTTTGCAGAACTGAGAGGCAGCCATCTATTGAAGGTAGGCGGAGACTTCTCACAGCTGAGCAGGAGACTGCCCTGGTGAATATGGTGATTGCCAATAATGCCATCCATTTGAGGGAAATTCAAACCCAAATAGTTGAAGACCAGGTAGTCTTCCAAGGAACTGACAGCATCAGCATTTCCACCATTGACCAGATCGTTCAAAAGAACCATGTAAGGACAAAGCAGCTGTACCATGTGCCTTTTGAAAGGAATTCAAACAGAATTAAGGAGCAACGATTCCAATATATGCAGGTAATTGCTATACTGTACAGAATTTTTACAGTAGGTAGTGTATTGCCCACCTCTCCAGCATATCAATACAGTACTGCATAGTACTGTAATGTGTTACAGTAACTGCAGTGCACAATCTTTCATTCCAGTACAGTAGTACACTACAGTACTGTATTTGTGGTAAAATGTGTGTTTATTGTGTGTTTATATTGTGTGTTATTTCCTTATCCACTAATGTAAGAGGTATTTATTACAGTACTGCTTTGAATTTCTCTCACCAGGGAGTTCCTGAAAGGGTTATCCCAATAGTCAGTGCTGTGATTTTACAAAGTTCCAAATTATTTCTCTGAAAATCTATTCTAAACATTTTGGTAGCAGTGTTTTGAATTAATCCCTCCAGTGTGTAACAAACAGTCATGTAGTCTGTTTTTGACAGCTTGCGTGTGTTGTCTGAGGGCAAAGTTTGAATTGGGACCCAGAAGTTAGATGATTGTACCGTAGGGTGTGAGTTTTTAAAATTGTGTGTGAAGATTTGAGAAAATGGTGAGTTGTTCCAGGAATTGTGTCTAAGCAATTGAGAAAAACTGTAATGTATTCTCTACTGTAAAGCCACACAGCTGAGCGTGATGGCGGCCATATAGCCTCGGTCATTCACCCTCGGACCCTTGGATAGGAAGCGGAGGCTGTAATGACCAGTTTCTTCCACTACAAACCCTTTAGAGAGAATTTCCATATCCACACCAGTAACTCTACAAGCTACAATTACTGTTTCTCTTCAGTGGCAGAGTTTTGATCCGTTCAGAGCGTTAATTTTCCAACTTCAATCTGACTCGCTTATGTAGTGGTAGCAATGTGCAGGGTAGTGGAAATGAGGCTGAGGGAAGCCACAGGTGGAAAGTGGGTGAGTGGTGTCTGGTGCAGGTAACCCTAAGGTGAGGAGAAGGGCACAGGTGTGTGTGTGTGTGTGTGTGTGTGTGTGTGTGTGTGTGTATACATTCTGTGAAAATATTTTTGAATTCATAAAATGTAATGGTAATTCATCAGTAATTCAGTATGTGTAATTATGGTTGGAAAAGATTAGCTTCGAACTCAGTTAACACTATCAAACGGCATTGAAATGAAGGATTCGGCATGCCATGACAACAATGCACAGTACAAGTAATTTTACAATTCTAGCAGTAACACTTTTATTTAGCCTACAAACTGTGAAACGTGTAGTACGCACAGGGAGTTCAGTTAGGATGTGATTGTTTTATGTAATTATGTCTTGTGTTGTATGTCATTTTGATCCTGGTGCTGTAACGTCACTTGCAGTTAACTGTGATGTAAAACATTTCCCTTAAAAGAAATGTCCGAAGTAGCTAGCCTACCGAACACTTACTTAAACACCAGAAGAAAAGCATACCTCTTAGTTTGTTTTTGTTTTGGAGATGGACAGCTTTTACAGCTTGGTAAAACATGTAGTAAATAAAATGCCCTCTGTGATGTTGCAGCACTTCTGGGAGATTCCCGGCATTTTGTGGGCGTGCGAAGTTGTGTGGGGATTACCCTAGACTGCACAAATATAAACATGTATATTAAATAAACAACAGAAGCTGACATTTTTGACATACATCATCGTGATAGCGAATCACAAAAACAGTTTATTCGGCTATTTGAAAGCTATGTTAACACAAATATTGTAGAATTAAGGCTACATTCATTTTGAAAGCCATATGAATCCATCAACTTCCTTTCTAGCAACTGCAGTTGCCGAGTGAAAATTTGGTGTAACCAGTGCTGTTCTGAGAAAATATTAAAATCCTTCTGTAAAAATATATTATAATCATAATCACAATTTGGTTCGTCCTTCAGTGACTGGCAGTTGTGTGCCTTATGTAGTTTGCAGAAAATTTCCAGAGCCTATTTAAATGCGCCTGTTCTCACCCGTAAACAACTCAGATAACACTAATAAGTAATGTATAAAAAAAGATTTAAAAGGTGCAAACGCTTCAGCTACAGCAAAATATTACCCAATTTGTGATTCATTCTAATGAGGACAACAAAAAATCAAACGCTTTACTGCTCAGCGACCAAACCTACAATGTGCGTCTCGTTAAAAAAAATGCTACTCTACCTTCGTTGCCAAACAAATAATAGTGCTGAAAACAATCGTAAGATTTTAAGGGAATAATACATACATCATTACGTTCGCAAAGCGTAAATGGGCAGTGCAAATCCACTTGTTGCCCGGAGAGGATGAAATGCTTCGTATAGTTTTAGCTGCATTGCTAGAGCATTTACAGTGACAAGACTACAAATAAATAATAATTTTACGGATATGTTGTACGCATTTTTATGTATTCAATCTTTTAATAGCACTCTACCTGTTATCCCCTGCTCTGCAGCAACACGGCGACCGCGTACTCCCGCCCACAGGCGGAGATTGTGCGGGAAATTCCCAAATGTGTCGCATTTTAAAGTCACAACATCACCTATCACTCATTCATTTGAGATCTGTCATTGCTGTGACAGCCAACGTTTCCAGCATGAGCGGTGAGTAGTTACACATTTTTAGTATTGATGTACAATTGTGAATACAACATTTTAAAGGAGCATGGGAAATCAAAAAATCAAGTGATATCCAGTTAAGCAAGGTTTATTTTCCTGTGCTGTTTACTCATGCGCAGTCAACACTGGAATCTTACTTCTACCACATAGTCAGTCATTATTCTAATGATATTCATTCGTCCTTGGTATGCCTTTTGGCATTAAGAGTCGTATCTGGATCTGCAATTTCGCTGAACAGTTTCTGTTTCGTCCTCACGGCAGCACCCTTAATGTTGTTCTTTTGTTTGTATTTGCTGTTATGCGAGTACTACCAAAGACAACATGGGGTCTCTGTCATGACTAGACAACAGACATGCAAGCGCTGTAAAACAACTTAGCTAGGGGTTATTCGATTCCCTACTTAGCTACAATATCTATTAACTTGTTACCGTTTAATCATACGCAACTGTAACTGTAAAGTAAGCAACTTTAAAGTCATGCTGTTAGATTTTGTGTTGTATGTATTCTTTACTGATGGCTCACATATAGCGAAACCAATCATAACACGTACTGTATTTAGTGGTTATCCCATGCAGACGTAGGGATATCCATATTTCCCAATTTGACCAAACATTTGTTGCATGAAGTCAACTGCGCTTTGATTCTCAAGCTTTGTGAATGAGATTATTCATAAGGTTGTACCTTTTATCAAATTATCATCGCGCAAGCAAAAACAGAAAGGCGACATGCGGAAGGAAAATGATGTAGGCTAACCGTGGGTGAAACAGAACTTGGGCGGGTTTGAATGTTTTGCTACCTACCAGAGGCTTTTTCTTTGAGATTTGGTTTGTAAAATAATGGTGCCCAATATCGATCTGTTATAGACCTCTTGCTAGAAATGGACTATAATCTGTGCGACGAAAGTAACAGAGGAAGTTATAAAATTCCAACACTCAGTTTTCATTCAGTTTCCGAGTAGTGAAACGAGTGACGTGCCGGGTTTTGAGTTAGGCTATCATTTTCGACTTGAAAGAGCCTGTCGGCAATCACTAGTTTAAGTTGATTTGTAGACTTCTGTGTAACCTCTAGCAAGAGGGCCGAGATTAGTTTCAGAACATGTAAGATGTACATCAGTTCTGACAAAATGTAGGCTACGATTTTGTTAATGTGGCACTAACTGACATAACGTTACAGTTGTGCTGCATCTTTCTATTGATTGTGTTTTCAGTTCAGGATCAGAGATCGTGTTACATTTGCACATAAATTATTGGGCCGATAGGTTATATATTTTATTAATATGTTATTTTCAATGCTGCCATTATAACGACTAGTAGCCTACAGCATCTGCCTCCAGGGCTTTCTCCTCAAATATTGTTTGAAATAATAAGACGTGTTAATGATTCCCATGCTGTATTACACTATAAAATATGCATTATACAGTATATATTAGTGTGTAGTTTGGGAAAACGCTAGATGTCAGCGTCTTTTTCTACAGTAATTATAAGTATATTCTTATATAAAACGTAAATGTGGCTATTACCGAACGAGGCAACTGAGTTTGAAACTTAAAAATGAACTACGCGATATATTAATATCCTACCATAACTAAACGTGCTGTGTTTTATTTAAAAGCCTCTACATCAAATGTAACAGTCTAGTCCACATATCGCTTAGCTTGCTGGTCAATATTTATGCCGCATCCTTCAGTTTCTCTATCTTCACGTGGACAAAAATGCAGTTTTCAAAAGCCCTACACGTGAGTTAGCTAAAATCAGCTTTCAGTACACTTGTTACCATCTGATGTTGTCATCAACCGTAGCCCTACAGGTTATTTGATGCGAACTCGGTGCCCCTCATCAGACATTATGATGGACTTGGCTGGCAAGGGGAGGGACCTTAAATAGTCTAACTGCTCAGTGCTGCGTGGAGCCGTAGGCTGCAGTTAAACATGTGTGAATTAGAATGATTCATTTTACTTCCATAAGTGTAAATATTGTCCGTAGTGGGAATTTTATTTGGTAGCATGGACCGTACATTGTATATAATTGTCATATAGGCATATCATGGTGTGGTGACACTAGTCTCACAACCTTTGAGTATTTTATTGCTTAAGTCCAGTTATCCAGCATTGACAGCAATTTAATATAACAAGCACTACAAAAATGACCCAATGTGAAATGTGCAATGTCTGAAATGTAGTTATTTATTATATATGTAGTTATTTTTTTTTCTTTCCTTTGTATTTATTTTCAATAGTATCATACAGGCCTGCACTTCAAATGCACAAGAATTCACAATTCTCAGGTAAGAACCTACTGCTGCTTTAAACCAGTGTTTCCCAACCCTACTCCTGGTGGCACACTGTCCTGCATATCCTCTATCTATCCTTGCTCTACCTACCTGACCGAACTCATCAGTGGCACGTTTGATTAGCTGAGCACACCTGATTTAATCAAGCAGCAAGGATAGATATGAGATATGCAGGACAGTGTGCAGCCAGGAGTAGGGTTGGGAAACACTGCTTTAAACTATTATCAACACTACATAACTGTGTCAAAGACTGAATGCTAACAAACACAAGGGGGGAGCAACTAAGCTGTGGTATTGCTTTCATTGTTAAAACACTTAGATTGTCCTAATTTTAGGTACAGTTAAATTGTCATTCCGTCACATGGTCACTGTGCAACACTAAGGGTAGATATAAATGTATTTCTAGTACTGATCAACCCCTGCTATGAATTGTCATATTGATGTACAAATGAATTGATTCAATCTTAAGCGGTGACCCAACACTGGCTGCGTGCACATGCATGTGTGCACACTCACACGTGTGTGCTTGTGTTTGTGGGTGTGTGGGTGTGCATGTGCTTATGTGTGTTTATACTTTGGTATGCATGATGAGGAAATTTTCAAAGTGCTTGGTGGGAAATGAGACAATGTCCAACTCTCCGCTGTGTATTGGGGTCAGGGCCAAGCCGGGATCTGTAGAATAAGGTGCGGTCTGTGGTCACTTCATGGTAAATCTCAGTGGAATACACTGAGCATTCTCTCATCCATTAGTGTTCCATCAGTAGATTCTCAGTTCTGTTTGGACTGGCAAACTGGATAACACCAAAGCATCTTAGTCAAGCAAACAACCTTTTTCCCCTCTGTATGTTTAGAGGGCACCAAAAATTGTGCTCTGGCCAACCCAATGAAACTATTTGGTTCGACATACTAAGCATTTATCATTCAGCTTTTAAATCATCACGTAGCAGGTGTGAGTTTGTAACATTTTTACTGGGTTTAATTTTCCAGGACTCCCTTTTAATCCAACAAAGTATCTGATCCAAAATAATTTTGACTGGAAATAGTTATGTCAAGTAATTGATTGGGACCTTTAGGTGCTCCTTAAAGAAGAGCCACATTTCGCTTCTTTTTGACAAGCCTTCTTGTCTGGTTTACAGGTGAGCCCCGGGTCCAGATATACGAGCAGCCCAAGCAGAGAGGCACGCGCTTCAGGTACAAGTGTGAGGGTCCCTCAGCTGGCAGCATCCCCGGAGAGAGGAGCTCGGACACCACCAGGAGCTACCCCAGCATTCAGGTCAGAGGGCGTGCAGTGCTGTCTTCAATGCATGTATGTTTAATTACAGTAGGTGGATACATGTATTTATGTTGCACTGCCATTGCCATAACATACTTAGTGATTATCAGAAATGAAATGGTGGCTAATATGAATCAACATGCTGATAGAAGCAGAAGGATTATGCTTTGACAGGGTCATATAAGGGACCTATTCTGATCTTCCTACTCTGTGACAATTTATCACATTTATCTAACAAATTTAAGCAAGGGCTACTGTAGTAATTTCCCATACAAAATTATGAGTGCCACAGCTAGAGAATGGAGGCGACTGGCTTTTTACAAAACATTTTGTACAACTAACAAAAAGGCATATATTGCTCAATTGTTATATTGAACCACCAGCAATGCTATAGGATTTAATTCCAGTTGCAGAATGTTTCTTGAAGCATGCTAAGAGAGACAGAGTGAGGAAAACCCTGAGCGACTCTGCAAAAACTATGAAACAAGCATCTGCCTTAACTGATTGTTAATGATCTGCTATGAGTTAGAACAGTGACTGGTTCATTCCCCAGATGAATGATATAAGAAAGCAACTCCATGGCCAATGGTGTGAATGAATGTGACAGTAAAGCCTGGTGTTCCTCACAGCCTCGTATTCACCCTGCAAAGTATAACATCCTAAAATCTTGTTCTTTCTGTCATTTTTTCCCCGATGTATTTTTAGATTTCAAACTTCTGTGGAAAGGGCAAGGTGAGAGTTTCGCTGGTCACGAAGAATGAGCCCTACAGGCCACACCCCCACGAGCTGGTGGGCAAGGACTGCAAGGATGGCTACTATGAAGCTGAGTTTGGGCCAGAGCGCAGCATCATCATGTAAGTGAGCGCGCACCTTCTCCCTGCTTCAGGGCGTACAGGTCAAGCTCAGGACCAAAGCAAACTCTTTGTAACGTGTCGTGGCTGTGATTTTGTTGTCATTCTGGACAAAAAAAAAAAAAAAACTCTTTTGTATGGTGGCTGCTGGAATGTGATGTTACGATGCCTGGCTGTGATGTCATCATTTTCCAACGAAGCACAGCTCTATGTCTCCCAGGCTGACCAGTCTGAGACCACCTCATCCCAGTGCTTACGTTTATGGGAAATAGTGAGTCATATGCAAATTGTCAGCCGTGGGTTTGCCTCGTGAGGGTTGTTGTTGGAGCTGTGATCAAGCTCTCACACTGGTCAGCCTAACCAGGTCCAAAATGAACTTCCTGTTGTAACCCTGTGTGAGGGTTAAAAGCATTTTTGTAAGATAGATCATTTAAGATTACTGTAGACCACAAAACCACAGTATGACCATGGTGTTCCTGCCTTTGGAGACTCTAGTCACAACATGAGAGGCTGTAGCTGTGGAGTACCAAAGTAACCGTGGTGTGTCTTTAGTTTTCAGAACCTGGGGATCCAGTGTGTAAAGAGGAGGGAGGTGAAGGATGCAATACTGCAGAGAGTGACCCGCTGCATCAATCCCTTTAATGGTGAGAAGTTCAAGTACTCTTCCAGTTTAATCCTCCCTTCCAGTCAAACATTGTGTTTGAAAAGCTTTAACATTTGACTCCTTGCCATGTGTTGCATGTGTTTCACCCTGGAAGGTTGTCAAAAGATTGTTAACCTCAAGGTTCAAGCCTGTCACCAAACAAGTACAGTAACTGAACAGAAAGCTGTTCTGACTCTTTGAGTATTTTCTTACACAAATGAAACTGGCTTCTGAGGTATGGTCTGGTGGTGAATTAGCCAATGTTCAGTCATAGATGCTCGAAAGGTTTTTGGAATCATTGTTTGCCATCTCCAGCTTTCCAGCAAAGTCGCGGCCAAGCCCATGCGAGTGAGTCACATGCATTATTGTCCCTCATGCCCATTGCTGTCTTCTCACAGGATGAACTTGTTTGTGCCAGAGGCCACACTCTGCAGTTCAATTCGGTCATTCACCTCAGAAAGGGGGAAAATTTTCCATTATTTCCCAAAATCCCATTTCGAAGTTTAGTACGTAATCCCTCATTAAGGAAAGTTACTAGTCGTCGAAATAGAGCCAAATCCTGAGGAGACAGCATTTACGAGGTCGGCAGGAAAATAAGTGAAAGTGGGAAAAGCATGTATAACAAAGCCGTTGCTCAATCGGGGGAGACCGTGTGAAAGGGGTGGGGCGGGGGCTGGGCTCATAGTCATGGCTTGTGTTGCTGGGAAACAGTTCCAAGGGTAAAAGATGGAAACCTCTGTCAGAAAGCAATATATCTGGGTGCGGTTTTGATAGCATATCAGAAACTAAACCCAAATCAGAATGTCAGAAAGGAGCAGCCGTTTATACACATTATATCTGAGTTAGATGCAAACCAAAGGGCTGCCAAGGCATGAAACAACTGCAACAAAAGATTCGTCATCTGTATGACAAATGTCATATTGCGTTCAGGGCCAAAAATTAATCTGGAGCAAAGAGCGAATCAACATTAAGCCATTCTCAGTCTATCTCAAGGTTTTATCCTTCATGCTTGTCTCTCCCTTGCACTGCATTTTACTAATGTGTGGAGCACCTACCGTGCAGACAAACTATGCCATAAGCATTAGACTATAGACAGGCTGGTGATCTCATCCTAAAGAGAGCAGCTGGAGTTGTTGATACCATTCCGGTCTCAATAACCTCCCATAACTGCAGTAACAGAGAGAATCGGAAGCAAAAGCAATTAATGTGGGTTATTGGTTTCTGAACATTGGAAAAACTGAATCATTGATTTTTGTTTGTGTTACAGTCATAGTGATTGTGGTAGCAACAGTTCTGGTATTAATAGTGATGATATTGAAATGAGAATCACACAATTTCTATACTCTTATATGGCAATGTCCTGAGGTGACAAGGTAGAGATGGAAAACATCTGGCAGTGTATTGGAAAAATAGAACAGACTAATGCTTCCCTTGCATTAATCTGGCACTATTACTATTACAAGGGCTGCAAAGGGTTGTCCATTGGTTTGGAAAAAGAGAAAAAAAAACTGAACAAAAGATAAGTGTTGCCAAGATGTGGCAACTGACATGAGTCACCATAGTGAAAGGACAGAGGTGCAGAGCCCAGGTACAATCCCTCTCGCCTACCTTCTACTCCTTCTCTCCCTCTCCCCACCACCCACTCCCTCTTCAACACTCTTTCTCTCCCTCCCCGTTGTCTATCTCCAAACTACTCCATTCTATCTCTCCTTGACTTTTTCTCCCCCTTTTCTGTCTCTGAACCTCCTCCTCTCTCTTACTCTCCTGTTTTCCCCTGTTCGGCCTCTGATTTCAAACTGGGGGCTGCCAGAAGACGTCAGAGCCTCTCTCTGTGTAGTCGGGCATGTGCGGTGGTGTTTTTTTACTTAACATCAGCCTCCAGTGCAAGTGTCTTTTCTTCTCCCGCGTTCAACCTTCCACCAGCACTTACATCACCGGTGGAGGCGGAGGTGTCAGTCTTGCACACAACTATACGCGGGATGGCCTTTGTGTAGGGTGTGAAATGAGGAACTCCTGAAACGATGCATGAGTGTGTGGGCAGGTGTGGACTGACATAAATAAACACACACATAGCCCACCCACCCATCCACCCACACACACGCACACATATTTGTCTCTGGGTAACTTAAGAGCATGTATGTCATCTTCACTAAATTGAGGATACTTTATTTTTTATCAATTTCATCAATTATGAGCTTGCCACCTTTAAGGTAGAAAACTAGGTTATGCCATAGGTATTACTGAGTGTATATGTGTGCAAGATTAACAAGATGTCATACTGTCATGATGTGCTGCTCTATATTTACTGCGCGTTACGTTTACCTCCTGTAACTTTCATAACCACCTTCCGTGTCATTCTGTCTCTACCTGTGTGTGTCTCTCAGTCAGCAACCCTCTCTCGCTGTCTGTCTCTGTGTCCTCAGCTGACACAGAAACTGCCTCCTGTTCACTTACCACTAGTGACACTGCTCAACCCACAATATAGCACTCAGAGCTAAAGTAACACTTAAAATACATGCCTGCAAAGCAGTATCTAACTGAACGGACAGAGGGGAAAGTATTTTGCTGCTGTCCAAATTTTTCATGTGAAGAAGCAGCAGAGCAGAGAGAATTGTGATGGTCTGTGTTGTGCGTGGTAATTTGGGACAGTATCGTGCGCTACCTGATCAAATGTGCATGTGCATGTTTGCAGATATATAATCACATGGCATTTGGCACAATATTGTTAACAGCTATGGAGGCTGATAGTGTAAAAGCATATTGTGTCAGGTGGTGTTGTTTACAGTAGTTTACAGTGTTCTGATAGGTTGTTTACTGTCATTGAGTTTTCTGATGTGTTGAGCTGTGTAATTTAGAGTAGGTGACAGTGTGTTTGGTTGTGTTGTTTACAGCAGTTGACAGTGCTCTGGTGCATTGGGTTGTTATTTACGGGAGCTGACATTGTTCTGATGTGTTCTGTGTGCTGTGTTCTTTACAGTCCCGCATGAACAGCTGCTGCAGATGGAGGATTATGACCCGAACGTGGTGCGGCTCTGCTTTCAGGTTTTCCTGCAGGATGAGGCGGGCCACACCCGAGCACTGAGCCCCATCGTCTCCAACCCCATCTATGACAACCGTGAGTGGCCTACACAGGGGCTTATCTCCCTCTCCTCTCTCCTCTTCTCTCCTCTACAGAACATCTCACTCACTCTCACTTATCATGAAGCATACCACCTGGGTTTGACATCTGGTGCTGTGGGATTGGTACCAGTACAAAAAGAAGCCTTAAGATGGCATTCGAGGAATGAGTTTGGATTTTGTGCCAAACACCTTACCAGCACTTGTTTCACAATTCAGTACGAGCATATGCAGGAACTCCCGTCACTGACATGTACTCTCTGTTGTGCATGTATGAGTCCTACCTCTCTCACACTACATTGACTTATTCCCCCCTTTCTCTCTCTCCCTCTCTCCCTCATTGACTCGGTGACACAGACGGGTTTGAGTGTGTAACAGATTCCATGAAATCTGCTGTCGTCACACTGGCACGTTGCAGGAAGCCCTGACGTGTAGTGATAGTAGTCAGATTCAGATTACACGCCCATACGCGCAGTTTCTGTAATGCAGCCCACAGCGTGAGCGGCGACTGAAAGAGTTACACAGACGCTCACATTCAGCCCTTTATATGGTGGTATGCATGTAGCCTGCGCTGTGTGTGTGGGTGGTGGAGGTACGTGGGTGGCTGTGTGGGTTTGGGGATGTGCCGTGTCAACGCTACGTAAGAGAAAGGGGAAGAGATGTGAGAGAACACCAATACTCAGCTGTGGGTCTGAACTTCACTTGTTAGATGACAATGTTACTCAATGTTATTCACTCCTGTCTCGAGACTGGGCTCTTTCTCCTTTCCATCACCTCTCATCAGCTGAAAAAGAGGAAGCAACATGGTTCATTTTAGTTTTCCGAAAGATTATCAAGAGAGATTGTCACTTCCTCTGCTGAAAACACGTTAAGCAAATTGGTATCAAGGTCCTCTTCACACTTGTCTTGTACGTGTGTGACACAGCACAATCTTGTGTAATGAATGTCAGGTCGTCCCATAAGTTGAGCACCTGTAACCACGCACAGGTTATGTCCTCACCTCATGTCTTTTGTCCCCCTCCAGGTGCCCCAACCACAGCTGAGCTGCGCATCTGTCGCGTCAATAGGAACAGTGGCAGCGTGAGGGGTGGCGATGAGATCTTTCTCCTGTGTGACAAGGTGCAAAAAGGTAAATCCCCCAGCCACCACCCAGCTGCAGTGATAGCGGGTTACTGAAAATTTTTAATCACAGCTTTTGGGCAACATGGATAAAAAATAGTGACTAATAAATTGATTCTTTCCTCTCGTTCATCCACACTCCCCCATCGCAGAATCTGCTATTCATTCGGTGCACTGTCATTTCCTTCCTTCCTTCCTTCCTTCATTCATTCATTCATTCATTCATTCATTCATCCATCAATCCCTGTTGCAGATGACATCGAGGTGCGGTTCTTCACACAGAACTGGGAGGCTAAGGGCTCCTTCTCCCAGGCGGACGTCCACCGGCAGGTTGCCATCGTCTTCAAGACTCCTGCTTATATGGACACTTCCATCACCGCACCTGTGACCGTGGGCATGCAGCTACGACGCCCCTCTGACCAGCAGGTCAGCGAGCCCATGGAGTTCAGATACCTGCCCGACAACAAAGGTGAGATACACTCTCGCAACAGCCTGTCACACAAATAGCAAGGGCACTAGAGTAACCATCGTCCTTGATGTGATGTATTGCACTTTCAGTGTCTTTCTGTATATTCATTATGTTGTCCCTGTCTTTCTTGATATTGAATGTGCATTGCTGCTTCTCTGTGTATTCACTTTCACTGTTTCTCTGTATATTTACTGTGAATTTTCATTGCAGATCCTTATGGCTACCAGGAGAAGAAGCGGAGACTAGAGGACATTATGAAGTCCTTCCCCAATTTCAATGGTGAGTCATAGAAAGGCCAGAAACGATGCATTTCACCTCACAAAAAGTGAAAGGAATTGTGCCAGAAATTAAATAATGTTATTTCTGTATAGGTGCGAACACTGTAAACAGACCTAAACTGGTGCCTTGGATGAACCAATCAATTAAAAAAGGTAAGAAATTGTGTACATGCTCCATCATTACTGTATATTTTCTCACAGTGCTGCATTTTTTAACTCAAGGAAGTCCACAACGTATTCAGCTGATGTTTTTTTTCTTATCAGAGCCTATTAGCATGCACATGAAGATGATCACACCCAATGGTATGCAGAAGGCTCCACCCAGTAACTCCATGTACCACAACTGGGCCCCGTCCCCTGCCATGACATCACACACCCCAGCACAAGCTTCAGTGTCCATCAACCACATCGTGCCACACTCCACTCCCACCCTCTCCCTGGAAACCATCAAGATCGGGCCATCGTCCAGCAGCAACGGCCCCAGCATTCAGCAGCCACAGCCCAGCATGGTATTCTCCAGCATGGCTGACAATGGCAGCCTACCAATCCTCACTGACAGGGATCTGCAGTGTCTGGGTCCGGGCCAAGAACCACAGGGCTCAAACAGCCACGTCCAGCAGCAGCAGCAGACCTCTCTCCACAGGAAGGAACCTGCACTGGAACGTTGTGGAATCCAACCCTCCTGGCCTGGGTACGGCCTTCCAGCCACCCCAGACATGCTGAACGGAAGTTCAGCCATGACCATGCCTTCACCCTGCATGGACAACATGGAGAGTGAGGACAGTCTGCAGAGTTTCAGCGGGACCCCACAGACGCTGTTCCAGCTCAAGCAGGAGCCCCAGGGATCCCAGGGCATGTCCCCCAACACGGTCACGATGCCCCCAGACGGCGCCCTGTCCTACAGCACCCTCACACCCTGTGCAGTGAACAGTGGGGGCACTCTGGAGATGCTGAAGCAGAACGGGCTGGAAGAAGCTCACTGCCCCGGCCTCAACAGCTTGGCTCCGCGGAATCAGTTCTCAGCCAACGGCATCGACCCAGATGAGCGCTTCGATGCCATGACCTGGCTTTACTTTCCAGAATAACCTGCAAGGGTCTGCAAGACCAGAGGCAACGTGCAGCGACGCAGTCCAACAATATGCTGAAGAAACTAGAAAGATCAGAAATGTCATTCTTGATGAGAATGCATAATTAAGGCACTCTTGTGCCTGGCTGCTCCAGGAGCGGAAGTGCCATGATTCCCTTATGCTAAGTAGCGTTCAGAGAGTGTGTAACCACAATTAAGTGGGGATTTTATTGCTTAAACTCTTGTATACGAGTTAATTTTTTAAAGAAAACTCTTGAGGTAATCTTTTTAATGTTTATTGTATTGGGTATTTATGTGTACATTAATAGCAAAAGCCATGGTTGGGATGGACATGGAAAACTGACATCAGGGTTCCCACTCAGATTTAGATTTTTTTCTGACTTTTCAAAGTTGTAAGTGTATCCATGCTTTTCATGGATTATCATTATTTTTGCAATACTCAAATTCCCATGAAATTGGGTTACTCTGAAGATGGAATTGTGGGTGTAATGTTTTCTGAGAAGCATGACTTACTTAAAAATATTTCATGGCTGTGTGGAGCACACGGGTGTTCTTGGCAGCAAACACTGAGTCATCAGTTCTCCCACTGATCTTCATGTGCAGTATATGCCACCAAGCCAGTTTGTTAGCACACTGAAGTGGTTAGACATATAGTTGATAGTATATCAACTATATGATATATGATATCAACACATATAGTTGATAGTATATTACATCAAGAAGAAAGATGGGTGTATTTTAGTCACTGTAAAAGAAATAAGAATGAAGTTTTTTAGATTTGTGCAATTTTGTGATTTTTCTTGAAAAAGTGTGATATCTGACCACTTTCCATGACTCCTGGATGACAATACTATCAAGGATTTTCAAGGACCATGGGAACCCTGCAGGTTACACCATGTCATTTAGTCATGTAAATTTGAGAAACTGTATTCACTTATTTATTTTTTTACCAGAAGCTTTAACTGTAACTGTTCCTAAAAAGGAAGTAAAAAGGAATTTAATATTCCTTGGTAATGGCTATGTCATATATAAAAGGTGTACTGTCATGTGTTCTCAGAGCACAGCTTAACAAAGTTATGAACAATGCCACCATACATACAAGAGTTTAACCCAGTGTCAACATTTTATAGAGAAAATTTGTCTCCACTATAATCAAAACTATGAATTCGAGGTCAAGCATTGTTTAATCAGCTTGATGAAACATGATTTCCTACCCCTTTAATTTGGTGGAGAATGAAAGATCTCAAAATCATTGTTGTATAACTGAATGTAATGATTTATGAATGATTAATAATGAATATATATGTTAATACAGTTTACTGTTTTACTGAATGTACTGTTTCTTTAATAATGCCATTTGCATATGATTACTCTTCTATGTTTTCTATATACTGTGTTTAATAAAGGGTATTTTATTCAATACAGCATTTTTAATCTGATTTCAACACATGTACATTGCAATTTAACACCATACACGTTGAATAGAGGCCCAGATGCACAGACACAAAGTCACAAAACAAACCTCCTTTGTGAATTATTATGTCAGAACATTTGTCAAACAATCATTTACCATGCTTTCCCCTCTTATTAAAACAAATATGCATTTTGTTGCAATGAACAAATTCAAAATGTAAGGCACATTTGTGAGGTTTCAATAGTATTTAATCGAGCATAAAAAATGACAGCTCCTGCATGTATTTTACAGACATCTATCCGCTTAAATAGTCTAAACGAGGGAGAATAGGGGACATCTGGCAGCCCTTTTTTGACGCAGTGACAGTAGTCTCAGGCAGGTATGGCTTTGTGTCGAGGCTTGGCGTTACCACGCAGACTCCTACGGGTCCTCAGTCTCCTACTGCAGGGGGCCAGTCCACATCCACAGACTGTGGAGAGTGCACAATAAGAGAGAGGGGATTAATTCAGTCACTGGCTTGTGCCAAAACTTCTAGCGGAGCATATCCTGCGCCCACCTCCACATCCAGCTCCAGGATGTCCGTGTCAGTCTTCATGAGATCACACAGGTTGGGCCTGGTTCGCCCAAAGTCCCCATGAACAAACTCCTTGATGTAGCTTGGAGCAGTCATTAAGGAGTTTAAAACTTTCCAAGCTTTTTAAATTATTAAATGATTCAAAACAAATAAAAAAAACTGCTAAATACTGATAAATAAAAAACAAAATCTTGAACTGAACAGCACTATTGTTCTGAATGGGTGTGTGTATTCCCCTCCGAGCTCAGTTTTACAGTCTTCAACATTCAAAGTGTTTAAAATGCACCTACAGTCCCATTTAAACAATAGGATGACATCATTCATTGAACTGTACTGTAGCCTACACACTGAAATGCAAAATATACTGTACTGCCCAACTTATGAGTCCCCACGCGTATTTACCAGTTCGAAACCCCCATTACCCTTCACTATGATAGTCATTAATTCTTTGCTATAAATTTTTTCTGCATGTGTAGTTAGTAGGTCAATGGCTGTTTTGCTGTCAACCTTAATGGCTGGTGGAATGCATACAGCATCGATTGTCCATTTTCCTTTGCCCCTCCACAGTTCCCTGACCAATTTTTGTGCCCACAGACAGTTCCCATAACTTAGACTGTCCTCTATCTGTAGTGCGCACTACTCAGGCTGTCCTGTATCTGTAGTGTGCACTACTCAGGCTGTCCTGTATCTGTAGTGCACACTACTCAGGCAGTCCTGTATCTGTAGTGTATACTACTCAGGCAGTCCTGTATCTGTAGTGTGAACTACTCAGGCTGTCCTGTATCTGTAGTGCACACTACTCAGGCTGTCCTGTATCTGTAGTGCACACTACTCAGGCTGTCCTGTATCTGTAGTGCACACTACTCAGGCTGCCCTGTATCTGTAGTGTACACTACTCAGGCTGTCCTACATCTGTAGTTTACACTGCTCAGGGTGAGTATTGCACATTGTGAGGATACGTCCCCGCCTGGGTGCGCAGGTGCAGGTGAAAGTGATGCGCGTCCAGGAAGCGTGCTGTCATGGTGTGTATGACGCGCTGCCGCACTGCCAATGGCCGGCGATGCAGCACCCTGAGCGGTGTCTTCTGGGCAATCTTTAACTCCTGCATTGCACAGAGAGGGCAGACATTCACAGCAAAAAAAAAAAAATGTGTGACAGCTGCATGCACAAGCATGACTGGCATTACCTACATCCTGTGATTAAACCCTTACATGGGCCCTTACCAGCAGCATCAACATCAACATCAAAGCAAGAACGTTTGTGTGGTTCCTGTGCTGGTGAATGACATGCCAGTTCTAGAACTTCTTGTCGTGCCTAAATGAAGCCACATTCAAATTACATAAATAAACGTTAAAATTTTTTGGCAGCAGTCCCAAAAGCACAATTCTTGTGGATTGCTCAAGGTTGTTGTTAACATTAACAATTAAGAAAGCAGTATCATTTACTACTGAGAATTATTTACTATAGTCATGCCATGAGTTCTGTCAGGAAGGTATGGTGGTCCTGAAGTGCAAGACACAAAAGCAAAAAGAAAACACAAAACCAAGCCTGGAAAAACAAAGAGAAAACATGTGCTCTCGCATTTGGTTTCTGGCTTTCTTTAGTGCCTCACATTTTCTCATTTGTTGTTAACATTTTACTTAATCCATTTGTATCCCACGCTGGAGAAACACCAAGCAAAGCAAAGGAATATGCTCATTCCAGTCCTCAAGAGCTGTCTGGTTCAAGCAGAGTTGGCGAGAGCTTTATGAAGGGCGTACACTACTAGGAGAAAATGCACTTCGTAACTTCACAGAAATCACAAAACTGCTCCTACGCCCATGCACACACCTTTATGTCTTTAATGAATTCTATGTCTTCCTTTTCAATAGGCCTCTGGGTCCAGATCAGTGCGCCATAAGACTTGGTCTTCTCCTCCTCTCCCTCCTTCATGTGGCCCACTGCATCTCTGTAGAGCAAACAAATAGTTCTCAGGTCTGTCTTCAGTGCCTGTATCTCCCAGATGGAGCCAAGGCTGCATCAGGGCAATATCGTAAAGATTTTTCCATCCTGCAAAAGGCTCCTGAGGGTTGCTGATCTGTGTGGGGAGCTGCAGACTTTGTATGCGGTTCATGCAATCAAGCAAGGTAGCGCCAGCGTTGCTCCAACGTAATAGCGCTTACATCATGACCAGTGATCTGTGGCCCGCTTCCTACCTTGTTACAATCTGCAAGTCCCTCACTCTGATTTTGTCTGAAGACTTGTTGATGGCCTGGGAGGAGGTAAGAGACAGTGGTCACTGGAAGCGTAGTGCAGAGGGAGCAGTTCATCCAGGCAAGCGGGAGAGCTCTGTACCTCCTGGAGCTCTCGGACTTCCTCCTTGCTGAACTGGGATCTGTGAGGGTTCAGCAGCTCCACCGCAAAGGGGCGACCTGAGAAGCACACCATTCAGCAGCTGCACTGCCAAGGGCCTGTACACACCACACTCAAGACCAAGGCCCAAAACCTGCCAGGCCTCGCAGCGGAGTTGTTATTGCCAAATCGGCCATGAGCGGGAATTCAATATGATACAGAAGTTCTCTACTTATTCTAAGAAAGCCCTAGCAATACCATCTACCGAGGAAAGTGTGTATGACTTGGCAGATGAGCCAGCGGCAGCCCATGGGACATGACTATTGCACTGTGGATTAGGCTGCAGGCCAGCTGAGACACAGAGCCCCGCAACCATTACCATTTCCAAGAGTCCGCACATCCACGTCCTCTCTTCCCGAAGATGAGAAGTTGAAGCCTGTGGTGAAAAAAGAAACTAGTCTTAGTGGTGAGACAATTTAGGTCGATGAATTCTAAGTATACCGGCGTGCACCAGCTGCGCTAGGTAGTACTCCAGGCAGAAACTGGAATCTCAGACGGGACCCCGTGACCCTGGCGCTCACCCTCTGACCGAAAAGCAGACAGCAGGGGTGCCGTGATCAGCTCCTCCACCGACGACTCCATCCTCCTCTCCCCATCGATCACCCAGGGAGTCTGCGGCAGCGTGCGGGAGAACTTGTTGTATCTTCCTGAAAGAGAGGAGAGAGGTGGATGAAGCAGGGGAGGCAAAACCGGCCCGCTCCTTCACACTGAACTAGTCCATTTCACAATGCAGACATGCCTTTGAACTATACTCAAGTTCAGTTCCCTTGATTTCTACTGCAAACAGTCAGCAATTTATCATTGATACTGCTCCCCTAAAAATGTTAGGAGCTACCAAAGAGCAAAGAGTACTTGCACAGCAATATAAAACTCTTCAGTGAGTGATTTCCTCTACACAAGCAAAAAAGTAAACAATGTTTCAACAACAATAACTGTGACATTGATTTTGTCTGCTTGCGTAACCAGCAGAAAGATTCAACACACCTCAAAATCTATGGACATTTGTGTGTTTCCTTTGAATATGAGTGTTTCAATAAGAAGGAAAAAGGGAATCCCTGGAATATCGTCACAGCCATATAAGAACTCCATTTTCTCGTAAGCCTCAACTATTGCTTAGGTTAACTCACCAGCCACAAACACAGACACATGGAGACACTGAATGTCTTGGGCAGTGCACCTTGTAGTGGGGCACTTTGGAGGACACGGGAATTGTCTGTGGGCACAAAAATTGGTCAGGGAACTGTGGAGGGGCAAAGGAAAATGGACAATCGATGCTGTATGCATTCCACCAGCCATTAAGGTTGACAGCAAAACAGCCATTGACCTACTAACTACACATGCAGAAAAAATTTATAGCAAAGAATTAATGACTATCATAGTGAAGGGTAATGGGGGTTTCGAACTGGTAAATACCCTGGCCAGTAATATGAGTTTATCAAACTCTTATCAAGAATCTACTTAGCCAACTTGAGGATGGTGCTTGTGAGGTAAACAGGCCATGTGCTTTCCCCACTTCCAAATCATGCCTTCCCATCTGTTCTGAAGGGAACGCTTCACCCCAGAGAGGGAGTCAGTCCCGATACTGAGAAACGGCCTGCCTTGTGAAAGGGAAGCATACAATGTGACCGTTTACCTGCGGAAGTTCTCATCTGTTATCTTCTCAAGCGCCTTCACCACAGCCATTCTAGTGAAGACCGACTGCAACAAACATCACCGGGGGGGGGGGAGGAGGGGAGAGCGGACGCCTCGTGAGCAAGCTGCACGTTCTCAGAAAACGTCAGAGCCAGACGAGTAGAAGGATGTGGTGCATCATGTGTCCGCATTTTCGTTCTGCCTAAACTACGCCACCTGAGGGCTTCAACTTCAGAGGAAACTGAATACTCTTATTTTACTGAAACCTTGAAACTAACTGCCTGGTGTGAAAATTACCTTTCAAGGGAAAGCGGAGTGTTTTTAATTCCATATGTGTTCGTTGTTTCAGATAACAGCATGTTTACTTTTTTTCCAAGTCTCACATTCCTTTAGAAATCAATTATCATAATATAATTCCTTTAAGATTACTGCCATTAAGTAAAACACCAAAAGCCAAAGAATACAAGATGGGAAATGAATGCTCAACCACCAACCATTCTCACTGGCTTGATCTATATCGTTATTAAATTCATACCATGGGATCTGGCTCTTGTATGTAACTGAAATATTACACTGCTCACTACTACCAATGCCCAATATCATGTGGGGGAGGGGACATTAAATAATAAATAATAATGCTGAATACACCTAAAATTCATTTCCACAGACTCATCTGGAACCTTTCAGAAAGCTGATGAGAAGATTTTACAACAACATAATTCTTCACTGGAAATGAACGGTACTCTGCTTTCTCCAGATGTTTATCTCACGTTAACACTGTAATTCCACAGCACAAGGGCAATAAGCAGTAATGTATTCCTGCGTTGTCGTATTACAGATATTACAGTGTTTCACTCTCTTAGTAACGTGATGCTTGATGCTTTACGTAGAAATCTCACTAGCTGAGAACACAGGATGTACACAAACCTGGTGCTTGTCTTCATGTGTCCGGAGAAGAAATGCTTTACAAGAAAATGTGGCATCCTGTCTATAAGACGCAAACCACAAAGCACGTCTTTGCAGTTAACTTGAACAGAGCGTTGATTAGTATTCTGTGCTACAGGTATTTTTCCAATTGGCGTACTGTCTATGATAAAAAAGGGTTTCAAAAGAAAATCAGATAGTGAGTACATAATAATCATTTCTGCCGGTTTACATAAATCCATCAAAACAAAACAATGTGGTTTGTTTTGTCATTTCTTTTCACTCTATCTATGCTGTTTTCTTACATTTCTTATGAATCCATGTCTGATTATCTAGTTAATTACTGCCCATCCCCTTTTCAGAAGAAAGTCCATTATTGTTACCATAATTACATTATACCAAGGGGAAGGGTTTTGCCCACACAAATTTCTATTTATATTTTACAAGACAATTATTTGGTACATGAAAGAATAGAGGAAGAAATGGCAGACCCATTTGATAGAATTCATTTGCAATACTGTAGTTTTTATATTGTGCACTATTTTGAGAAAAGTGCAAGCATGGAGATAAAGAATGTAGAATAATATATGGTTTGTACATTAGAATAGCTTGTTATGTTTGAACATTGAAAGTGTTTTTTGTTGAGATATGAAATATGCCTAGTGTTTTTGTTCTGATGGTTATGTTTCTTGGTTACATAAGCACAAACCATATGGCAGAAATGGCAGGAGTCCCTGTAGCAGTTTCTTTGATAAGGTTTTTGTTGAGCTCTGAACAGAAGTTTGTAAATGTCATGTTTAACTACACACACCAAGTTGTAAACAAAATCATCTCTTGTTAAAGTACTCTGAGATCTTGCTATGGATCAATGCTTTCGCAATAACACCACAGGAAACTAGTTTATATCCAAACAAGAGGCAGAAGGAACTTCGGGCCCTCTAGGGTGAGACTGGTCAACAAAGGGATTTCACTTTCTCCTCCCTGAGAGGAAATCTGGGAATCTCACTCTCCGTTACAAAAATGGACCGAGGGCAGTTTCACACCAAGTTCAACTCTACTGGACTAATCTCAGATACACCGGAAAAACAAATTAGATTTTGTTTTGCAAAGCAGACCAGTAAAAATGCAATCAAAAATTCATTTTTAAATGGATTCAAGTTTGTTTAGTCAACTTCCTGCAACATGCATAACAGAACCCTGCTGGTTTTACATCACAACTTTGCAACTGTGTTCAGCTGTGTTGCCTGCAGAAGTTCTCTGGAGAATATGGACAATCCCACAGTTATGATGGAGAATACAGACAATCCCACCCCCAAATCTGTGTCCCTCCACATTTAAACGTATACTGTACCATGACCAGCAAACACAACAGTCTGTAAATACTGTACAAAACTTTACACAACCCAGTGTATACTTGCATTAATCAACTTTTTAACTAGAACTAAAGCTGTCTTTCATTTACAGACTTTCAACCCTATGATCTCTGTTCCACTGCTATTGTGCATGTACTCCTCACAAACACAGAAAGAACACTAAAAGTTCAGAAAATCAACAAATACAATATTCTATAGCCATATTCTATATTCCATTTCATCCTTGATGAGGCCAGCATCCAAATTTTGTGGATTATGTGCGTGTGTGTGTACGTGTGTTGCAGTAGAAATTAAACTGTGGCGACCGGCACATTAATGAGAAACCCTAAATTTCAGAGCACCCTCACTGAAAGGTCAAGCAACCCCATAGCACCAGCAAAAAAAAAAACATCCCCTTGCGCAACAGTCAACAAAAGCTCTAACCTTACCTGTTTGTTCTTAGCTGGTTTGAAGCAGTCAGAACATGTAGTAGCCCTGTGGAGTGAAGGAAAGATGGTCGAGTGAGCTGCAACGTCAACCCGCATCCATTGTTGCATTATGGCTGATGGTAGCAATTATGATACAAACAATTTAGATCAGTAACAGGACAAAATATTACAATACTAGAGAGACAAAACCAAAAAAGGATTTACAAATATTAAGGTATCCATAAATGACTCAAAGTTAAGATGAATATAAAAAACAAACAAGATAAATAATACATCAAAAACGCAGTAAAGCTAGAGTGAAATCATCACCATGTCCTGAATGTTGTACGTTAAGTGTTAAATTACACATTGATGCTGACTTTGCATACCTGTGAGGATATAAATCTAAACTCAAAAGAGCTAAGGAGTCTATCTACCTTAGGCCCATCTGGAGCCAAATATTTCTGAAACTTCTCTCTCCCATATAATGACAACTATATCCAAGAATAATTCATTTATCCAATGATGGATGACATTATTTTGCACTAGATACACATTAAACTAACAGGCCTGTTTCCTGTATTTGTGCCATCCCCTTTCTTACTTGTATAATATTACCTTGTTTCTAGCCCTTAAATATTTCCAGTTTTTACTTATAGCATTGACTTTTTCTTAGTAGTTTACAGATCATGTAATCAAATTCTGTAAGAACCCTTGGATATAACCCATCACAGCCTGTAGGTTTATCCTCATTTTTGCATGGTCTCTCCTGTACTTCAGTGTCCCTTATTTCATGTCATCTTTATTTTCTCAGTATATGCATGTCTATAACACTTCTGTTTGTGATGCTTTCAGCAATGTAAATGTAATTGAGTATAACAGCACTGTCTTGGGTGTGGTAAATCAAGGGCCAACACCATTTTTAATACACCTGACTTCATGTTGAACTTTCATTTTTCTACTACAGTACTGGAAAACATTAAGACAGTACTTCACAGTAGGCTAGTTAGTTATTCATGGAGCAAGCTTTCTGTATAGAGCATTGTTTTTCCTATGCCTAGAATATGTGTGTGCTGCAAGTTTAGAATTACATGAAGTGACACCATTTCTCTCTTAGTTCCACTATCTAAAAGCTGGTCCCAATCTATACTCCCAATTCATCGTATTGATATTTGCCCGTATAAATTTGAAAACCGTATGGTTAGAAGACATGGCCTTGAATTGCCAAAATAGCTTTAACATGGCTATGCTGTCCTCACTTGACCCCAGTCACTTGACCCCTACTCATTTCTGAAGTCTAAATCATCATGATCTTCTCTCTGTTCTGTGCACAGCTTTAACACTGACTGCATATTGCAGTATCATTCACATTACTCTCCCCTTAAAGTTATTCAAGAATATTTCTTACAAACCAAGTACAGAAGCCCTCCAGTTCTCTGGGGGTTCTCTGGGCAATGTCTTTATTTGGGTAGGGTAAAGCTCCAGCACACTATATTTTCCTATTTGCTGTTACTTCAACTTTTGTCCTCCTGGCCAGGCAAATAAATGGGAAGCAGAAGATTTCTTTCATCCCATCTGCTTTGCCTATCACCCATCAGGGATTACGATGTACACAGCATGGAAATGTAATTTTCAGACTGTTTTCGTGGAATTGATATAATGCACAATCCCTTCAGGCTCTTTAACACATGACCGCTCCACTGTCAGATAAGGACTTGTAATAAGGGTGTGATTTTAATAAACCTGGGTGAAAGGTGCAAACAAGGCAACATGGACCAAGGTAACAGCGAATGGCAAACCTACAGGAAGTGGCAGTCTCCATCGGTTTCCGGGTGTGTGAAGCCCACACTGACTTCAAAGAGACTCTGCAGGAGAAAACACACAGCAGGGAGTAAGGGAAGGCTGCCGATAGGCCCTGGGCCCATCCAATCATGTTGTTATTTCACCCAGCACCAAAGAGCTGGCATGGTGAGTGTAATCCAAAGCAAATGCAGAGCCGTGGACCGGCTTCAACTAGGGCAGCGTTACAAAAGAGTCAAGGGTGTGGCTATACACCACACTAATGGCGGAGCCACCGGATGGTCTGAGTCTTTATCTCCATCTGCCTCCTCTTACGTGCGTGTGCATTTTTGTGTTAATTACACGAGGGGGTGTGTCTAAACAGCCCAGGCCTAGAGCAATAACTGCACTGCAACGAACACCTTTCATTTACAGAAAGGGCCCCTCCCCTTGCAGACAGCACAAAGACGGGAAATGATCTTCTTGCCTTGGCCAGCACAGGTACACACAGCTCCTGGGAGACCAAGCCATTCATGATCCACTTGAAGGCTTCCTTCACCTGGATGACATCATCCTTGCCAAGACACAGCCCTTTTTCCCTGATAAACATGATGCAAAGCAGAAACCTGAAATTAGTCACACCTTAAAAAGTAATGCCAACTTTTCTTAAAGATCTGAAACAAAGCTGCACATGCAAAGTATCTGGTTGGTTATTTTTAAGACATAGACCAGGAAAAAATACTTTACACACAAAGAATACCAATTTTAATACTCTCCCTTGAAGGTGAAAAGGCACAGTGTTAACTGCAAATCTTGCCAAAGGCAGCACATGCTTTGATAAATACTGGGCTGACCGCTTAACCTGAAAACAATAACAGTAACCATAACAGTAACTACAATAGCGTGCCAAAAAACACAGACTCCTTGAATTGAAGCTCCATCACAAGTATTGTTAGAGTATGTTTTGTACAGTTGCTTCATTCATTGCCGATCTCAGGTTACAATGTACAGGGAAACCCCCTAGCGTTAGCTGGCTGTTACGTCAACCCAGCGTCATCTCCACCCCTGCTCATTCCTCACATGTCAGCACAGCCTAAGCACACAGTCACAGTAACAATCATGATCTGCATACTTCACTAAAACAGGCCTGCATCATGTGTCTAATAATTCAAGTAAGATTTGATACAGTTTTGCTTATAAAGCCTTTTTTGTAGCACACACTCCTAAGGTGTGCCCAGAATAATGACCAAGTTGTAGCAACTGAGGTTTGTCTCAGGGCTGGTTTCAATGGCTGCATGCAACTATGTGTAAAAAGTATCAGAGGATTGCATTCCTTTTGATTCAGCACTACCGCACAACTGCAGAGTCTAGTGTACAATTGGGGATTCCAAACTGGGTTACATAAAGGTAAGAAACAGAGAGGTTGTACCAACGGGATGCGAGTGATGCAATGTGGCGAGGCAGCAGAACGAGTACTGTGGCGCAGAGGCTTACCTCACTTCCTTCTTGACAAGCAGCCAGGTGGAGTGCTGTCAACAGGCCGCCACACCCCCATTAATCACAAACAGGAAAGACAGACGAGAGACACGCGTTCAGGAAGGCACCAACGTGAGCAGGTGAAATGTGCTGCCACAACAACGTTGAGTCCTGTTGCAATCAGCTCGGGAATTTCACGTTACAGGCACAGCGAAGAATGCTGCCCTCCTTGTGTTCTAGGTTTTCACCTCTGCTTCCCATAAAGGCTTGGGGCTATGCTGAGTATTTCATAACTTTCAGGGAAACAGCTTGTGGTGGGAGGGGCTGGGCATTTCGTGTTGATTTTGAGAACATCTCTGACTTCCATGCTTTTATTAATTTGCATGTGCATCTCCAGTGAACTTCCAACAGGCTCACAGAGAGCCACGCTGCTTGCGAACCAGGCACTGTGGGCAGAAGGGGGAGGCAGCTGGGCTGAAGTGGTCAGGTAATTCCAACCAGGCATGGACACACGGCCAACACACCCACCCACACACTGACATCATGGCTCGGCTTTGAAAACCTCACATCACAGTGCATGAAGGGGATTGCGCTTGACGAGGACATGAGGCGGTACGGCTTTAACCCCTCCCTGCCCACCCCCACTGTCACCACAAACAGCTCCATCTCACCTTCAATTGACAGAAACAAGTATCATTAGCTGTAGACAACAGGCTTCAATAAGCGGCAACCATGCATCATCCAGTTCATGGATGATAATGACTGAGCTGGTTACACTAAAAGGGGAAGGCTCATCTGTGGCTACAGTATGTTCTGGAAACCTCCAGCACACATACAAGGCTCCATTACACATCACATTCAGTTGTGAAAGAAGCCCTGAAGTCTTCCAAAGCAGGCTTTTCTGTGCTAAGAGTATTCACACAGTCATGCTAAGATTACAGCTTACTGTTCAAATTGACCATCACTTGCTGGTATACAGCACTGGCACTGACACTGGAACTTAAATATCAATGTCAATTGTCTGGGCCCAACACCACAAAATTAACTAGCAAGTAAAATGTAGCCAGCTGATTGTGATACATAATACAGACCTGAATCATGTATCTAATACAACACATGGCAAGTACACAGCATGTGCAACATACTTGGCTCTTTCAGTTCCACATCCATTTGTACATCAATTTCACTGAAAACCTTAACCACACTCTTGTCCAACTGTGCCCTCTAGTGGTCACAACTAATACTGAACAAGACAAAATCAAACTGCATTTACACATGTACAGTGCCTTTTCCTCACAAGAAGCAGTACCACTTTCCTCCCCTCTGTTGAAAGGCATTGTCCTTCAGCATCATTTTGCCATGTGCCCATCCCAAAGGGTTATGCAACAATCCATCCTTCCTTTGATGGACCCAGTTGTGAACTCTCATTTATCTTGAATGGATACACTTATGTTTTGCTGGAAGACGCTCTGGATAAGAGCATCTGCTAAATGCAGGTAATGCATGTAATGTAATGTAATGTAAAAAAACTCTGTCGCGTCATTTAAGAAAGAGACAAATGGTCCCTCACCTCTCTGACTGACAGCTGGGCGGGGAGTGAGACGGACAGCACAAGACTGTCAAACTGATACCCCTCTGCAGTCACTGCCTCTGACACCTGCAGACAGTTAGAATGGAAGAAGCACAAAAACCCATTAGGAATTGATCAAGGCACAAGGTAGCTGTCTGGTCTTACACATCTTGAACACACTGACATTCAATTAGAAAAAAAAACATTTATCATTTTTGACACTGTTAGCTACGCTAAATCATGGTTGTTAAAACTGAGACAATGGCCCATGCAGCTTTGATCATACCTTCTTGGCAAAGGTTTTGTCACAGAAATGCTGTAGCACACCTAGGCACACAACACAAACTTTGGGCTCTGCAGTGTCCAGATCAGATTCCGCCTGGGCATGGGGAACCACCTCTGTGTCTCCCTCCACTGTGTCCAGTTTCACTCTCTTGCAAGGAGGGTCTTCTGTGTGCTCATGGTCTGCGACGTCATGAGATTTACCACACCCTCCTGCACTGACAAAGGTTTGTAGTTCATTCATCAGGTCCTGGAGAAGAATAACAAAGACATTTTTTCAAAGTGAGGGACATGTGGTTCCCTGACAGAAGGTTGGGGTTTACAGGTACATTTGTGAAGGGTCTACAAGTCCGTTGTGACAATTTCTAGGAATGGTATAATCTACCTCATAGGATTGTCGGTAGGCCGACTGCAGCCCAATGCAGCAAAATCTCAGTATGCAGCGAGCACAGCATCCTGCACTCAGCAGGGCCCGCACAATCGGGCGGTCCTTCTCCTTCAGTGGTAACATGCCGAGGTCCTGGCCGCAAGCATAAACAGAGAGAAATGTTATTCTAGTGAGCTCATCATTGCTGTAGTGCGGTCCTTATTACAGCCGGTGTAAACTTCCTGGGTTGCCAAGGATTCTAAATGCTATGGATCGACAACCGAAGTCCGTCAAACCATATCATGCGACACCAGTCTGGCGTACCAGTTTGGGACTGTAATTTTATCTTTTTTTAAATTCCCAGATTGCAAGTTTTTCTTCATCCGCTGTGCTATGTTGGTCGCTGGGAAAACCGCTGCACATCAATATACAAAGGTGCAATGAGGAGGTGAATCTTTCAACTTGTGTTAAGAGATTTGTTTTGCAAGCGCTGAACTTCACCTCCCATCAATGCCTCCTGAAAACGTGATGCGGCGACACCTCGTGAAAGCATCCAGGCACAAGTGCCTGTCACTTCGCACGCATCTTGATCATTTAAGATACATACTCTTGTCACTCTTGCTATCGGTTTTAGTTAACTCGAAGTAAGATAAACTTCACTGTTTTATATGATTGACTGATTGATTGTATGTAATACGCTTGCTAGCTTGCGAGAAAAAATGTTCCCCAACAAGTCAAGTGAAATTTTAAATCAATACATTGCACGTTACCAACAGCGAATAGCCTATTTATTGCAGTTCACACAGCTGGTTGGCCAGCGGATAGAGGGATGTGACAATCAGTTAAATGCATATTTACTTGGGAAGCTACATAGCTAGTACTAACATAAACGTTAGCTTGGTAGCTAGTGAGTTGGCCAATGTAGTCGTACGACCTCGTTAGGTATGCTACTGCATAACGCTAGCTAGGTAGCTGTGCATGCTGATTTTTTTCTTGCGAGCATGGGCAATTCTTCGCTTATCGGTTTACCATGTTTTGCCATTTACACCAAGCCGCATCTTTGGAAACTTACCTTGCTAGCTATTTTTCTGAATACTGATGTTACCTAAATGGAAAATACAATCCACACATGGCTAACTTTGCTAACCTGCTACTATTGAGCTCGATACCTTAAATTGACCTTAACAAATTCCTTGTCTCTGACGTTACTTACGGGGGACGAATAATAGAGCCTGCACAATTCATCAGAAGGAAGGAAGTAGCTAGCTAATATATAAAATTAAACACTTGATAGATTTTTAAGTAATTAACCTATGAAATAACATAAATCGTACTATGGGTAATATAATATTATATCGATCTAGCTCGGTACTTAACTGACCTCATTTCTAATCTTGCGTACGATACGTCTTGTACTCTATTAGTATAGTCTAGTTACAGGCTAGGCTATTCATTTGAGCTAGTGCGAAGTTCGGATCATTGGGGGTTAGAACTGGCTAACTCAACGGGATAGCTATCTTAGGTGTAAAAGTATTAAAGGATGGCGTCGCAGCCTCCTCCTAAACCATGGGAAAGGCGGATTCCAGGAACTATTCCAGCTCCAGCCAACTATCAGTGCGTACAATACTGTTTTATTCTCTGTTAGATGTTGGCTCGCAAGCTATGCTAAACTGGTGTTGGGGCCTGGTGTTGTTGTGTTGGTATGCTAATTCAGAAATTGCTAACGTTGTTTAGCTGGTTTATTACTTTAACTGAGTTAGTTGACGTTATTGATCTTAGGTTAACAAATTATGTGCATGTAAAAACAACTGTCTAGTTTGCGAGTTGATCTTCTAGATTGCTAAAGCTTACGTGTATTATGTTGTGCCACTCAGTCTATTACTTTCCCTGTACGCTAGCTAGACTAGTTTGCCTCATTCCTTGTCAACAGACAGCGAGCTATCTCTTAGCCAGCTAACAAGTCAGCAGTTAGCTGGCTTGTCAAAATTAGTCGAACTTGCTGCTAGTCAGCTCGTTTCGAAAGAATGAAATTAACAGAAGCATTCATATTGTTTATTCGGTTCACCACGTTCCCGTATGCAGGCCCTGGTTATTTATTAGCTACCTAGTTAAGTTGCATCGGTAGTTGAAAAATCGTGTCCATTTGAATGTCACGTGTGACAGTGTTCAAAATAAACATGTTTCAACCAGCGCATTGTTAAAACTGCGAGTCGTTCAGTAGTAATGTAACGTTAGCAGCAGCTGTCTGAGTCCGGTGTAGCTAGGTAATGTTAGCTAGGTTTTGTTTTTTATATTGTATTTTGAGTTTAGTGTTGTAAGGCGTTGTCGTCCGTGCTGTAGATCTGATTTTTATAAGCACGTACTGTATCTGAACAGCAGTTTTCTCCTCTTTTGGGTTCTACCACAGACATTCTGTATTACGTTGGTTTACAGAACCTCTGCACAGACACCACTCAGTTACGTGTACGCAGTAATCAAAGTGCTTAAGTGGAGAACATTCGACCGATTTCACATAAGCACTGATTGGCTGAAGTAGCCTGTGGCCATTCATTCATAAGTCAAGGTTGTTCGGGGCAAAATAATGTTAGTTATTGTGGTTTGCATAGTAGAATGTAAGTGAATTACACATTGATAGGGTTTGGTTAGTTAAAAAGCTAATTAACAATATCCAGCTGAGTCGCTTATTCTTGTTTGGTTGCCTTGCTTTTTTAGTATCTCATTGTAAACGTTGTCATGTAAGCAAAACTGAGCTCAGCACTTGCAGATAACCAAAGCTTGTCCTAAAGATTGCCATTCTGCTCAATGTCAGAGGCTAGCCTAGACATCTCAGTGTCTTGAATAGTTTGATTAACATTGGTACGTCTAACCAACAGGTCAACAGAGTTTGGGTCGGCCAGGGCGTCGAGGCCAGGTCCACCAGTTTTGACACGCGTGGCGCCGCCAGTCCCCCCTCGACCAGTCCAGCAGTCCGGTTTAGGGGGCATGTCCACGTACCGGCCTGCTTACAGCTCGCTCTCCACGTCCTATAGCCCCTATGGGAGCTCCTTCTACAGCGGCTACAGCCCCTACAGTTACGGGATCGGGGGCTACAACCACTTCCGCCTGGAGGACGCGCCCCCGAGCCGCTTCGTGCAGCAGGCGGAGGAGAGCAGCCGCGGCGCCTTCCAGTCCATCGAGAGCATCGTCCACGCCTTCTCCTCCGTCAGCATGATGATGGACGCCACCTTCTCCGCCGTCTACAACAGCTTCCGCGCCGTCCTGGACGTGGCCAACCACTTCTCCCGCCTCCGCGTGCACTTCACCAAGGTCTTCTCCGCCTTCGCCCTGGTGCGCACGCTGCGCTACCTGTACCGCCGCCTGCAAAGGATGCTGGGCCTGCGGCGAGTGTCGGAGGCGGAGGACCTGTGGGCGGACAGCGCGGGGTCGGCGGTCGCAGTGGCAGGAGTGGGAGGGGCAGGGGCGGACGACCTGGCGGGGAATTCTGTCAAGTCCTGGCCCATTTTTCTCTTTTTTGCCGTCATCCTTGGCGGGCCCTACCTCATCTGGAAGCTCCTGAGCTCTTCGGAAGGGGTGGAGGAAATCGGTGAGATCATTTCTGAGGAGGCTCTTTCTGTGGGGGGCGTTGGGCACATGTTGTGACAGATATCGCAGTCAGATGAACTGTGATTTTTTTATGGTGGTGTTTAAATTGTGCAAAATTGGCCGTACGTAAATACACTTCTGACAGCACACATGCAAGTCTGAGCTGTTTGAGGGGACTTTGCCCATCGCATCTGTCTTTGATTTTATCCTCTCTCTGTATTTTCATCAATTCATAAATATAGGGCCAAATATTGGCTAACATAATTTATCTTTTGTTAGAGCCTTTCTGTCTTCCACAGAACCTTGTTCAACTATATTTGCAAAGCCAAAGATGCTTCTATACATGAGCTTACAGGGAAGTCTTGAATTGATGGTTTGCATGTATTTTTCTGAGCAGCCACGAACTGGGCCAATGGGGATGATGACCACGTGGTGGCCAGGGCAGAGTTTGACTTTACCGCTGCCTCTGAGGAGGAGATCTCCATTCGGGCTGGAGACATGTTGAACCTGGCACCCAAGGGTAAGGGATAAAGGACACAGGCAGTGAAGCAAGGTGTTTAGGCTGAAGTTATTTTATCTGAATTGGGTAACCTTCAGCTCACAGTTGTAGAGTGTTTGTTCACTCTAGCGTATTGACTTTTAGAGCCAGTGATTTTGCTTGCATTCCTTTCCTCTAAAAGATGGTTTTCTGTGGGTGGTCACATATCATTCCTTGATACAGACATTCCCAATTCATTAGGATGATGTTTTTTGTTTCCATGTCATCTGCTGTAGAGCAACAGCCCAGGATCCGGGGGTGGCTCCTCGCAAGCTTGGACGGCCAGACCACTGGACTTGTCCCTGCCAACTATGTCAAGGTCCTGGGCAAGAGGAGGGGGAGGAGGCAGGCGGAGCTGGAAGCGCAGGAGCAGCGGCGACAGCAGGGCTTCCACAACCCCCAGATGGGACTGCCTGGCTCGCAGGAGCTGGCCCAGGCCGCAGGCCCCATGGGTGCCACCGCAAGCCTTGGCAACCAGGAGGAGGTGCTGGAGTCTGTGTACAGGGAGACGCCAGGAGGCCAAGGCATACCACTGTCCAGCGTCACCACCAGCTCCTCTGTAGCCACTATACCAGAGAGGATTGACCTGTGAGATCTGATCTCGGCTGTATTTCATGTGGGGAGGGTGTGTGCTAGTCTGTTTTTCGTCAGCCACCTACAACAATTAGAGAAATACTCATTTTCTCTGTCTTTCTTGTTGTGGCGTTACTCAACAGGGTGTCTGTTACTCTGTTGGCCAGCTATGGGAAAATGGGGTGCTTTCATCTACTGCAGGTTGTATATGACTCAAGAACAGGAAAATAGGGGTCTTGGGACTAAACAAACTGGATGAAATTACTTGTCCATTCAGCAAGGATAATGAATGTCCTGCTTACTTTCTGAACATTGTCAGTAGGACAGCCTGGTTGTGCTGTTGTGGAGAATGAAGGTTGTGTACCTGAATACAACAGCAGAGCAACGTTGAAACATTTCAGTCTCAAGGTTAGTAGAATGTAAGTCACTTTTTTGGTTCACTTTATCCTCTTCAAAAATGAGCGTATATTGAAGTGTTTGAAAACACCTTTAATGTAAGAGTTCCCATAATTAAGAAGCTGTAAGGTGTGAAAGAAAGAAAAAGATGTACACGGTTTCGTGAATGTACAGAGAATGACTATAGCTGTCAGTAATGATAACGGAAAACATGAATATAACAATTCAAATAAGAAACCAACATAATCTTTGTTGACAGTTACTTTTAGATACTTTAAATGGATGTTAAATGTTTAGTTTTAGTCTGTTCACTAAAAGCCATAATTTTGCTTCAAAGGGCACCAAGGACTGTTTGAGAAAAATTTATCATCAAACGGGAATTTGAAGTTAATACTGTGCTTGTCTAACCAAACACTTTCACTCGGTTTGATTTTCCTCCTTGGATAACTAGGTGCCTTTACAAGGCCTTCTGTGTAGAGCTGTACCGTAAAGTGAGAAATCCTTCCATCCACTCTAAACAATTTAGAGTTTTTCAGCTGTCGTGAATACAACCACAAGTGTAATCTTGATCATTCAGAGGTCATTCTAATGGAATGTAACTTATTTTAATTTATTTAAAAATGCTTCAGGTTTATACAGTTGTGTGACGCCTCCTTAATTTCATGCAAGACAACTTGAAGATATACATATATTCTAATAGGTTTGGGTGTATTTGTATCAGGTTTATCTAGGTTAAATGGTACAGAAAGTTCAAAGTTGCATGCATCTGCAAGAAAGAAATGTTAATTTCAGTTATAAAACAATCGTATACACCAAGATTGACCAATGGGGTTTGACTTTATAGTTTTGTTTTTTTTTATTATTTGTTCCCATGTCACATCTGTGTTGCAATATGTTTTAAAATTATGTATCAATTGAACTGCACTCTGTCAGAACTGTGTTGCAAATCTAAAGTATCATATTCTCTTTCCTCAAAGCGGTTTCATTTTGGAATGTCAAGCATAACAGGATTAATAATGTAAAATAGAAAGATGACATGTAAAGAATTATTTTGGCAATAAAAATATTCCAAAAGAAATCTCAAGTCAGAGTTGTAAATATAATTCTAATGTATTCAATGGCTTGCCTTGTCCTGCTCAAAGTTTACCTTCCTGGACCTCACAGATACACTGTTTTAAACTGTATAATCAGTGTGTTGATCTGTGATTAGCAATAGCAACCGTTGCTTATTGTGGGATAGCACTGCTGACTGTAGGAGACTTACTATGGAATGCTGTTTAACCCAACACAGTTCTGAAAATCTTGTTTTTTTTTTTTTTTAACAAGCCGAGCAATTTTCTTTCAGGTGTTAAAAACTTGTGCTGAGGGTGAAAATTTCAGCAACACAATGTTAGTAAGCAAGGGAGAGAGTGTCCTGCTAGAGCACCATTTCAGTGACTGGTGTGAATGCTGGAACTTGGGGCAGAAGTTGCCTGTAAGTGCAGATGCTGGACCAGATTCCCCACCCACAATTCTGACCTTAACAGTTACGGGCAACTTCTTGCTTGGACCACTGCTGGCTGCACTGATTCCATTGTGGGTTTGTGAGTGAGGAGACAGACAGTATACATGTGTATTGGTTAACTATACACAAAATCCCTCTGGAGTTCATAGAATTCAGAGGTTTCAGGATTTTAGTAACTTCTGTACAGATGGCTTTGCGAGGTAAAAAAAGTGAAAATATTGGCAATATCATTAATCTGTGTCTCACTGTGCTCCAAAGCCATGAGGAAAGGAGCTTCAGGTTAGTTTTGTCTCCCAGAGTGCTTTGGGAGGAGTCTGAGCAATGTTTCCTACAGTACAAATTACATTATGAACAGATTTTTTGTGCAGTACTTACTGTTGACACTGGGTGGTAACACTTGCACTTTTACCCCTGGAACAAGGACATGATAAGCTCTGTCTTTAGGGACAGTGTAGTTTTACACACACTGTTTAATCTTTTAAATGCATGAAATTATACTGATCTCTTTATATTGCTTTATGTTAGGTTCCAGTTTCAGTTATGTTCAAAGCAGAGTAAAACTGCAAATCTGAGACAGAACTCCAGTCTTCTTCATTCAAATGCACAGTTAATCATGTTTTTAGGACACCATTACAAAACGTTCTGTTGCTGTTGTCACAGGGTTATTATTCTCCTTGAAATCCATTAAGACACAGCTTCAATGTTTACTTTTTTTCACTGCTTTAACTGATGGCTCAGATCATTACACGTGTGATCCAGTGACTGTGATTGAGTGTTCGATGTATGTGAGCAAGGCAACAACAGCATATATTACGAGATGAGAGTTTAGTTTTTGTCTTTTACTGCTTTTATTGTTAGCAGCTAAGTCAGTCTTGATTGATGCTGCCCATAATAATCAATCCACCTCAGTCAACATCACCAAAAAGAATAAATGACAATTTACTCCAGGAAAAAAACAACAGCAAATGAATAGGTTTGTCTTCACCTCAGGACCTGCTTTTGTGTAAAACATAAAAGGTTAGTGATTTACTTTGACAACCCAAAAGTAGGACTTTAATGACAAAAAGAAACACAATTACAGGGAACCACAAGAGAGACAGATACATATACTTCACGCCAATATTAAGTGCTGATACTGAGAAGCCTCCAGTTGTCCAGATGTGATGGATGGTATATTATTGTTTAGCCAAGTAAACCAGATTATAGCTCATCTCAACAGTGCTATTTTATCTGTTTTTGTCTGTTCTTCATTGAAACCCAAAGCTCTGCAGTGAAATATGTGCAGCTTTTCAAGACACTAATTTTATCTCATTGGATTACTTCGGTTGCAGTTGGTTATAGGTCTGCCATCATGAATGTGTTTGGCAGTAAATATATTCTGTTAACAGGGTTGTGGATTGTTGATTAATCTTTGACCTGTTTGTCTCTGCAGTAGAGGCTGTATCAGCTAATAAGTCATAAAACCAAAAATGATTTGGAGCCTGAGACCTTGAGGTCTCCAGCTCACCCATACCTGCAGATTGTGACTGAAGCCTGAAAGTTCTACCACCACTGGTCCCTTCCAACACAGGAACTACCAGTTATATATCAGATATGAAAATATTATGTACATGGCTACTTTTTGTATTCTATCCTCCTTTACCTCCAATGCTGTGTAGTAAAAGATGGACAGAACTTTAGCTCTGACCCTTGTATTGCCATCATCTTATCTTGCTGGATTTACTGCAGTTATGATTGGAAATAAGGTCTGCTATTGTTAATATATGTTGATATTTAAGATGTACTGCTATCATATCATACATCATCTGTACTTTGGACCTGTTTATCTTCAGAGTAGAGTACAACCAGTAACTCATAAAATTATTTGGAAATTATTTGGTTTCACTTATTTTCCCAGAATTCCCATCTTAGACTCAATCGGCTATTCAGTAATACATGCAGACTGTGACAGAAACATGAAAGCTATACCACTGCTGGTTCCTTCCAACATGGGAACTACTAGGTTCATATTTTTTTCCATTCTTTTCGCCTGCTATTTTTTTCAAAATACCAGAGGCAATCCTATTGGTGAGTATATTCATAATTTGCTGCTTTTTATGAGTGTCATTTTTAATTAAAATTGTCAGTTGATAGATTTATGAACTTTGAGGAAACAAGAGTTTCACTAGTTCACTGAGAATATTCACTTGTAGGTTGGAGTCAAATGAGACTGCAACTGCTTACACTGGATATGACATAAACCAAGAAATGTAGAGCAAAGGTTGTGTGAGAAACAAATATTAATCTAACTTAATATATTTATTAATTATTAATTTATATACACTAATTAATAAATGAGGACTTTACAAAATGTATATACCACCAAACTGAAAATGTTTGAAGAGCCATCCACTTGGGATCTATAGGGCAGAAGCAAGAGCCTCACCAACCACAAATAGCAGTCAATCTCTCCTTCTAAATGAAACATTTTACACACCAATGATTTGAAAAAACACTTTAGATCACTTAAACACATTCACAACCAACAACCACATGAAAATTAGGTAAGGTGCTAAATTATGCTAAATTGATGTGGTGATTTGTAAGTACATCCAAATTTCAATTAAATGCTTTGTGGTTGTACTCTATCAAGCTGTCACAACTATGGGAAAAACCTGGAAAGGGTTTCCTACCTGAAAAATGTAACCCTGTAATAAACCTGAATTCCACTCCAATCTCCAATGCACTCAAATAAATAAAAAACTGAATTCCACATGATCACAGTAGATCATGTGTCTCTAAACTTGTAATCAATTCTGAATCACAAAAATATAATTATATTTAGCATTTTCACTTAACCTTTCACCTTTACTAAACTAATTTAAATGAAAAGCTAATTTTTATATGTTTCTGGGAGCTGTAATAACTTTTTTTAAATATAAATTTTCATGGTTGCCATTACGTACAAAGTGAAATTGAAATGAGTCCAGGTGTGTAAAGATAACAATCCCATTGCCAAACCACACAAACCTCTAAATCAACGTTTTTTTGGGGGGGTTTTTTTGTTTTGTTTTGTTTTTTTTTTTGTGAATTACTGGCTGTCACTACAGCAGCTCAAACATTTTCTGTGAAGACCGAACTAGCTGTCTACTAGTTAAAATAGTAAACTGCCTGGGACCCACAACTGTCTCAGTAGGTAAGGCACTCTTAAGGCAAGCTGAGCTGTACAGCCCAAGTTTAATCCCAGCTGTGTCACCAACCAACGGTGACATGGAGTCAACAGCTGTGGAAAAAACTGACTTTTTCCATTTGAAATAGTGAGGGGTAGGTCAGCTCAGGTTTAGAATTACAACTCCTTTGTTGTTATCAATCTGACATGAGAATTAATGTACAGTGGATATAAAAAGTCTACACACCCTTATGAAATTGCAGGTTTTTGAAATTTTGAAATGTTTGAAACAATGTAAATGTCAGACTTTTTCCATCTGTAATGTGATCTTCCAACAAACAAAAATCCAGAGAAAAAACAAATGGTTAATTATTAGGAACATTTTTAATAAAAAAAAACGACAACACCCTGACTGCATAAGTCTGCACACCCTTCCATAATGGGGGCTCTAGCTATGTTCAAAGTTAACTAATCACATTCAAAATCATGCCTGTAGGTAAATAGCATACACCTGCCATCAATGAAAGTGATTCTGGTTAAACCCAGATTAAAGTCAGCTGCTGCTGTAGGATTTGCATGACTGTTTGGGGTTGCATCCTACTGGGAGAGCCATGGTCCATACAGAGTTGCCAAAGAAACTGCGAGAGCTAATTGTACCAATTGGGAGAGGGATATAAAAGAATATCGAAGGCACTGGATGTACCATGGCACCCTGTCAAAACCATCATCAATAAGAGGAGAATATATGGCACCACAGAGACATTTCAAAGATCAGGATGACCCTCCAGAGTTGATGAGAGGATGAGGAGAAAACTTATCAGGGAGGCTACCAACAGGCCAACAGCAACACTGAAGGAGCTACAGGAATTTCTGCCAGGTACCAGTCACTCCTTGCATGTGACCACCATCTCTCGTATTCTGCACATGCCTGGGCTATGGGGTACAGTGGCAAGACGGAAACCCTTTCTTAGGAAAAAGAACATCCAAGCCCATCTAAATTATGCCAAAAGATTCATTCAGTCACCCCAAACCATGTGGGAAAATGTGCTATGGTCTGACGAGACAAAGGTTGAACTTTTCGACCTAAATTGTAAAAGATATGTTTGGCGCAAAGCCAACAAAGCTCATCATCCAAGGAACACCATACTGACTTTGAAGCATGGTGGTGGTAGCATCATGCTTTGGGGCTGCTTCTCTTCAGTTGGGTCAGGGGCTGTTGTCAAGATAGATGGGATAATGAATAGCTTCAAATATCAAGATATTTTGGCACAAAACCTGCTGGCCCTGTCAGAAAGCTGAAGATGCAGAGGAATTTCACATTTCAACATGACAATGACCCAAAGCACACATCCAAGTCGACCAAGGCATGGCTTCAGAAAAAGAAAATCAAAGTCTTGGAATGGCCCAGTCAGAGCCCAGACCTCAATCCCGTCGAAAACCTGTGGAATGACCTAAAGAGAGCTGTACACAGGAGATCCCCTTGCAATTTTTTGCAAAGAAGAGTGGGATAAAATTCCAAAGTCTAGATATGCAAAGTCAACAGAGACCTATTCACAAAGAATTGCTGCTGTGATAAATAAATGCAAAGTATTAGCTGGGCAGGGTGTGCAGACTTATGCAATCAGGGTGTTGTAGTTTTTATTTAAAATGTTCCTAATACTTAACTATTTGTTTTTTCTCTGGATTTTTGTTTGTTGGAAAAAGTTTGACATTTACATTGCAGGTTTTTAAAATGTAAAGACAGAAATGACAATTTCATAAGGGTGTGTAGACTTTTTATATCCACTGTAGAACAATGACCACTGATAATGATAATGCATGACTTACTCAATGTAAGATGTGCCAATAGCTGAGTCTTCCCAAGGAGAAGTATGTGCAACATTGATAATTTTATGCTGTAGTGAAAAGTTGCAGTCTTGAAGGATGTAGTTCAAGCACCTGGGAGCAGAGCCACCTGGGGTGGCTCACCACATGCAACATACAGCAGCCACGTGAGGGATGCACAGAGCCCAAAACTGAGCCAGAATGATCTTGATCACAGTAAAACCCCAGAATGAGGAACGCCTTTGGCACGGAAGTCATCCATCATTGGAAATGTTCATAGCTATGAAAAAATAAACACTATTGGTTGCTTACATAATATTCATCACACTGTAACAGATTTAGTATGACTTTGTGTTTGAGACTGATTAAACAGGCAAAGGTAGGTGGAGTTTGATTCACCTCTCATTTCATGTTTGCACACCTGAAATTCTACTGTACTGTCAGATCATAACCTTATTTTTAGTATTACAACATTATTTTTCCCTATACTCCAGGCACCTCAACAATAAACTGTGAGAGCGGAAGTCACATTGAAGTGGGAGCTGTGGATGAAGGATATAATGGTAACATCCTTATTTTCACAAAAGTTCACTTTCCTGTCTCCTTTAAGATCAGCCTCTTCGTTCACTAACGCTGTGCAACAAATAACTGCTTATAACTATAACAATTAACTGTAGATAATATATATATATATATATATATATATATTATAAATGAATGAAGCCACTTGCCATGAATATGGGAAGTTACCTAAAATGTCTGATATAGTTGGGATGTTAACATGCATTGTGATGAGAGGATAAAGATGAACAACTTCTGCTAATGCTTGAACAGGACCTATCGAAGAATTAACTGGGATCCCGTCAGGCGTCAAAGTACAGCTAGTGGACGTCGGCTTTCATTTACACTTACAGTTTTTGGATTTGAGCTTCACACCAGAAATGTCTACTGCGACCGTGTTAACCAAACAGGAACTAGACGCCGAGGCTTTAAAATCTGTAAGCAGTTCCTACTCTTCATCTGCACTGTGGATAAAAGCATACGATCCTACACAATTCTTATCTTGTCAAATTAATCGTGAAACTTTAAGAAGTCCAATGTGAAACATTCGTGTGTCTTTGTTTTTCTCTAGAGCAACGGCGAAATCTATTATGCCATCATGTGCTCGAATACGAAAGTAAGTTTGCTCATTGAAGATCGTTTTAGATTGAAAATGTGTTTATTTGTAAAGTAGTCTATTTATTTTATTCACACTTTCATCTCTCCTCAGATGAACAACACACGGATACTCCACATCAACGATTTAAACGACAATAGACCAGTTTTTAGTGCCATTGAATACAGAATAAAAATATCTGAGGTAAAGATGCTACAACATGGTTTGTAAAAGACAGCATCAGGATCTGAATTCAGAAGGATCTGTCGCTGAGTATAACGTTCTCCAAAACTCCAGCTCAAAACAATTGTTTACATCGAAAGATCCAACGGTGTCTTGTTTATATTTTACGTCTGTCCATCATTTTCAATGAAATGAATGACGTAAAGTAGTCCACCTCACAATCTGATCTGTGGTGTGGACTGTTTCATTGGCTGTGTCCTCCCTTAAATTACATGTGTTCGTCTTTAAAACCGTTTATAATCCCTCAGATTCTGAATGTGGGCTCCGCTGTACTCAGGGTGCACGCTGAGGATGCAGATGCCACTCCTCCTAATAACAGGATTGTATACTCCATAATGGTGGGTCAGTGTTTCACTCTCTGTATAGAATATACGTTTTATTATTATTATTAGTAGTAATAGAAGTAGTATTTATTTATTTATTTTTTATTGTTGTCTTCCAGCCTATTTGCTATGAACAACCCTTGTATATATGTGACATAGCCATGAAACTGAAACATTGCCTTATTTTTTCATTGTACTTGTCAGCCCCCAGTTCCCCATGAATTTGAGATGAGAAATGATGGGACCATCCTTTTAAAGCAACACCTGAACTACAACACAGCCAGTTCCTACAGCTTCACAGTGGAAGCCCAGGTGTGTGATGTTATGTTAATGGTACCACAACCCCTGTACTCCTGTCTTTAAGCTGCCACACGTATTAAGTGTTACACTGTAACCACACCCTCCATTTTTGTGGTGCAAATGTCAGACACCTTTTCAGATCTGTGAATATTTGATGACTACATGAGGGAATGCAACTTGCAAAGACATGGATATAGGTTCAACTCCTGGGACATATATAATATTGAAGAAAGTTTAATGCAGTATTTTAATAAAATGTCTGCACTGTCTATAAAGTTATTTAGGAATTTTTTCTTTTTGTAGGATGGTGGGGGACTCACAAACACAGTATCTGTGACTATTTTAGTGGAAGACTTTGACAATATGAATCCTTATTTTAGTCACAGTCTGTATAGTGCTGTCATTCAGGAACACCTGGTGAGTTTTACACATTTACAAATGTCACAATCAATAATTAAAGGTTTTTTATTGTATTTGAAATTCTATATGTGTTACTAAATTGCTTTTCTCCACTAAGACGGGACCATTCCTGAACATTCTACCTGAGGCGATACAGGCCAAAGATGGGGACACTGGGATCAACCAGCCCGTTGTCTACAACATCAGTGCAGGTATTTTCCAGCCTTCCCCATACTGCTGGCTGTCAGCTCTGACAAGCTTTAGCAAAATGTTCATTAATTCAATGTTCAATCAAATTCTGTATGTTCCATCATTACTGTTGCATACTAAATGACTTTGTCATGCACTCAGTACCATCAGTTTTCTGAGGAGAGCCTTCTCATATATATATGTATATATGTATATATATGTGTGTGTTTAATTTATGTGTGTATGTGTGTAAATCACAGTATCCCCAAGCAAGTACATTAACTACTTCACCATCAATGACACCAGTGGCGTCATTACTGTGGTGACGGAACTGGACAGAGAGGAAGTTGGCATGGTGACTTTGAACATCAAGGTAATGAGTGCTGGAGCTCATGTCAGACATTATATAACTAGTGGAGTTCAGAGAGAAAGAGACTGAACAGTCTTTGTTCAATAGTCTGAATGTTAAATATGGCACATACATATATTAGTATTAATGAGTGAGAGGAACTACATGGTGCATCAATATTTCATTGATTCCCTCTTTGTGTAAAACAGGCAGCTCAGAATGATGACAGCTTGAAGACAGCAGTTGCAACAGTGTCTTTAAAAGTCGAGGATGTGAATGACAACCCACCAGAGTTTAACCAAAGCAGTTACTTCGCAACCATTCTGGAGAATTCCCCAGCTGGTTCTGTCATTCTAAGAGCCACAGTCACTGACAGAGATGAAGTATGTTTATAAAATGTCTTGTTTTTTGAAAGCATCATATCAGTTGTACGCATGGTTCACCATCTGATTTAGGTGGTTGCACAGCTTAATATTACCCTTTTACTTTGTTGTATTATATTATTGTCATTTAGTAGATGCTCTTATCCAGACTGACTTACATACAGTAGGCTACAATTTTATCCATTTATATAGCTGGATATTTATTGACGCAGCTTTGGGATAAGTACTGTGCCCAAGGGTACAACAGCAGTGTCCTAGTGGGGAATAAAACCAACAACCTTTTGGTTACAGGCCCTGCTCCCACATGCGCCACACTGCTGTCCCCATGCTGTGCTGTTACAACACAGAAGCACACAAAGGAAGCTTACAATGTGCAATACAATTAGGAATTGCATTTAGGAAAAATTTGGCTTAATTTCAGTAACACCCAATGTTATGATACTGGCTACTTAGTTGCCTCATGTTTTCAAATCTGCATTGTTATCTACAGCATAAAAAGCAATTGATTGCTGTCTACAATTAATAAAAATAATCCATTAGAAAGAAAAAACAAAACAAACAAAAAATGTCATATATGGTATCAGTACGACTACCACATACTAGTCCATTTTTTCATGGATATGTCTTGTGCTGGTTAAGCACCACACTACTGTCACTTTACTGTCCTCTGTTTACAGAGGCATGGAGTCTTACGCAATTGTGTAAATAATATTTACTTTATTAATTGGTCTAATTGTTCTTTTGTTCCTTCAGGCTGGGTTCTCAAATGGTCACTTCATTCTGAATAGTGACATCTTCAGTATAAATAAACAAGGCACTGTGTTTCTGAACAGTGATGCTACATTAGACAGGGAGGAACAAGCCAATTATGTTTTACAGGTGAGACTCTGTTTTTGGGTAATGATCTAAGCTTTCATTTACATACCATCATGCATTTCCGTATATATCATATATGATTGCAAAATGCAAAATAAAGCTGACCATTATAGATAAGCTTTTACAAAGGTGAACAATTTATGAATGAGTGAGTACAATGAACAATGAATGAGTAACTAATTTGTCACTTGCCATAAAAGGCTTTGAGAGTCTCCATGTGTGGACTGCCCTCAGTCAGTGCCTTTTAATGATGAATTTTCAGGTGGTGGCAGTCGATTCACCTACCGATGGGCTGAATGCTACAGCCCAGCTCAACATCACTGTCCTGGACATCAATGACAACAACCCACAGTTCGACACCATCCCAGACCCCATCCAAATCTCAGAGGGAAAGTATTCCCCCGAGTCTCCAGGGGAAGTCTGCCACATTACCACCACTGACCGTGACCAGGGTGATAACGGCAAGGTCATACTGTCCCTGACCTCCTCTGACAGCAACACACTGTTCCAGTTTCGAGAGGTGAGTCCCATCATTCTCTAGTCCAAAGCCAAAGCCAACAAGCCAACATGCGCGGCGGCACGTCTGGTTTTCGATCAGCCCAAAAGGCCCCATGTCACCCCATTGCTCATTGAGCTCCACTGTCTACCCGTGGCTGCCCGTATCAAATTCAAGTCTCTCATGCTTGCCTACACATGCTCCCTCTCTATCTTCAAGAACCTCTTGAAGACCCAGCTCTTCCGAGAGCACCTCCTCTCCTAAACACTTTTTACAACTCCAACATAATTCCATCTCTGTGCACTTTTTGCCTCGCACTTTTTTTCTCCTGTAACTATTTGTTTGTTTTCACCTTTCACCTTGTTTACCTTTGTTTTCTACTTTCCTTGACTTACTTAGTTGAGTTTAGTTGTTTTAGGTTGCACTTAAAGCTTATGCTAAGGTCTTCTACATTACTGTAGCTTGCTTGCTGTTCCTCACTTGTAAGTCGCTTTGGATAAAAGCGTCTGCCAAATGACCTAAATGTAAATGTAAATGTACTGTGAACCTCATAAAGATCTGATAGAAGAGCAGTTGCACGGAATTAGTTGATCCCATTTCAAATGCAGCACTTAGTTTAACAGTTGTAGGTTAGGTGCTAGTTTCTAAGGTGTTTGGTGTTTGGTTTTGTTATTCTGAAGGATGGAACACTACTGGCAGTGGCCCCCCTGGACCGAGAGAAGAAGGATGCCTATACACTGGTGATAGTAGCCTCTGATCATGGGACACCACAGAGGAAGGTACTGTTGCAACAAGCAGGCTTACATGCCATTTATGCTGAACACTCACTGCTGTTACATAGGAACCATTTAAGCCTAGCAGAACAGAAAAACTACATCTGAGTTTCATTTCAAGGATTCTGGAATAGGAATATATTAAGCCCGTGTGCCCGTAACAGTAAAACATTACTTTCCGATCATCTGTTCATTACTGGTGGCTGTCTTATTTGCCATCATATTCCCATTTTTCTTAATAAGGCTTCTAGATATTGTCACCATATTAATGCAAAGGTTTCATAACACCAATAAAATATGTCACCTCACATCATAAACCAAGATAAAATTCCTCCAAACCTTTATGGTATGTTTATTTAGCCTGTTGGTGAGAAGAGAGCAGAGATCATTGGGTTGGGCATAGTAGGTTTGAAGGCAAATCAACACATCTTAGTCTTACTGAGTTTCAATTCCTCTCCCTAGAACATCACTGATATCACAGTCACTATCACGGATGTCAATGACAATGACCCTGAGTTCAGCCAGAAGACATACAGCCAGGATGTCCTGGTGAAGGACGCTAAGGAGGGGGACATCGTGTTGAAGCTGTCAGCCTCTGACAAAGACCTCGGCAACAACTCACTCATAACCTACAGGTGATTCACACACATCAACATTCAAAGATAGAAATTCTGACTTCACCTATCAAAAGTTGCTCACTTTGTATTTTGTAACATTACCCTCTTGCTTTCTGGTTGGTCAGTTTCTTGGCAGACTCTGCACTGCTGCACCTGAACAGTGAGACTGGCTTGATCACCCTGGCCTCTAACCTTTCGGACATCAACAAGAACACATTGCTCAACCTCACTGCCTTAGCAAGTGACCATGGGCAGCCCCCACGCACCACTACAGGTAAACAGGCTCTCCCCCTAAGTTGGAGGGAATCGGGGTCACTGTGCTGTCTTTCAGATGAAGCTGATGATGTCCTGATTAGTGGAATTTTATACACTGTTTCCAAGAGTATACATGTTAACCCAGGTGTCCTGATCAAATACTGAATTCGGGTCTCTCAATCAATTCTTATAATCATTCCCTTTACACACTGCAAGGCTTAATACTTACGTGTCTTCTCTACCCACCTCATTTCCCCAAGTCATCATTGTAAATGAGAAATGGAATTATCAGTTGATCTTATCAGAGAATAAAGGTTCAAACAAATGGAAAGTTAAAAACTGCAATCATAAGCAATCATAGGAATCATGTCTAAAACTACAGCAGAAAAATAAACAGTAGTATAAAATGAAATTGTTTGTGGAAATTACATATCAGTAAAGCATTCCTTTCTGAACTCCATTTTCATTACTCTTGATTCTATGTATCCACAGCTGACTGGTGAGTTTTATAGTTAGTGTGTGTGTGTGTGTCTGGTCTCCCTGTGCAGCCACTGTCCTGATCTCCATTATGGTCATCAGCCTTACCCCGGGTGTGGGTTTTGAAAAATCCGACTACAACTTCAGCCTAGCAGAGAATGAGCCGAAGAGCACAGAGGTGGGGGCAGTGAAGGCGTTGACGGGCTCGCCCATCGTCTCAGTCACCTACGCCCTCAGGTCGCACATGGACGTGTTCTCAGTGGACGGCCAGGGCAGGATCAGCACACTGCAGGTGCTGGACAGAGAGACGCAGGAGTGGTACACCATGGCTGTGGAGGCGGTGGACTCCAGGAACCCGCCCAACACCGCTGTCACCACGGTATGCAGATCAGTTTCAGGAGGAGCCGTGCAGCAAACATGTAGTCCAAGTCATTTCTTCTTAAATCACAACCTTCAAATCCACAGCGTACATGACACAAAGCTATGTAGAAAATGTCGGCCTCCTACTGTGTGAAAAGTAATCACATTGACTTACTGAGGACTTACTCATCCTCTCTGTTCCTCCAGGTGACGGTGCAGGTGGCTGATGTGAACGAGCCTCCAGAGTTCAGCAGCACAAGCTACTCTGCCAAGATCTTCAGCATCGCACCCTACAAATATTCTGTAGTGCAAGTGAAGGTAGGTAACTTATGGGTGGAAACTCACTGATGAACAGCTGCAGCTCTTGCGTATCAGAGGACTATGCGCACCATTCCTCATGCTCCTGAAACTTATCTCTTCAAGCTTTATCTTTAGTCTACCTTCCTCTCTATCTATCCTATCTATCCCTATTTTCTATTTAAAAAAAAACTATACACTAGTTTAGCACTTAAGTCAGTATTTTACTGACCTCTTGTAGTACTTTTCAATAACTGTTAGCATTGTGATGCACTTATTTTGAAGTCGCTCTGGGTAAGAACGTCTGCTAAATGATGTAATGAGTGGATTTAACAGTTGTCATTGCAGTGGTGACAAGGTTAAAACTATAATTGCAGACTACGAAAAATCAGTGAAAATAATCACATTGACTATAGTAAGAGAACAGCATGAGACCTTGGCCATGTGTGCCTCTCTCTCCGTGCCTCATCTGTCTCCCGCCAGGCCACAGACCCGGACATCGGGGAGAACGGGGAGCTGCAGTACAGCCTGGGGGAGGCCAGCTCGCTGTTCGATGTGGAGCCCTCTACGGGGCAGGTGTACGTCGTGTCCGTGGAGGGCGTGAAGGGGCAGGTGTCACTGCTGGTGAAGGCCACAGACTCCCAGGGGCTTTCTGCCACAGTGGAAGTGCAGGTTAGCAGAGATGACCATACCAATGGCCAGACCAAACTGTCAGGCAGACCTTTAGAAAGGTCACAGTGCCTGTCCTGACCACAGTCTGTTAGATGATTAGAATTGCTAGGTGCTTCCACAGTTTTAAATGTGACAACAGCACAGGACTTGGCTACTTTGTCACATATACTAAATGTCAAATGTAACAGTACATTATTATTAGCTCCTGTATATGATGTATATGTCCTATGTGATATTTATGTAAGGCTACTGTGGCTGTAGTTAAGTAGCAGTCTACTAACAGTGAAGATGGCAGGCTGAAGTGCTCACCTGTGTGTGACGCTTCCAGGTGATGATCCAGGACAGCACAGGCAGTGATGCCGTGGTGATGTCCCTTAACCAGCCTGTCAACATTGTGGAAAGGCTGGTTCCTCAGATGGAGCGGTAATACAGCAATACAGCTAAAGTCGTAATCGAAGTCATACAGCTAAAATGTATGGGAAAGCATCTCTACTTCTATTGTGTGCATTCGGTAAGCTCCCATAGTCAGTTTCTTTGTTTGTCATTTTTCACGGTGCACCTCAGGTCTCTGGGGCAGGCGTTGGGCTGGACGGTCCAGGTCATTAGTGTCAGGAGTAGCAACAGCTTCAGCAGCAGAGTCAGGTCCTACAGGGACAGTGTGAAGACATACATCACCTTCATCGCTATGGATGGCAGCAGCACCATTGTCCCCTCTGACCAAGTCAAAAGGTAACGCACATCCCAGCCAACCTGTCCATTCAGCACAACACCACTGTACACCTTGGCTCAACGACACTAACTCTGTCCAGGTCTACAAGGAACCTATGGGTAGTGATGGATGACCAGCTAAACTTCAGTGACGACATCTTGATGACTGCCAGATTATGCAGATTTGGCCTATCAATAAAATCAGGAAAATCAGACTCTACCTATCTGAATATGCTGCACAGCTCCTTGTCCAGGCTCTTGCTATCTCAAGGCTGGACTGCTGCAATGCTCTCTGCCTACCTGCATTAATCATTAAGCCTCTGCAGCTAATACAGAATGTGGCACACATCTGGGGCCATATGTATCAATCTTTGTGTACATAAAACCATGCGTACGCACAATCAAACGATTTGCATATGGAGGTTTTCCGTCAGAGTTGTCAAACACCACGTACGCCTGATTGTCTTCATAAATCTGAGCGTAAATCAAATAAGCGTGACAGTATGTGCACATGAACGCGCTTAACGTCCACTCCCATAATTGTTCTTATACGGACTGAGACACGCCCTTAATTCGTCGAATTAACATATAAAGATCCCAGGTAAATATGAGTGAAATGCAGAGACTGATGTTGGGGAACAATGGCAGGACGCAAAAAAAAAAAAAAACTATTCGGTCACGGAGATAGAAGTGATGGTTGATGAGGTGGAGAGGAGAAAAAATATCCTTTTTGGAGGCCGCATTTCAAATCAATGGAAAAATGCGGAGTGGCTCAAAGTGGTGACTGCAATGAATGCAGTTTCACCAGAGGTGCGTACGGTGGAGGAGAAGAAAAAGAAGTGGTCGGATTTTAAACCTGAGTGTCCTCGCACCATTTAAGGAATCGGAGCACTCGGAACATAGGTTGACAAGACGCACAATAGAATTTATGAACAATTCTAACCACTGAGAGATGACTGCTAAAATCAACAAAATAATAGCCAACAGTGTCAGGGTCATTAAGTAAAGAAACAAAGATAATCATATCGTTTTTTTCTGTCTTTCTGCTCATGCCATGCAGCTCTCTCGCTCTCTCTCTCTCCCTCTCTCTCGTTGACCGAGTTGTGTTGTTTCCAATGAGTATTCTGACGTTTCCAATATTTTTGTTGTTTATGCTATTTTTCTATAGGGTACATAAAACTTAAACTTCAACCCCCTCTTGCCCCCTCGTGGCGCCGGGTGCGGACACACTGGTCCTGTGTGCGCTTATGCGTTTTTTGGCCTCTCTTTTAATACTGGCTTCACCACTGCTGTGAAATAAATGTATTATTTGATTTTGAAACAGTAGTCTTGTGTTGTTTTTTAGCCTTTCAGAGGCTATTGCATGGTTAAATCAATGTCATTAAACCTACCACCAGACCAATTTTAGGTGGTGACCTGGCAATCTGCCCCAAATATTCCTATTTCATATAATGGCCATGGCGCACAAATGCATGGAAAAGGTAAGGTAGGGAATTGTTCGCATCTAGTCAAAACGCCACTATATTGCCACCCGCAGGATGAAAAATAATGCAGAAATAGGCAACAGCAGGATGATAATCTACTGTTTTACTATATAAAAAGATTTGCCCCCTCGCCATTTTTAACTGCCCCCTCAGTCACTTCATCCTGGTGCCAGGACCTGGCGCGATAACACTCATCAATGATTGACACAAGACCCATTTACTTGCATCACCGGTAGTTCCTCTTGGTGTCGCCAATCTGCAAATTACAAATTTTATGCGTACGCCACCTCGAGACCATGCGTAGAGGTCTGCATGTTTTCCCGGGAAGTATCTTTTGATAAATACCATTTTATGTGTAGACAAGTGCTCAGCACAATTTTAGTGCGTACACACCGTTGATACATGTGGCCCCTGGTCTTTAACCCTTTCACACGTGACTTATTTTATGCTATGTAGCACGCGTGTTACGTTACATGGTTCGTTATGTTTTCAGCAGCTTTATTAAGCTTCTCATAGTTTTCACCACTATACTTTGTGCTATACTTTGTAACGTTAAATCGCTGTTTCCTCCTAGCTAACATTAGCTAGACTTTTTTCAATCTAGTGTTCTAATCACACCGGTTTGAGCGTACGTGCAAAAGGGCTAATGAACTGAAGAGGGCCCATGTTACAACTCTCTTTCACTCCACTGGCTCCCTGTAGCTGCCTGCATCAAGTTCAAGGCCTTGATGCTTGCATTCAGAACATCCAACAAACTGCACCTACCTCAATACTACAAGTCTATGTTCTCTCCCAACCACTACGCAACTGCTACTGAATAGTGTTTGGTGGTCCCATCTCATCATGGCAAAAATACCCTCTCCAGAACCTTCTCCACCGTCCCCCAATGATGGAACGAACCTCCACATTTGATCCAGTCTGCTGAGTCCCTCACTTCAACAAAAATCTGAAGACACAGCTCTTCCGTGCTCACCTGAACACCTGAAACGCTCCTCCTCCTTACCTGAAGCAACTTCTTATATTGTAAACTTTGTTTTCCATAAAAAAATTACTCTATGGTTTCATGCACTTTTATCTCTACCAACTTTGTACCTTGTCTGACCAACTAATGAGACTTGGTAGGCTTCTTATATTGCTGACTCCTTTTGTTTGTGTTTGTGTTTGTGCCTCACTTGTAAGTCGCTTTGGATGATGCAATAGAATGAATGTAAATGTTAATGTAAATGTAAACAGCAGTCCCTCCAGTTGACCAGCTGCTGGATGTGTAGTCTACAATTTGTGGATAAATGAGGTCATGAGGCCTGCCTGTGTTGCCCACAGCAAGCTGCAGAGTGACAGAGAGGAGGTGAAGGCCCAGCTGGAGACTGTCTTCGGGAAGGGAGTGGATTATGGAATAGAGGACGGCCCTGGTGCTGGAAGCCCCTCCAATCAGACAGTCAGCATCATTCTGGGTGTGCTGCTGGCACTAAGCATCATGGGAATTGTGGTGCTGGCTGTGGTTACAGTGGTCAGGTAAATGTGCATCAGAACACAACTCAACATTATAAATGAGACAAAATTGGTCATCAGAGGCCAGACTGTTAATTTCCACAAATAATCCTAACCCTAAATAGTTAGGTATGTCACCATAACCTTACCATATGATGACAACTAATGAAGGATTTTATCTGCATTTACTTCCAGGAATAGAAAACTGAAAATGACTGAGGGTCTAGAGTTCCAGACTATCCGAGAGGTATGCTTAGAGCTGTTGTGTATGGCATAGGGTCATTGCTTCATTTGCTCTTTTGTTCAGAAATTTTCATACATAAAGTGTATTGATGTACCACCTTTATTTTCACATTTTAGAACAACAGGAAAGACTCAATGGAAGTACCACCAACTTTGTTGTAGGGGATATGGACACATATTTGCCACCAAAACCAGGTTTATTGAGTCTTCCCAAAAAATGATTGTGTCATGGATTGCTCCCTCCATCAGTAAGGAGACAATGCTTCAACCCTTATCAAAAATAAAACAACAATAAATTTAAAAAGGGAATAATACACTGCTTTTGATTCAAGACAAGCACAAACATCATGGCACAGTAAAATAATGTATTAATAAGTAAGACCTCTGAGGTGCCTGTAAATACAGAAGGAAATATTCCAACAGGGGGTAGAGTGAACCAGCGATTCTCAGGTCTTTGCCACGCATATAAGTGTCTACATGGGCTCCCATCGTACAATCAGATTGCGCAGCAATTGGATGCACTAGTTTTCTTCCAGTGACTGAACTGTATGCCCATGTGGGGTATAATTCTGCTAGCTCTGGAAGGGGAAGACTCCTGGACCTCCGGTGCATCCTGAACTCACCTACAGCTCTGGATGGCCAAGCTATTTACAACACACTCTTTTATGAATCCACTTTTCATTGGTTCAGCAAGTCCCTCGACAAGGGGGACGACAGAATCTTGGAGAAGGAAATGCCCAACACAAAGTTGGAGGCTGTCAGTAAAGACAGCTGTCTCATCGAATGTGTTCACAACAATTCTACCTGGCAGTTTACTGATGCAGCACTTTATTTTACATTGCAAGGACAACAGGAAATCACGATGGAATTAGTTGGAGGTTGTCAATGAAGACAACTCTTTCAGATCTGAAGATCAGGTTTATTACAAAGACTTGCCCAGTATGACAATGTGTGACTGTATATGAAGCCAGAAACACCATCTGGTAAGTGACAGACCTGCATGCTGTGTTTGCTTCCTCTGATGTGCACACCATAAAACTCCAGGAGCAATTTGTAAAGGGACCCAAAGACACTCGGGTGATGGATGTCCAAACACAAAGTCTCCTGGTGACAAGCCCGGAAGCCTCTGGTAGAAGACAGACTGTGGCCTCCCTAGTAGGTCCACAGCAAATGAGCCGCCATTTCCTCATACCCAGAGTTTACTGGAGATTCTCAACAACTTTGTCAGTATTGTTGTTTATGATTCCCATTGTTCAGTCAGATCACTGATTTCATCTTGTATGAGATGTGTTCTGACATGATGCTTGATTTATACAACAATATTTTCTTTCCCTTAAAATTACTTTATGAGACTGATAAGATTAATTTACAAATAATTAAGTTAAACTAAAGTCAAAATCAGAAAACATGGACATTCAAACTTGTACACATCAAATTGAGGCACCCATGGGGACCAAAATGTCAGACTGGAGGCTGGTTATGATCTCCTGTAGTTTGTCTGTGACGACAACAGCTACCTGAAAGGACATTAAAAGACCTTCCACGGGTAATATCAGAACTTTCTTCAAAACTTTTTCATTTTGTTTTGTCAGACAACAACACTAATAATTTATTCATTTATTCATTTCTTGCTTGTCATTGTCTGTTTCTTTAGCTGTTATAATTTATTTCAACCTGGAACAAGGAAATGTTTGTCTGTGTTCTGTTGTTAATAAACTTGTTTTATGATTTAATATTGATTGACTGTGTTTAAAATGACAAATTATTTCTAATTGGCTTAAAAGACATTTATTTTAATTTTTATATTTGTTGAATGTTAACTGTCCTCACCAAATAACCAGTCCCTCTAAGTGGATGGTGATATTCCCTACATAGACAGTGCCCTGTCTGAGGATAGGCATGTTTGCTACACTGTGAAACAGTCTTGATTGAAACATAAAAAATGGTGAGAATTATTTTCACATTTCTAGCCTTCCACACCATCCAACTGTCATATCAACCCACCAATGATATTATTCCATTGATATCTGTGTATTATCTGTACCTTTTTGATACAAGCAGCATAAAAGCACAGATAATGCTGAACATACCTGTAAATCAGTCTTTGATGTTGAACTAAATTTGACCATTCTCCATTTCTTTTCAAAAGACCTAAGTACAAATTCTCAATCAGGATTAAAAACTATTTAGATGGTAGCACTCTGTGTAGATACATCTTTGCCTAGTTGTCTGCTTTTGTATATGCATATGTATTTTTTCTTTCTTTTTTACTCACATTTTGTACCATAATCATGTCAACATCAGACATTTCGCTTTCAGGCGACCCAAAATGAGATGTCTCATCCCCAAGGTGTTTTATCAGCATTGTTAATACATTTCTAATAAAATCCACCAGTTGTCCTCTCTGCAGCTTTGTGGTGGACTTATAGGATTCTTCTTCTTTGCAGCCCCTGTGATACAAAAGAAGGGTGTCCAATCTTGCTTTTTTGGCGGGCAGCAAACCTCTACATCCCACCTCACAGGGAGCAACTGATGATGGAGCCCCTCCTTGAACCTCCTTACCAATTTGTCCTCAGGACTTGCTTTTTGGCCTCTTCATTCGTTCCTCCCAGGGGACTGTCAACTCCAAACAAGGACCTGTTTAAAAGAAGCATTATGTCTGCACCACATCTGGCCTCAAGGAGGTTGGTGTCACGTATTTTGCCAGGCTGAGCTGCCTGCCCAAGTCAATGTGTAACAGTTCCCAGTCTGATGCCGATTGACAGCAGGCTGGCAGATGGGTCAGTAAAGGACCAAAATAATTCTCTCCAGCCCTGCAAAAAGGATATTATTCTCCGAGTTATAACATGTTTGTTGTTGACCACTGCACTGGAGATGGCCTCAGCCACTGATTTCAGTACCTGGTTTTGTTTTTTATTTGCTCCCATGTCAAGGGCTGTTGGGCAGCTGCTCAAAATGTGTGTCAAGTGCCCTTTCTGGGGCAGAGGACATGTTGTCAAAGTCACTCTTGCCCCAGACATGAAGTTAGCTGGGCTTTCGTCAAAGACAGCTTCATTCATGAAACTTTATACGTTGTGGTTCTGCCTGCCAGATGTCATTCCAGGTCAGCTGGATCTGCCTGAGGCTCCTTCCCACCTCATCCACGCTCCTTGCTGCCACATGCTCATCCATCCTGCTGGTCCTCAGCTCCTCAACACCTGCCTGCACCTCCTCCAAGACTAGGTGCGCCTGTCCTTGCTGTGGGCCTTGTCATCAGATTAAATTATTTTCAGTTTTAAGATGTTTTCAGTGTTCAGTTGTTGGTTCCATTATCTATTTCTCACTTTAGGTAAAAAATAGTGAAGTTATTCATTGGCACATATCACTAATTTGTTCTCATTGTGTTCCAAACTCACAAGTATCAAGCAGCATTCCCAATGTCAGAATATTATAAGAACTGCAAAATAGTCACTTTAGGTCTTGCTGGATGAGTCTTATCAGAGATGTTCCACAGAAGGGTAGGTATTGTACCGTGGCCTTTGCAATGACCCGGGCATGGAGAAGAGGGTTGCTGGCAGGGGATTGCCTACAGAAGATATTAATAAACAATCCAACACAAAAGTTGAGAATACTGGAAAGGTAAGTCTATTGATGTGTTACCTTTATTTCACATTTTAGGTCACCAAGAGAAACTCAATGGATAAACTAAACAATAAATGAAACATATTTGAACACAACAATGCATAACTCTTTTATAAACAGATCTGTCCTCTCACAACACAAGGTGCCAACTGAATGAACTGGGATAACTAGCTCTGGAAGGAGAAGACACCTGGACCTCCAGTGCACCTGGACTCACTTGACAGCTGGGTAAAAACTCTATAATCATGCTCCATCATGATTCCACACATTGGAGAAACAAGTCACTCAACAATGCATTGTTCTATCATTCCTCTGCTAAAGGAGAAAAGTTCTGAAACATACCCAATAACTAATATTCTGCAACATATTTTTATGACATATTGACTTCTTAGTTGAGTACCAATTTAAGCCAACACAGAAATTGCTCACAAATTTTAGTTACATTTAACATAAAGAAAACTATTTTTTCTAATTTGTCTCACTTTCCATTTAATCAAAATTTGATACACATCTTGTTTTAGGTTAATTTAATGACAATTTCTGTACAGATGCAAGGAAACAGTCAATGAATATTTGCATTTGTTCATGGGAAGGGGTGCTAAAATTTCAAACCTTAAGTTCTTAAAGGCATTTTCATTAAAATTTGAAATTAAAGCAAAATATTTTTCTGACATGTGACTGACTTTTAGTTGATTAGCAATTTTAAAAAAACACAGATTTTGAGAGCAAAAAAGGCACTGGTAACAAAGCTTAAAATATTTTCTGAAATTGCTCGAAAGATTTCTTCTGACATCAAAATTTAAAGTGCCCTTGTTTTTATGTTATCATCAATTACACCGTCAAACTGTTCAAATGCCATGTGGAATATAGAATGAATTTGTATTTCACACAAACTGAATAGAAAAAAAGTGACAATTAAACATAATTTCATTACAAACATTTTCATTGCAAGTAATTAAAAAATAAAATTTGGACTTTCTGTAATGTGATTGAAATTTTCTAAATATTTTCAAAGAGTTGTCAATACTGTCAAACTCTCAAAAATGTGCCTTAAAAATATTTCTAAGGATATATTGTCACTTTGGAAAAGTTATACTGTACAGTCTTGGCACTAGAAAAGTGAAACTCAAAAACCTAAATTGCATATTCAAAATAAATTGGTAATAAGTAATATATGTGGACAAAATGTTAAAATAAATATTAATGTATTATAGTTTTGCTTTAAGGAAATAAAGGACTGTTGATGAAAATAATAGCTGTCCTTCACAATTTTCATTTAACATCTAAAATGAAATTTGAAATGAATGGTATGTTTTATGGAAATGGTCAATAAGTGTTTGAAAATAACCTCAGGAAAAGTTGCTTCATGTACCGAGCATCAACTGGTTACTGGCCCAAAAAGCCTGATTTATAAGAACTTGATAAGCCGAACCAAACACTTTCACTTGGGTTGATTTCCCTCCATGGACAACTGAAGGTGCCTTTACAAGGCCTTCCTTACTGAGATGTATTGTGATGCATGATATCCTTCCATCCACTCTAAACAATTTCTTACAAGCTGTTTAGCTGTCTCAAATACAGCCACAGGTATGACCTGTTGATCATTCAGGACTCATTCTAATGGAATGTAACATATTTAAGGTTTATTTGTTTTTTGTCATTAGGTATCATCTGAATTAAAATGTATGCTTGTAAATCAGGACTTTGTTGCAGATGTTATGTTGTCTTACCTCAAAGCAGTTTCATTTGTGAAATAGAAAGAATGCAGTGCCTAGTGTTGACACTGCATGGCAATGATTTCTTTTTTTTTGACCTGGAACAAGGAAGTGATAGGCTTTATCTTGAATGACAAGGCGGTTTTACATATAGTACATACATATACATATTTTAATTTATTAAATCCATACATGAAATTGATTTACAATCATATATTAATTTATTAAATAAATAAATAAATAATAAATTACACTGTCCTCTTATTTACCTGTCTTTTAGGCATAAACCTAAGTAATCTGTGCATATCCAATTCTGAACAGTGAAAAAAGCACAAAACTGCCTTTCTATTAGTGAACGTCCATATATATATTGGCAAAATATATGTCAAAGGCACTCAAACAGCAGGAACAATAATGAGGTCTCTGACTTGCACAGAGATCAGTGGTTGATACATTTGCTCCTTCTTCAGGCATCCAAGAGACACTGGAGTGATATTGTCACATGTAAATAAATTTCGTGGGCAGATGGAAAAAGTAAGACTGTGAAATTTGATCAGGTCATGCTGCCATTTCTTTGAAAAGATTTCCTGGAGAATTTTAATGACCAAAGGGATCTAAGGTCATGATTTAATATCTGATTGATGGTAAAATGACGGCAATTGTACTTCCACGGATGCCCATTGTTTATTTTATTACATAAATATGGCCACAATCAGCCACAACTCCACCATCAGTGTCACATGACATGTATGACTATCTGGGGATAGTGTCCCAATCTCATGCAACACTTTGGGTTGGATGTGACATTTACTTTTACATAACACACACTGTAAGATATGATACTATGTTATGTATCATGTACAGTGTCAGATGAATTCTTAATGCAGCTATTATTCTAATTGTGGAATTGTTCATTTTTCCTCATTTAACCCCAGTTCTCTGGTGTTAAATATGTCCAGAACTTCAGCTCTGTTCCTTGTATCACTGTATCTTGTTAGATTTACTTCAGTTGTGGTTGGATATCAATCATGAATGCACTCAGTGTTAAAGATGTTCTGTTACTGTAGATAGATGTGGATTGTTAGCCTGTACCTTGTACCTGTTTATCTCTGGAGTAGAGGCTATAACAGCAAAGAAGTCATAAAATCAAGAGATGTGTGGCTGTAAAATCAAACGAGGTGTGTCTTTTCCAGCATTCCAACCCCCAACCCGATTGGGAGATTGACAGTCAGCCATTTGTCATACATGTGGACTAGGACAGCTCTACTATCGCTGGGAACTATGAATTCCATCTTTTTTCTCATTCTTTTAGGCTGCTATTTTTTCCAAAATATCAAAGGAAATCCTGTTGGTAAGTAGAATTATAGTTTGTTATTTTTATGTAGGATTTTTAACGGCAGTTTATAGATTTGTTAACACGTGAAAGTTATTTCAGGTTAAGAACTCACAAACCAACAAACAGCCACAAGTCACATTGTACAAGTACACTTGACAGGTTAGAAAATTTTCTTGTAGGCTGAATTTACAGAAGTGACTGTATCTCTCAGTCTCTAACGCTAAAGATGAACTAAAGAATGAGAGACAAAGTTATTGCTGTGTGAGACAAACAAATTCTTAACAAATGTAATTAATAAAAGAGTTGTTACAAAGACATACCATCAGCCGAAAACACTCATCGGGGTGAGATACATAGCACTGAAGTGTCTTTAACCACAATTAATAGTCGCTCTCAGCTTTCTATATTTAAGATTCCACCCACTGACAATCTCAGATCCTTAGCAGTTTCAAAGACTTTAGAACCAACAACCAAATAAAAAAGCAGAAAATGTGCTTCACTCACTAGAGTTGTGACTAATATGTAGTGTTAAAAAATCTTTTATTTAATATTTTGTGTTTGTACTCCAACTGGTTGTAAACTTATTCAAAATTGGAAAGCTGGAAAAAGCAACATTGTCATAAAGGAAAACTCTATAGGATCACAGTAAATAATGTCTCTCTTGACTCAATAAAAATTAGAAATCACAAAGGTAGAATTTCATTCAGTATATTCATCTTAAGATAATGAAAACAACTAAGAAGTTAATACCGCTGTGTCTGTGGGAGCTGTAATCATTTGTACATAAATGTAAATTTGCAGGTCAAGTCTGCCATTAGCACCAAAGAGAACTGAAATGAGATCAGGGGTGTAGGGATAATAAATTCATGGCCAACCCATGCAAAGTTGTCACTGCATAACCTCATACACATTTTGAGAAGCCTTACCTGGCTTTCTACAGAAGCTAAAAAAAAAAAACCCTCTGCCTACAACTAATTGGTTAATTTCTCTTAAACGTATTTCACATTGGTGGTTGTTGAGGCAAAGAAATCTGTTTTAGAGTCATGCTGAATGTTTGTTTTACATTGCCCATACTCTGACAATGTCAGCAGCTGACTTACTCAATTTAGAATTTTATTCATTGTCAAACATGAAAGCAAGGAATGAACATGTCATCAACATTTCAACACCTGTAGCAGTAAGAGCCAGTCTATTAGTACATCGGCTGATGCCATTCTTCCAACTCAGCAATGACACATTGGGTAATTAGTACAAGTTACATCAGATAATCCTCTCATCAGATAAATTCTCTTACTTTGAAAGTTGCTCTGAGTAAGAATCGGTTGAATCCTAAAATGTAAATGTAATTGCATTTTGAATAACACTTGATTTGATCAACACAGCAAAACATTAACACAGATACAGCATCAATGGTAATTAGTATACATTAATGCTGATTCAATTCTACATGATTGTACATCATGCCACTTAGTGGACAACAAAAAGGGCTGTGACGAGAGTAGCCTAATCCTATGAACACACAACGCTAGAGACTGAGTTCATCATCTTAAGATGTCTTCATAAATTATTCTACATTCTTCATTCAAATGACAAATTGCGTCTCCCTGTTACAATTAGCCACAAACATATGAAGAAATACTCAGGCTTTCTGTACAATAAATCATATATGCAAATATACACATACTTGTACTGATATCTCAGTGTCCCAAAGGAGCATTACATCCCAGATTTCACTTTTTGTGACATATGAACTAGAAGGTAATGTGATCCTAGTGTGGATAATGTTCAATTTCAGACCCCATAGGGACTTTCCTGAGACTTTTCTGCCATGAGGCATTGAATTGCCTCGCTAGGATAGAGCACCACAGTAATGATTTGTCACATTAGGCACATTTCAACAAATACATTTTAATGTATATTCAAATTCAAACTCATAACTTTTTTTTCAGATTGTTCTGATCATTGGGGTTCTGTGAGAGCACCATAATAATGATTTGGTACATTTGAGCATGCCTTTCTGGTTTCAACAAATTCAGAATGACTCTTGCATGGGGTTAATTCTAAATAATCATAAGTAGATGGAGTTTGATTAGTCACTCAGTTCATCTTTGGGTAACTGAAATTCTACTGCCCTGTTAGATTGTAACTTTCTTTTAGATTTATAATGGCATTTTTCCCTGTATCGCAGGTACCTCAGTTATAAACTGTCAGAGTGGGAGTAACATGGAAGTGGGAGCTGTAGATGAAGGATATAATGGTAACATCTTTATTTTCACAACATGTTCCATTTCCCAGTTCTCTCCATTCACTTTCCTGTCTCAACTAAAGATCAGTCATTCATTATCTAACACTGTACCCAGGCTTGGACTGGATTTGATTGGCTATGTCCTTTCTTTTCCCTCTGAAGCACTGCATGTGGGCTTATAGACACTGTATATCAAATAACTGCTTTTGACTGCTGTGTGAATGTTTCATCAACATTATGATGTTCATGTAAAACATGGAAATATGTGTCCAGTTGTTATAGGCAGTTTAAATGGAAAAGGATTTGATTATGCTGAAAGAGCAACACTCATACCATAACCTTAACTCTTAAGAGTCACTGGCAAATCAGTGTTCACACTATGTGCCATGAATACTGTTGGCAGTCATATAATGGCTGGTATATCAGAATGTTAATTGAATGAGGAAGTGAATATGTTTTACTGATGCCGGACAGGACCTGTGGAAGAATTAACTGGGATTCCATCAGGCATCGATGTGCAACTAGTGGACTATCTCTTTCCTTCCCACCTTCAATTTTTGAGTTTGATACAAGGAAACAACAATGCAACTGTGGTCACCAAAAAGGAATTGGATGCGGATGCTTTAAAATCAGTAAGTAATTCTGACTTCTGAAAGCAACATTAATTGATCTGTATTTCTGCAATTTGTTCACCTGCTTGTGTGAAAGCACAAAAGCTGCTGATTGCTTCAATAATTGTGAATAATCCTAATATTATGAAATTTATTGATTTGTGTCATTCAGTACAATTTGTCTGAACCTAGTCTTGTTAAAAAAACAGCGATTCCATCCCATAATAACAAAATTTTGTTCCAAAGGTGGACTTTAGGCTGTTAAAACTGATAGAGCAAAAGGAAATCTATCGAGTGTTTTCACAGTCATCCTTCTGTAATGCAGCTAATATGTAACTGTATTTGTGGGGAAGAGAAGTGTGCATTGGAAATCTTTGTTGCTTGTGTTTCCTCTTCTTTGAAAATCTCTATGTGCCTTTCCGCATGTAATGGTTTTGATTTAACTTGTGATGCACATGCAAGCAACTGTAAAAACATCTATAAAAGTGTGTGAAACAATGTATGTGCATAGATATATACACATAGCCTAGTAAGACAAAGTACTATCTATATATAAGCCTTGCACTTGAATTAGGAAAACTTACTTTATGTCTGCAATGTAAAACATTCGTATTTGTCTTCATTTCTATCTAGACTGGCGGTGTACTATATTATGCTGTCATGTGCTTGGGTAAAAAAGTAAGTAAAATTACTGAAACATCTACTAGGAAGATCTATTCAGAATGGAAATTTCTTTAATTTTTAATAGTGTTTATTTATGTTATTTACCCTTTATCTCTCTCCAGCTAAACAACACAAGGACACTTCAAATCAATGACTTAAATGACAACCCACCAATTTTTACTGCCGACACGTACAATGAAACAATATCTGAGGTAATGCTGAACCTATCTAGAGTGTAACAATATAGCCTAATGCCCTAATCTATTGGGTCCTGTACATTGAAAGATTATCCATTGGCAATTCAATTATATATGTCTATGGTGTTCCATGTCTCCAATTATATTTATTATGTGTTCAAAATAAGTGTTCTTCACCACCTGACTTATGGCTTGTACTGTACCTGGTTGGCTGTGTCCTCACTACATGCCCTCATTTTTAAACCGTTTGTTGTTTTCCTGCTCAGGCTCTGGGAGTGGGCTCTTCAGTAGTCAGGGTGCAGGCTGATGATGCAGATGCCACTGTTGAAAATAACAGGATTCATTATTCCATACTGGTGAGTCAGGCTTTCATCTTGGGTATAACTTGAACTAGTACTGTGTGTGTGTGTGTGTGTGTGTGTGTGTGTGTGTGTGTGTGTGTGTGTGTGTGTGTGTGTGTGTGTGTGTGTGTGTGTGCATCTGCTTCAAAACAACACCTGATCTCAGGGGACCATTAGTTCAACATAATTTCTTAATGCGATTGCTGTGATTTGAAATGACCAATAATCAACAAAGCATGCAAACGAGATTTATTTTTTATAATGTTCCTTTCATTGAAATGGTACTGTTTACATGAAAAAGCTGATCAAACAAGAAACTACATAACTGGGGTAATAATAATTGGGGTAATTTATTTGTAATTCCAATATGAACATTGCATGTAATGTAAAATTATGATCGATCACAGAATTGTACTGTCTGTCATAGAAAACACTGTCACAGGAAACAATCAAAAGCAATCTAATTGAGGAACATGTAATGTATTGTCTTTTTATCATAATTGCCAAAATATAAAATGAGAGTGAGAATATAATGTCTGCTAAATGAACGTAACATAACATAGTGTAACCCAAATGTAATTTAACCCAAACTAGTCAAACTTGCGCTAGCTAAGGCTAATGATGAATTGATGCTGAAACTGACATCATTGCCTTATTTTCTCCTTATACTTGACAGCCCCCAGTCCCCAGTGAATTTGAGATGAGAAATGACGGGACTGTCATTTTAAAGCAACGCCTGAACTACAACACAGCCAATACCTTCAGTTTCACAGTGGAAGCCCGGGTATGTGATGTTATAGTTATGGCATCACAACTCCTGTGCTCCTGTGTTTTAAGCTACTGCAGGCATTAGCCAGTACAGTATAACCAATCCCTTCATTTTTGTAAAACAATTGACTTCCACCTTTATGGTGCAGCATACTTAATGGGTGGTGTACTTTTTCATAACCTTTAGGAGTGTGATTGTTGGTATCACACTCCTAGAGGTTACAGTAAATACCCTGATGTATAAAAAATATATGTTAAACGCGACCTATGTAAATCACCATGGATAAGGAAATATATAACATTGAAAAAAAAATGTAGTGTTGTAATAAACTGTCTGTGTACTTTATCTTTACTTAATTAGAAATTTTTCTTATTTAAAGGATGATGGGGGAAAAAGAGACACAGCATTTGTGACAATTACAATAGAAGACTTTGACAACATGAATCCTTATTTTAGTCACAATCTGTATACCGGTGTTATTCGGGAAGACCAGGTGAGTTTTACGCATTTCAAAATGCCACAAGAAATCTGAATTAAAGACATTTTCCTGTATTTGAAATTTCACCTGCTTCACAAAACCAATTGTTTTTACACTGTTTTTCTCCCCTAAGACGGGACCGTTCCTCAACATTCTACCTGAGGCGATACAGGCCAAAGATGGGGACACTGGGATCAACCAGCCCGTTGTCTACAACATCAGTGCAGGTATTTTCCAGCCTTCCTCATACTGTTGGCTGTCAACCTCGAGCTTCAGAAAAGTGATTCAAATTCTGTATGTTCCATGTGGGATAATTGTCATGCTGTATTAAACAATAAATGCTTTATCCTAGATTGAATCACTGCTACAGTCATCCTGCACTCTGATGTCTTACATTATAACCCAAATTTGTGCGTGTGTGTGTGTGTGTGTGTGTGTGTGTGTGTGTGTGTGTGTGTGTGTAACTCACAGTCTCCCCAGGCAAATACATGAGGCACTTCACCATTGATGAAAACACTGGTGTCATTACTGTGTTGACACAACTGGACAGAGAGGAAGTTGGCATGGTGACTTTGAACATCAAGGTAATGTGTACTGGGGCTCATGCCAGACATTCTATAACAGATGGGGTTTGGAGAGAAAGAGATTTGGCTGCTTTGGGCTATCAAAACTGAAATGAATTTGAATAGTCTGAATGTTAAGCATGCCACATGCACTTTACATATATTAGCATCAAGGAATGACAGAAGCTTACACATGGTGCATTGATATTTCCTTGATTCCCTCTTTGTGTAAAACAGGCAGCCCAGACTGATGACAGCTTGAAGACAGCTGATGCAACAGTGTCTGTAAAAATCGAGGACGTGAACGACAACCCACCAGAGTTTGACAAAAACAGTTACTTCGCAACCATTCTGGAGAATTCCCCAACCGACTCCTTCATTCTAAGAGTCACAGTCACTGACCGAGATGAAGTACGCTTTTAAAATATCACAAATACAGTACATTTAGAATATCTGTTTACATGATTCACCTTCTGTCTGATTGAAATGGTTGAGTATTTATTACAGCTTAAAATTAGTATTTGTTTTATTTTCTGAGACTTCACTGGATTCTTCTAAACTCTACTCCCGCTCCTCAGGGTGGGTTCAATGGAACGTTACGAGTCATTCCAGAATCCGCACCTTTCTCAGTCACTCCTGACGGAATTCTGAAAGTGAAAAATTCTGGTGCTTTGGACAGAGAGAAGACCCCCAGCTTTAACTTCCAGGTCAGAATTGTGAGATGTTCTTTAATCCAGCTGATCTACACAGTAATAATTACAATGATTTACTGGGTTCATTACATGCTTCTTGATTTCTGTATATCCAACACATTTGAGTAATGAGGTTGCTCCCTGCACTTTCTCTTTGGTTTTGTTGTTGGAATTTAGATTGAAGCGAGAGAAAATGACTTACCTAACCGTATTGTATTGGCTGGCGTGAACATAACCCTCCGGGATGAAAATGACAACAGCCCTCAGTTTTCCAGCCCCAGGTATGAGGGGAAAATCTTCAAGAACCAAACAGTCGACATGCTGGTCACCAAGGTAAGAGCACAATATGTTACTTACTTGCTTGTTGATCATAGATCACCAATACTGAATTACTTCCAACAGCTGTCATACTCAAATAAGTGACACTCTTTAATAGACTCAAAACAGATAATGAGAGTTTTGAAATAAATGCAGCAACTATTATTATTAGCAGAAGTAGTACTAATAAGAATTATAATAGTAAAAATAATAATGATAATACACAGGTAATACATAGTTCCTTCTTGGAGATGACTAAGCCTATCACAGAGGAATGAAAAGTCTGAGATCAACAAAAAATTAAGTGATTTTGAAACACCTATCAAAATATACTTTATGTCTTTGAATAAAATGGAACTATGTATTTATTTACATGTAATAAGGGAGTAAGGAAAATATGGAAACAAAAATACATTCAGTCTCAAACCAACTTGAGGAACAGTAAAGGAAAGATGGGAATCATACACGCAGTTAGGGAGAAGAATCTTAAATGTGATTGCAAAGAGGGCCTCTGTAGACATGAGAGAGTATTAGAAAGCACTGCCTTCAGTTTGTGATGCAATACTCTTCAATATATTGCTGTCCCCTTTTGTGGGGGGAAATGCTCGTCTTTGGCAGACTTTATTATTGAATCAAATCATCTGAAAGTGATCTTAATATACAATTGGTAATTCTACAGTTAGTGGGGAAAAGGAGGGAAAAGTATTATGGGGGAAACGTGATCAACAGGGAGCTGTGTATGTGTGCTTGTATGGCATGTACAGGGACTGACACAGTTGTAATGGAAATCATACCTTGTAAACTACACTGTATGAGAACCCTGTCCCAACCTGTTCACAGGTGGAAGCTGTAGACCCAGATGAGGGTGATAATGGAGAAGTCAAGTATTCCATAGATGGGGGAAACCAGGATGGCTACTTTTCCATTAATGAAACCACAGGGGAGATCCAGCTGAGAAAACTACTTGTTCTCCAGAACAAAGTTCTTCATTTCTTCTTGTATGTGACTGCAAAAGATGGTGAGTCTTGTTTCATTTGATTGCTTTGTTGACTGCATCTGCATACTCAGGAATGCCATCGAGACAGGGCACTGCATGAGAATAAACACGTGATGGGATAGCATTATGGCTATATATGAGTGTGCGTCAGGAAAGTATAAACATATAGACTCCTGTATATCAGGGGGCCCTTACCATCTTCTCTCTCTCATAGGGGGACAGGTGTCCCGAGCCTCATCAGTCCTGGTGGACATCCTGGCGCCTGGAGACTCCAGGCCCCAATTCCTGATGCCCACTTACCATGGTAGCATCCAGGAGGAGAGGGATGCACCTGTGCAGATATTCAAGGTGAGACCTTCCACACAATATCTCCAAGAGCGGGGCATTCTGACACATGTCCCAGCAAACATTCTCAAACAATGCACACAGGCGATTTTAGACTCTTTTAAGGGGTGCTCAAGCACACCTAAATTTCTTCTCAGCACCCCTAAATTTTGTGGTGTAAAACTCATGTTACTTACTAGTAATTCATTAAAAGTATTATTGTTGTAAATTAAAATATCATATATAGAAAAATATTAATGTATTAATTGCTATCCAGTGAAATGAGTGATTTAGCAGGGGGGTTGAACACTTTTGCAAGGCACTGTATGCATGTCACATTCTCATTAGGGGCTGAGCCCCCCTAAAGGTCTGATCCTAGAATCGCCCCTGACAATGCATATGGATATTTTATGTCACGTCTCATAACATAATTGTGTGAACCAACATCCGTGGTATTGCCAGCATTGATAAGTGATAGCAACAATGGGGATGCTGTTTTTCATTTCTGTATTCTTTAGGTGGGCTTCCTGTCAGTGGCACCTGCAACCGATGTGACACTAGAGGTCCTGACTGAGGCAGACAAGTTCTCCATTGATTCTCAGGGTGTGTTTTCCACCCTGGTAAAACTGGACTATGAGACCCAGAAGAACTACTCTGTGCAGGTCTCCATCTCAGATGGCACCAATCATGATGAAGCCACCGTGGTGGTGGATGTGACCGACATCAATGACAACGACCCTGTGTTTCCATCCAGCTTGATCCAGGTCACGGCTGCAGAGGACACAACAGTTGGTAGCAACCTCACAGAGTTAGTAGCCACTGATCCAGATGACGGCTTCAATGGCAAGATCTCCTACTCAATGCTAGGAGGTGAGGGGAAATTCAGCATCGATCCCAAGTCAGGCGAGATCTCTCTGGCCAGGAAGCTGGACAGGGAGACACAATCCCAATTCAGCCTGGAAGTCATCGCTCAAGACCAAGGACAGCCTCCACGGGCTGCCACCGCCAGCGTGGTCATCAATGTGACTGACGTGAATGATAATGCCCCTGTGTTCTCCATGCCACAGTATGAGGTGGGAATCCTGGAGAATGCCACTGTTGGGCTAACGGTCCTTAAATTAAGTGCAGTGGATTTGGACCAGGGGACCAATGCAGAGGTGACCTACCGGATTGTTCAGCAGGATCCTCCCACAGAAACACCCGTCTTCATGCTGGATCCAGCATCTGGGGACCTTCGGCTGGGCCAGCCTCTGGACTTTGGGAGGGTGAAGGGATACACCTTGATTGTGGAGGCTTTGGATGGAGGAAGCCCTGCACTGAATGGAACTTGCTTGGTGCTGGTGCGGGTGCTGGATGTGAACAACAACGCGCCCCAGTTCAGCAGAGATAATTACAACATCGCTGCTTTCGAGAACCTGCCTGGTGGAACTGCACTAATAACACTGGAGGTCACTGATGAAGATGAGGTGAGCAAACAAGACTTGGTTCAGTAGTTCATTTTACTTTGTGGCAACACAGGGGCACACAGAGGATATGCTGTGAACAACAATCAGGAAATGCCTTGTTATTTCAGGTTTTGAAATCTGCATTGTTGATTGCTATCTATTATTAATAAATAATAGTCCATGAGAAGTGATTACCAGTAAAAAAAAAAAAAAAACAAAGACAAAATTTAGTACACTAAAGCTAATATCCATACCACAACCATATACCAGTCCATTCTTTTTAATGGTTAAGCATGACACTACTGTCCTGTTGTTTGCTGAGACATATAGTTTAACCCAACTGTGTAAATAATGTTTACTTGATTAATTGGTCTAATTGTTCATTTGTTCCTTCAGGCTGGGTTCTCAAATGGTCACTTCATTCTGAAGAGTGACATCTTTAGTATAAATAAACAAGGCACTGTGTTTCTGAACAATAATGCAACATTAGATAGAGAGGAACAAGCCAATTATGTTTTACAGGTAAGTCACTGATTCAGGATCATTAAGCGTTCATTTACATACTGTCATGCATTACACTACATGTCATGTATGATTGCAAAATGCAAAACAAAGCTGACCACTGACCATTGTAGTTAAGCTTTTACAATTTCAGTTGTGTAGACTTTCAGCCCTGTCAGGACAGTAAGTTATGTCTGAAGGCTGAATGAGTAAATAAGTTGTCACTTGCCATAAAAGGCTTTGAGAGTCTCCATGTGTGGACTGCCCTCAGTCAGTGCCTTTTAATGATGAATTTTCAGGTGGTGGCAGTCGACTCACCTACCGATGGGCTGAATGCTACAGCCCAGCTCAACATCACTGTCCTGGACATCAATGACAACAACCCACAGTTTGACACCATCCCAGACCCCATCCAAATCTCAGAGGGAAAGTATTCCCCCGAGTCCCCAGGGGAAGTCTGCCGCATTACTGCCACTGACCGTGACCAGGGTGATAACGGCAAGGTCATACTGTCCCTGACCTCCTCTGACAGCAACACACTGTTCCAGTTTCGAGAGGTGAGTCCCATCATCCTCTAGTCCAAAGCCAACATGTACTGTGAACCTCATAAAGATCTGATAGAAGAGCAGTTGCACAGAATTAGTTGATCCCATTTCAAATACAGCACTTAGTTTAACAGGTTAAGGTTGGGTGCTCGTTTCTAAGGTGTTTGGTGTTGTTATTCTGAAGGATGGAACACTACTGGCAGTGGCCCCCCTGGACCGAGAGAAGATGGATGCCTATACACTGATGATAGTAGCCTCTGATGATGGCACACCACAGAGGAAGGTACTGTTGCAGCAAGCGGGCTTACATGCCATTTATGCTGAACACTCACTGCTGTTACATAGGATCCATTTAAGCCTAGCAGAACAGAAAAACTACATTTGAGTTTCATTTCAAGGATTCTGGAATAGGAATATATTAAGCTGATGTGCCAGTAACAGTAAAACCTTACAATCTGATCATCTGTTCATTACTAATGGCTGTCTTATTTGCCATCATATTCCCATTTTTCTTAATAAGGCTTCTAGATATTGTCACCATATTAACAGAAAGGTTTCATAACACCAATAAAATATGGTTGCCTCAGCTTTTTTCCAGTAATACACCAAGATAAAATTCCTCCAAACCTTTATGGTATGTTTATCTAGCCTGTTGGTGAGAAGAGAGCAGAGATCATTGGGTTGGGCATAGTAGGTCTGAGGGCAAATCAACACACCTTTGTCTTACTGAGTTTCGATTCCTCTTGCTAGAACGTCACTGATATCACTGTCACAATCACGGATGTCAATGACAATGACCCTGAGTTCAGCCAGAAAACATACAGCCAGGATGTCCTGGTGAAGGACGCTAAGGAGGAGAACATTGTGTTGAAGCTGTCAGCCTCAGACAAAGACCTCGGCAACAACTCACTCATAACCTACAGGTGATTCATAGATGGAAATTTTGACATTATCTATCAAAAAGTGCCTGTTTCTCCAGGTGAGTTTTGTAATTCTGCCTCTCCTGCTCTCTGGTTGTTCAGTTTCTCTGTAGGCTCCACTCTACTTCACCTGAACAGTGAGACTGGCTTGATCACCCTGGCCTCTAATCTTTCAGACATCACAGAGGACACCTTGCTCAACCTCACTGCCTTAGCAAGTGACCATGGGCAGCCCCCACGCACTTCCACAGGTAAACAGGATCCATCCCTAAATTGAAGGGAGTCAGTGGGATGCACTGTGTGAGCACCAGTGTTGTGCATCAATGTGTTAAAAGAGCGCATTCATTGAACGTGCTCATTTTTTCAGTGAACGGTGAACTTGAACGTATCCGTTTGCAACTAAAGAACGTGAATTTGAGCTAGTTCAGGTTTGCGCGAGATTCGGAATCCTTGGATGTGTTAAAGTTACTGCTTGATGAATAAACACGGACGACGTTATTCCATACTTGAGATGTTTTCATTAGTGCAACTCATCAGATGGACAGCTTGACAGCTCGCAACCAACTGCCCATGTCCCGCGTAACAATCACTGCGCATGTGGACGTACACATAAAATAGTCCCTGGAGCAGCTCATTTAAAAAATGGAAGAAATGAACTGGGACTGTGAACTTGTTCAAAATTCAGAATTGTGAACTATGAACATGAACTTATTCATTTTAATCTGTGTGAACTGAACTTTGAGCTAGCTCTTCTGACGTGTGAACTTGCACAACACTGGTGAGCACTTAGTAGGGCACCACCACCTATCCGAGTGAACACCAGCACATATACACCAATATTACAGGGCAACTCATATGTGTGTAATATTCACATGATGTTGCTGATGTAAAAATGCACATGCATCTTCACACAACATTCCCGTGCTGAACAGCTGACGCTACGTTGGGCTGGCCTTGCTTAATGCTTGAATGGGAAACCTCCTGAGATAACTGTTTCTGTTGGAGTCCATTTCAGTGAGCCAACAGAGGGCAATGTTTCGTCTGGACCAAGTAAGTCTAAGGTCCCTACAGAAGGAGGCACTGTGTTAGAGGACATGCTGTCTTTTGGATGAGATATGAAACTGACATCCTGCCTCACTGTCAATATTTAAGAGATTTCCTTGCGCTTATTGAACCTGGTAAAATTCCTAACATGGCTCTCTCAATTTAGCAATCTAACTCAATCTTACAAACCCAATTCCCTTTTTTGGATTTTATAACCCCCTGTACTGCCCAGGTGACTTGTTTCCTCCAGGTCACCACTGTGTTATTACTGAGTTCTCAGTTAGTTAAATAAAGGTTAAATAAATACATAATTTGTTATTTATTGAAAGGCAATGTCAAAAAACTGTTGATAAAAACAGAATTATAAAATTTTGACATTAGACAATGACATTAGATATTAGTATAGCAATCCCTCTCTAACTACAATTGTTCCAGTGGTTCATTATTTTTATGTTTTAATGCATATTGCTTGATCAATTATTGTTCATTATTTGTATATATACAACAATTAGTCTTTGGATCAGGAGTTCCCTGAGCATTTATTTCCCATTAATCTTTATTATTATCAACTGTGGGGGTTTTAGGAATATAAACCCCACAACTGACTAGAGATTACTGTATGAAGTTCTAAATGTTAGAGAATACGACATGGTGTCAGTTAGTCTTGTTCTACAGGCAGTGAGATGGACTACTGTATAGAGCATTCTGAGTGTATTTGTCCACATGCGCGTGCGTGTGTGCGCGTGTGTGTGTGTGTATGCATGCATATATATGTATGTATATGTACCCTCATACGTGTGTGTGTGGTCTTCCTGTGTAGCCACTGTCTTGATCTCCCTGATGGTCACCCTTACCCCGGGTGTGGGTTTTGAAAAATCCGACTACAACTTCAGCCTAGCAGAGAATGAGCCGAAGAGCACAGAGGTGGGGACAGTGAAGGCGTTGACAGGCTCGCCCATCGTCTCAGTCACCTACGCCCTCAGGTCGCACATGGACGTGTTCTCAGTGGACGGCCAGGGCAGGATCAGCACACTGCAGGTGCTGGACAGAGAGACGCAGGAGTGGTACACCATGGCTGTGGAGGCGGTGGACTCCAGGAACCCGCCCAACACTGCTGTCACCACGGTATGCAGATCAGTTTCAGGAGGAGCCATGCAGCAAACATGTAGTGCAAATTATTTCCCCTCACAATCTGGAGTACATCAGAAGCCCAGAAGCCCAAAGGTTATCAACATTTTTATATTGTTTCACAGATAAAGAATTCCATATATTGCAACATAGTATTAAGAGATTTTGTCAGACATATGGTCTGGGAATTTAATGACTAATGACAAAGATGCTGTTTTCCTTTGTCCACTACAAGATCCAAGCTTTGTAAATTCAGCCTTTCCATTTGGTTCACTTCACATGCCATATGTTTCTGTGAATCAGGGGAAAGTGTTTCATAATATTTCAGTGAATCATGTACACTCACCTGAGTGCAGACTTACTCATCCTCTCTGTTCCTCCAGGTGACGGTGCAGGTGGCTGATGTGAATGAGCCTCCAGAGTTCAGCAGCACAAGCTACTCTGCCAAGATCTTCAGCATCACTCCCTACAAATATCCTGTAGTGCAAGTGAAGGTACAACCTGGGGTTGGAAATTTACTGATGAACAGCTGCAGCTCTTGTGTATCAGAGGATTGCATACACTGTGCCCTGTGTTCAGTGGATTTAACAGTTGTCATTGAGGTGGTGACATGTTTAAAAGTATAAATGCAGACTACTAAAAATCAGTGAAAATGATCACATTGACTGTAGTGAGAGAAGGGCATTAAAGCTTGGCCATGTGTGCCTCTCTCTCCGTGCCTCCTCTGTCTCCCTCCAGGCCACAGACCCGGACATTGGGGAGAACGGGGAGCTGCAGTACAGCCTGGGGGAGGCCAGCTCACTGTTCGATGTGGAGCCCTCTACGGGGCAGGTGTACGTTGTGTCCGTGGAGGGCGTGAAGGGGCAGGTGTCACTGCTGGTGAAGGCCACAGACTCCCAGGGGCTTTCTGCCACAGTGGAAGTGCAGGTAAGCAGATGTGCTATAGCTATGACCAAATCAGAGTGTCAGACAGACCTTTAAAATGGTCACACTGCCAGTCCTGACCACAGTCTGTTAGATGATTAGAACTGCTAGGTGCTTCCACAGTTTTAAATGTAACAACAGCACAGGACTTGGCTACTTTGTCACATATACTAAATGTCAAATGTAACATTACATTATTATTAGCTCCTGTATATGATGTATATGTGAAGATGTGACGATGACAGGCTGAAGTGCTCACCTGTGTGTGACGCTTCCAGGTGACAATCCAAGAAAGCACCAGCAGTGATGCCGTGGTTATGTCCCTGAACCAGCCTGTCAACATTGTGGAAAGGCTGGTCCCTCAGATGGAGCGGTAAGATACGCAAAGATAGCAATACAGCTAAGAGTCATACAGCTAGAATGTATGGGAAATCAACTCTACTTCTAATGTGCACATTTGGTAAGCTCCCATAGTCAGGTTCTTTGTTTGTCATTTTTCACGTTGCACCTCAGGTCTCTGGGGCAGGCGTTGGGCTGGACAGTCCAGGTCATCAGTGTCAGGAGTGGCAACAGCTTCAGCAGCAGAGTCAGGTCCTCCACGGACAGTGTGAAGACATACATCACCTTCATCGCTATGGACAGCAGCAGCACCATTGTCCCCTCTGACCAAGTCAAAAGGTAACACACAGCAGTCCCTGCAGTTGACCAGTTGCTGGATGTGTAATCTACAACTTGAATGTGAATAAGGTCATGAGGCCTGCCTGTTTTGCCCACAGCAAGCTGCAGAGTGACAGAGAGGAGGTGAAGGCCCAGCTGGAGATTGTCTTTGGGAAGGGAGTGGATTATGGGATAGAGGATGGCCCTGGTGCTGGAAGCCCCTCCAATCAGACAGTCAGCATCATTCTGGGTGTGCTGCTGGCACTAAGCATCATGGGAATTGTGGTGCTGGCTGTGGTTACAGTGGTCAGGTAAATGTGCATCAGAACACAACTCAACATTATAAATGAGACAAAATTGGTCATCAGAGGCCAGACATTCCACAAATAATCCTAACCCTAAATAGTTAGGTATGTCACCATAACCTTACCATATGATGACAACTAATGAAGGATTTTATCTGCATTTACTTCCAGGAATAGAAAACTGAAAACGACTGAAGGTCTAGAGTGCCAGATTATCCAAGAGGTATGCTTAGAGCAGTTGCCAAGCTGTTGTACGGCATACGGCATTGCTTCATTTGCTCTTTTGTTCACAAATTTTGACACTGAAATAGGAAATGGCGTCAAGGTATGGGGCCATAAATGTACACATGATGTAAGAGAAGGCCATTCTTCATTCTCCATGCAGAAATGTGTAACACCAAAGTGATGAGAATATTAGAAAAGTAAGTGTATTGATGTGGTACCTTTATGTTCACATTTCAGCCCGAAAGGAGGAACTCAATGGATAAACTACCAAATATGTGAAACAGTATTGGCTACAGCAATGCATAAGTGCAGCAATAGGAGGCGCAAGTTTAACAGTGACCGAACTGTATGCCCATGTGAAGTATAACTAGCTCTGGAAGGAGAAGACTCCTGGACCTCCAGTGCATCCTGAACTCACCTACAGCTCTCAATGGCCAAGCTATTTACAACACCCTCTGTTATGAATCCAAAACCAGCTATGGAAACAAGTCCCTCGATAATAAATGATGTACCCTTGAAGACTGAAATGCCCCAACAAGTTGGAGGTTCAACAGCTCTCTCATTGATTGTGAAGTTTTTTCATTCCTCTGTGTTGACAACAATTCTACCTGGCAAAGATGCAAGAAGAATGAGGTCCAGGTAATATGTTGTGCTTTCCCTTATGCACAAGTGCTACCCAACACAAAGTTGGAGGCTGTCAATGAAGACAGCTCTTTTGGATCCGAAGACAACTAGATCTCTTCAACATCCCCCACGTTGACAATGTGTGACTGGCGATGAAGCCAGAAACACAGGCCCCCAGTGACAGACCTGCATGCTGTGTTTGTTTCCTCTGACCTGCGCAAAGTGCTGTCCAGGATGGAAATCTATTGTCCAAAGGTGGTCAGGCAATGGATGATCCCTGTGCGTGTCTCCTGTGACAAGCCCAGAAGCCTCTGGTGGAAAACAGACTGTGGCCTCCCCAGCAGGTCTACAACAAATGAGCTGTCATCCCCTCATATGTAAGATGTAATGATGAGTATTGTTGTTTATGATCGGCATTGTGAGTAGCCTAGCTAATTTCATCTTGTCCAAGATATGTCCAGACACATCCGTGATTTGTACAACAATATTTCTTTTACAATTTTTTCTTTCCCTTTTACAATCACCTTATGAGACTGATTAGATTAACTTACAAATAGTTAAGCTAATGTCAAAATCAGATAACTTGTACAGTCAAATTTTGTATACGTGAAATTAATGTTTTGTCAGCGCTTGTCAGACTATGGTTATGATCTCCTATAGTTTGTCTCACAGCTGCTGAAAGCCCAATCCGACGCTCCCATTAGCGTTATCTTTACACTTCCTTTTTCATGATGTTTTGTCCGGCAATAACCTTTTTTACTATTTATTCATTTCTTTTTTGTCATTGTCTGTTTGTTTAGCTATTCTAATTTATTTCTTTTCGTCAGTGTTTGTCTGTGTTGTGTTAATAAACTTGTTTCATCAATTACTTCGTTGCCTCGTCTGTGTTTTGTATTGAGAAACCGGGCTCTAACAAGCTTTAAAGACATTTTATTAAGTTTTATATTTGGTGAATGTTAACTGTCCTCGCCAAATAACCAGTGCCTCTATAGGGATATATTCCCTACATAGACGGTGCCCTGTCTGAGGATAGGCGTGTTCACTACACTATGGCAGTCTTGGTTAAAATATAAAAAATGGTGAGAATTATGGTCATATTTCTAGCCTGCCACACCTCCAACTGTCACAGACACACACACCAATGAATTATGGAGTCCAACAATTTCGATAGCCATTGATATCTGTGTACAAATATTATCTGTATTTTTATAATATACACAACATAAAAGCACAAATAATGCTTAATACTAACTTCAAAACAATACTGAACAATTTCTTTGTAGTTTAACTCAAATTGATCATGCTGCACATTGCACTACAAAATAAGTCCAAATCCTCACTCATAAAAGCTATTTAGATTAAATTATTTTCACTTTTAAGATGTTTTCAATGTTCAGTGTTGTTGGTTCCATTATCTATTTATCATTTTATGTACATCTTTATAGGTTATTCATTTTTGCATATTACTATTGTTCATACTGCATGCTACTAGCAGACTTAGTAAGTATCACTAGCAGCATTCCCAATGTCAGAATATTATAAAAACTGTAAAATAGTCATTTTAGGTCCTGCTGGATGCGTCTGATCAGAGATGTACCACAGAAGGGTAAGTATTGTAGGGTAGACTTAGCTTTGACCCGGACATGGAGAAAATTTTGAAAACAAAAGCATTTGAAGGGGAGCTGTGATGAAAGCAAAGACTGCACAGGCTTCCTGGCACCAGTGACATTGAAGATATGGTGGAACTGCTGTTTCACTACAATGTTTCACTCTAGAATAGTCGAAAATGTAATACACATCCTGTTTTAGTCAATCAGAATTGCTTTTTTTTCATTGAGGAATCAGTCACATAAATATGCTGCATTGTTCTATGGGGTGGAGTGCTAAAGGAGAAAGCTTCTAAACCATACCCAATAGCTGTTATTCTGCAACATATTTTTATGACATATCGAATTTTTAGTTGAGTAGCAATTTTAAACGAACACAGATTTTGCTCACAAATTTTGAATTCTTCAACAAAAGAAAAATATTTTTCTGAATTGCTCCAAAGATTTCCTTTTACATCAAAACTTAAAGTGCTGTTTTTATGTTAATTAATTATCTTAAATTACAATATCTGTGCTGATGCCATGTGGAATATAGAATGAATTTTGTATTTCAGGTTCATATTGGATGGCAAAAAGTGACATTTCAAAGCTTAATTTCATTACAGGCATTTTCATTAAAGTAATTAAAAAATAAAATTTGGACTTTCTGTAATGTGATTGAAATTTTCAATATTTTCAAAGAGTTGTCAATACTGTCAAACTCTCAAAAATGTGCCTTAAAAATATTTTTAAGGATATATTGTCAGTTTGGAAAAGTTATACTGTACGGTCTTGGCACTTAGAAAAAGTATTACTCAAAAAACCTAAACTGCAGAGAGCAAAAGGCATTGGTAATCAAGCTTACGTGTTGAAATAAATATTAATGTATTATAGTTCTGCTTTAAGGAACACCAAGGACTGATGAAACTGATGAAAATAATAGCTGTACTTCCCAATTTTCATTTAACATCTAAAATGGAATTTGAAATTAATTGTATGTTTTATATGAATTATCAGTAAGTGTTTAAAAACCTCAGAAAAAGTTGCTTCCTGTACTGAGCATCAGCTGAGTACTGGCCCAAAAAGGTTCATTTATAAGAGGTTGATAAGTCTAACCAAACACTTTTGCTTGGTTTGATTTTCCTTCTTGGACAACTGAATGTGCCTTTACAAGGCCTTCCTTATTGAGATGTATTGTGATGCGTGATATCCACTCTAAACAATCCATACTCCTTCCATTCACTCTAAACAATTTCTTACGAGTTGTTTAGCTGTCTCAAATACAGCCACAAGTGTGATCTGTTGATCATTCAGGATTCATTCTAATGGAATGTAACTTATTTAAGGTTTATTTGTTTTTTGTCGTTAGGTATCATCTGAATTCAAATGTATGCTTGTAAATCAGGACTTTGTTCCAGTAGCAACATGTCATGTCTTTTCTCAAAGTGCTCAAACAATGTGAAATAGAAAGAATGTAGTACCCGCTGTTGACACTGGGTGGCAATGCTTTTTTTACCGTGACAACGCGGTTTTACAAACATATGCTAATTTATCACATCCCCATAAAATTGATTTACAACCACATATTAATTTATTAAATACATAAATGAAAAATAAATTACACTAACCTCTTTATTTACCAGTCTTTTAGGCCTAAACCTGTGCATATCCAACATTCTGGACAGTAAAAAAGCACAAAACTCTTTCTATTAATGAAGTTCATAGATATACTGGCAAGATATATGTTTAAGATACTCAAACAGCAGGAACAATAATGATGTCTCTGACTTGCACAGAGGTCAGTGGTTGATACATTTGCTCCTTCTTCAGGCATCCAAGAGACACTGGAGTGATGTTGTCACATGCAAGTTGGTGGGAAGATGGAAAAAGCAAAAATGTGAAATTTGACCAGGCCGTGCTGCCATATCTTTGAAAAGATTTCCTGGGGAATTTTCATGACCAAAGGGATCTAAGGTTATGATTTAATATCTGATTGATGGTAAAATGTCGGCAATAGTATTTCCGGATTGCAATGCCCATTGTTTATTTTATTACATAAATATGTCCACAATCAGCCACAACTCCACCAACAGTGTCACTTGACATGTATGACTACCTGGGGAGAGTGTCCCAATCTCATGCAACACTTTGGGTCGGATGTGACATTTACTTTTACAGAACACGCGTTATAAAATACGATACTATGCTATGTATCATGTACAGGGTCAGATGAATTCTTAATGCAGCTGTTATTCTAATTGTGGAATTGTTCATTTTTTCCTCATTTAACCCCAGTTCTCTGGTGTTAAATATGTCCAGAACTTCAGCTCTGTTCCTTGTATCACTGTATCTTGTTGGATTTACTTCAGTTGTGGTTGGATATCAATCATGAATGCACCCAGTGTTGAAGATGTTCTGTTACTGTAGATAGTTGTGGATTGTTAGCCTGTACCTTGTACCTGTTTATCTCTGGAGTAGAGGCTATAACAGCAAACGAGTCATAAAATCAAGAGATTGTGGGCAAACGAGGTGTGGCTTTTCCAGCATTCCCACCCTAATCCATGTTGGGAGATTGACAATCAGCCATTTGTCATACGTGTGGACTAGGACAGCTCTACCATCGCTGGGAACTATGAATTCCATCTTTTTTCTCATTCTTTTAGGCTGCTATTTTTTCCAAAATATCAAGGGCAATCCTGTTGGTAAGTTGAATTTTAATTTGTTATTTTTTATATAGGATGTTTAACGACAGTTGATAGATTTGTGAACACGTGAAAGTTATTTCAGGTTAAGAACTCACGAACCAACAAACAGCCACAAGTCACATTGTACAAGTACACTGAGAGGTTAGAAAATTTTCTTGTAGGCTGAATTTATAGAAATGACTGTCTCTCATGCTGAAGATGAACTTAAAGTCAGGCCAAACAAGTTACTGCTGTGTGAGACAAACAAATTCTTAATAAATGTAATTAATAAAAGAGGCCTTAAGAAGACATACCATCAGTCAAAAACACCCATCCACTTCAGATTCATAGCACTGAAGCTCCACTAATCACCATTAATAGTCACTCAGCTTTCTAAATTAAAGATTTCACCCACCCCTAATCTCAGATCCTTAACAGTTTCAAAGACTTTAGAACCAAATGACAAGCTCATACACATTTTGTGAAGCCGTAACTGGCTTTCTACTACAGCAAAAAAAAAAAAAACACTGTGCCTACAACTAATTGGTTAATTTCTACTTAAATATATTTCACATTTGTTCCCTGAGAGTGAGGTGGTTGCCGAGACCAAGAAAACTGTTTCAGAGTCTGTTGAATCATAAAATGTCAATGTAATTTCATTTTGACAAAAACTTGATTTGATCAACACAGCATCAGTTTTAACTAGTATACAATAATGATAATTCAATTCTACATTATTCTACATCATGTCACTTAGTGGTGATGAGAGTAGCCTAATCCTATGAACACACAACGCTAGAGACTGAGTTCATCATCTTAAAATATCTTCATAGATTATTCTACAGTCTTCATTGAAATGACAAATGGAGTCTCCCTGTTACAATTAGCCACACACATATGAGAAAATCCTTAGGCTTTGTGTACAATATATTGTATATGCAAATATGCACATACAAGTGTGTATGTTTGCTTTCTTTTGTTATGTGTGTATTTGAATTCTCCTATCACAACCTGTTTTTTTCATCAAACAAAAATGACAATTGGAACAATAACCAATAATAATGCGTGACGTGTAACTTGTACTGATATCTCAAGGTCCCATAGGAACATTACGTGCCATATCAGTGATTTGTCTTTGCCAAAACTCTGAGCCCAGAGTTCACTTTTTGTGACATATGAAGGTAATGTAATTCTAGCGTGGATAATGTTCACCTTCAGACCTCAGGGACTTTCCTGAGACTTTTCTGCCATGAGGCACTGGATTCACTCACTAGGACATTGGGCCAATTCATTTTAATGTATACCCAAATTAAAATTGAGGGGTTTTTTTCAGATTGTTCTGATTGTTGGGGTTCTGTGAGAGCACCACAATAATGATCTGGCACACTTGGGCATGTCTTTCTGGCTTCAACAAATTTAGTATGACTTTTTATGGGGCTGATTCTGAAAAGACATCAGTAGATGGAGTTTGATTAGTCACTCAGTTCATCTCTGGGTAACTGAAATTCTACTGCCCTGTTAGACTGTAACTTTCTTTTAGATTTATAATGGCATTTTTCTCTGTATCGCAGGTACCTCAGTTATAAACTGTCAGAGTGGGAGTAACATCGAAGTGGGAGCTGTAAATGAAGGCTATAATGGTAACATCCTCATTTTCACAACATGTTCCATTTTCTAGTTCTCTTCATTCACTTTCCTGCCTCGCCTAAAGATCAGTCATTCATTAACTTGGGCATGCAAGGCAACAGTGCACTTGTGCATTGTATGAGATTCAAGATTCAAGAACTTTATTTGTCACATACTCCGTTATAAACAGTATACAACTTGTAGTGACATGTAAAACTGGTCCAACTCCTTAGACTGTGCAAAATAGAAGAAATAAAAATAAATTACATAAAAATAAATAAAATAGATAAAAGGAAAAAATATGTACAATACGAATAAAAACCAGAAACCTAGAAACCATTTCACCTCCTGCAAAACCCCTACTTCCTACAGTTCTGTGCTGATGAAAGATTATCCAGTGACAATTTGTTTAAATTTCAGTTTAAGCCTGTCCATCATGTTCATGATGTAGACTGGTAGTTTAAAACAGTATTCACAATTTGGCATGTGGCTTGGACTGGATTTGATTGGCTATGTCCTCTCTGCATTTTTTGTTTTCCCTCTGAAGCACTGCATATGGGCTTATATATATCAAATAACTGCTTATGACTGCTGTGTGAATGTTTCATCAACATTATGATGTTCATGTTAAACGTGTAAATACATGTCCAATTGTTGTAGGCTGTTCAAGTGGAAAAGGCTTTTAGTATGCTGACTGAACACAATAACTCATATCATAATCTTAACTGTATAAGAGCCAAAGAGGCAAATCAGGGTTCACACTGTGTGCCATGAATACTGTTGGCAGTCATATAAAATGGCTGGTATAACAGGATGTTAATTGAATGAGGAAGTGAATATGTTTTACTGATGCCGGACAGGACCTGTGGAAGAAATAACCGGGATTCCATCAGGCATCAATGTGCAACTAGTGGACTATCTCTTTCCGTCACACCTACAATTTTTGAGTTTGATACCAGAAACCACCACTGCAACTGTGGTCACCAAAAAGGAATTGGATGCGGATGGTTTAAAATCAGTGAGTAATTCTTACTCTGAATTTGCAGTGTGGGTGAAAGCAACGATAAGTGATTTGTATGTCTAATTTGTATGAAATTAATTGATTTGTAAGTACAATTCAATAGTTTGTCTGAACCTAGTCTTGTTTAAAAAAAAAAACAGTGATTCCATTCCATACAAAAACAATATTGTTCCAAGGGTGGGCTTTAGGCTGTTAAAACTGACACAGCAAAACAAACTCTATCAAGTGTTTTCACACTCTTCCTTCTGTAATGCAGCTATTATGTAACTGTATCTATGGGAAAGCAAGACATGCCTTGTCAATCAGTGTTTCCTCTTCTTTGAAACAACTATATGTGCCTTACTGTATGAAATGGTTTTGATTTAACTTGCAAAGCACCTGCAAGCATCTGTAAAAACATCTATAAAAGTGTGTGAAACAATGTGTGTGTAGATATATACACATTACCCTGTTAAGATGAAGTACTACCTTTGCACTTGAATTAGGAAAACGTACTTTATGTCTGCAATGTAGAACACTTGTATTTGTCTTTGTTTCTATCTAGACTGGTGGTGTACTATATTATGCTGTCATGTGCTCGGGTACAAAAGTAAGTAAGATTACTGAAACATCTACTAGGAAGATCTATTTGGATAGAAAATTTCTTTAATTTTTAATAAAGTGTTTATTTATGTTATTAAACCTTTATCTCTCTTCAGCTAAACAACACAAGGACACTTCAGATCAATGACTTAAATGACAACCCACCAGTTTTTACTGCCAACACATACAACGAAACAATATCTGAGGTAAAGCTGAACCTATCTAGAGTGTAACAATATAGTCTAATCTAGGGGGTATATAATGTCACTAAGCAATTGTTTCACCTAATTCAAAACTCCCTGTACTGTACATTGAAATATTATCCGTTGACAATTCAATTATATATGTGTATCATGTTCCAAGTCGATAATATTGATTATGTGTTCAAAATCACTCTTCTTCACCACCTGACTTGTGGCTTGTACTGTATCTGGTTGGCTGTGCTCTCACTACATGTCCTCATTTTTAAACCGTTTGTTGTTTTCCTGCTCAGGCTCTGGGAGTGGGCTCTTCAGTAGTCAGGGTGCAGGCTGATGATGCAGATGCCACTGTTGAAAATAACAGGGTTCATTATTCCATACTGGTGAGTCAGGCTTTCATCTTGGGTATAACTTGAACTAGTACTGTGTGTGTGTGTGTGTGTGTGTGTGTGTGTGTGTGTGTGTGTGTGTGTGTGTGTGTGTGTGTGTGCGCGCATCTGCTACAAAACAACACCTGATCTCAGGGGACCATTAGTTCAACATTCTTAATGCGATTGCTGTGATTTGAAATGACCAATAATCAACAAAGCATGCAAACGAGATTTATTTTTTATAATGTTCCTTTCATTGAAATGGTATTGTTTACATGAAAAAGCTGATCAAACAAGAAACTACTTAACAGTTATATAATTGGGGTAATTTATTTGTAATGCCAATATAAACATTGTACATAATGTAAAATTATGATCGATCACAGAATTGTACTGTCTGTCACAGAAAACACTGTCACAGAAAACAATCAAAAGCAATCTAATTGAGGAACATGTCATGTATTGTCTTTTTACCATAATTGCCAAAATATAAGAAGAATAAGTAAGAATACAAACCCAAACTAGTCATAATTGCTAGCTAAGGCTAATGCTAAACTGATGCTGAAACTTACATCATTGCCTTAATTTCTCCTTATACTTGACAGCCCCCAGTCCCCAGTGAATTTGAGATGAGAAACGATGGGACCGTCCTTTTAAAGCAACGCCTGAACTACAACACAGCCAATACCTACAGCTTCACAGTAGAAGCCCGGGTATATGATGTTATCGTTATGATACCACCACCCCTGTAGTCCTGTGTTTTAAGTTACTGCAGGAATTAGCTCCATTTTTTGTAATACAACTAACTTACCCCTTTATGATGCAGCATATTTAATGGGTGGTGTACTTTTTCGAAACCTTTAGGAGTGTGGGTAGTAAATACCCTGATGTATAAAAAATGTATATGAAACGCGACCTATGTAAATAATCATGGATAAGGACATGTATAACATTGAAAAAAGGACAATGTAGTGTTGTAATAAACTGTCTGTGTACTTTATCTTTATTTAATTAGAAATTTGTCTTCTTTAAAGGATGATGGGGGGAAAAAAGACACAGCATTTGTGACAATTACAATAGAAGACTTTGACAACATGAATCCTTATTTTAGTCACAATCTGTATACCGCTGCTATTCGGGAAGACCAGGTGAGTTTTACACACTTCAAAGTGCCACAAGCAATCTTAATTAAAGACATTTTATTGTATTTGAAATTTTACCTGCTTCACATAACCAATTGTTTTTACACTGTTTTTCTCCCGTAAGACGGGACCGTTCCTCAACATTCTACCTGAGGCGATACAGGCCAAAGATGGGGACACTGGGATCAACCAGCCCGTTGTCTACAACATCAGTGCAGGTATTTTCCAGCCTTCCTCATACTGCTGGCTGTCAGCCTCGAGCTTCAGAAAAGTGATTCAAATTCTGTATGTTCCATGTGGGGTCATTGTAGTGCTGTATTAAACAATAAATGCTTTATCCTAGATTAAATCACTGCTACAGTCATCCTGCACTCTAATGTCAAATTTGTGCACGTGTATGTGTGTGTGTGCGCGTGTGTGTTGTGTGTGTGTGTGTGTGTGTGTGTGTAACTCACAGTCTCCCCAAGCAAATACATGAGGCACTTCACCATTGATGAAAACACTGGTGTCATTACTGTGTTGACACAACTGGACAGAGAGGAAGTTGACATGGTGACTTTGAACATCAAGGTAATGTGTACTGGAGCTCGTACCAGACATTATATAACTAATGCGGATTGTGAGAGAGATTTGGCTGCTTGGGCTATCAAAACTGAAATGAATTTGAACAGTCTAAATGTTAAGCATGCCACATGCACTTTACATATTTTAGTATTAAGGAATGACAGATGGTGCATTGATATTTCCTTGATTCCCTCTTTGTGTAAAACAGGCAGCTCAGAATGACGACAGCTTGAAGACAGCTGATGCAACAGTGTCTGTAAAAATCGAGGACGTGAACGACAACCCACCAGAGTTTGACAAAAACAGTTACTTCGCAACCATTCTGGAGAATTCCCCAACCGACTCCTTCATTCTAAGAGCCACAGTCACTGACCGAGATGAAGTACGCTTTTAAAATATCACAAATACAGTACATTTAGAATATCTGTTTACATGATTCACCTTCTGTCTGATTGAAATGGTTGAGTATTCGTACAGCTTAAAATTAGTATTCGTTTTATTTTCTGAGACTTCACTGGATTCTTCTAAACTCTACTCCCGCTCCTCAGGGTGGGTTCAATGGAACGTTACGAGTCATTCCAGAATCCGCACCTTTCTCAGTCACTCCTGATGGAATTCTGAAAGTGAAAAATTCTAGTGCTTTGGACAGAGAGAAGACCCCCAGCTTTAACTTCCAGGTCAGAATTGTGAGATGTTCTTTAATCCAGCTGATCTACACAGTAATAATTACAATGATTTACTGGGTTCATTACGTGCTTCTTGATTTCTGTATATCCAACACATTTGAGTAATGAGGTTGCTCCCTGCACTTTCTCTTTGGTTTTGTTGTTGGAATTTAGATTGAAGCGAGAGAAAATGACTTACCTAACCGTATTGTATTGGCTGGCGTGAACATAACCCTCCGGGATGAAAATGACAACAGCCCTCAGTTTTCCAGCCCCAGGTATGAGGGGAAAGTCTTCAAGAACCAAACAGTCGACATGCTGGTCACCAAGGTAAGAGCACAATGTTACTTACTTTGCACGTTGGTCATAGATCACCTATACTGAATTACTGCTAACAGGTGTCATACTTGAATAAGTGACACTCGAACAGACTCAAAATAGATAATGAGAGTTTTGAAATAAATGCAGCACATATCATTATTATTTAGTAGTAGTAGTAATAATAATAATACACAGGGATGATGAATATTTCCTTGTTAGAGAGGTAAGACTATCACCGAAGAGCTTAAAAATTTATGATCAACAAAAAAATAAATGATTTTGAAACACCTGTCAAAATATACTTTACCCCATTGAATAAAATGTAAATACATATTCCATTATTACATGTAAATGAATAAGGAAATTACAGAAACAAAAACATTCAGCCTCAAAACAACTTGAGAAACAGTAAGGGAAAGATGGGAATCACATTGGCAGAGGAAAGCATCTTACATGTTATTGGAAAGAGGACAACTGTAGACATGGGAGAGTATTATTAGACAGTACTTCCTTGAGTTTGCGATCCAATACTTTTCAATATATTGCTGTCTCCTTTTGTTGGTGTAAAATGCTTGTCTTTAGAAGACTTGGTTACCGCATCTCCCAAATCAGGAGGCATGAGAGATAAGTATGTTTGGTCCCAAAAACATGGTAGATATCCTTTGATGGAAGACATGTGGCTCAGCTGGTAAAAGCACTCATTCCAAGAAGTCCTGTAGCCAAATTTGAGTCTGAGCTGTGTCATTAGCCAACAATGACTGTGAATCCACAGCAGCTGAACATAATTGTCTTCATTCTTCTTAGATTAGAGTGGATTGTGTCAGCTAAAGTCTCCACGCCACACCACTTGTCGGCACCCTCGTAACTCGTCAGGCACCTACAAGTTCCTCAGATAACAGTGGGAGCTGTATCCTGTGTTCAGCGTTCATTTTCTCGCAGTGCCCTGTGGCAGTGTTTCCCAAACTTTTTTTCTGGGGACCCACTTTTTAAAAATGACAAACCATCGCGACCCAATTCACAGTAGGCCTTATCTATAAATCGTAGATCGAGAAGAGCAGATTTGTGCATAAATGCACGTTCCTGATCATTTTACTGCCATTTCCGCATCACCTTATATTATCTTGAATAGGTAAACCAGCCATTTCGAAAAGATATACGTTTGATAAATCACAACTTCGTTTTATGCACGTGTTATTGAAAACATATACATAAATGAGACAAAATAAGTGCATTTAGGCGGAATTAACAGGCTCGTTGTTTTTATTTCCTCTCATCAGTAAAACATACACATTTTAAATACTTTATAAATGAGACAAAATAAGTGCATTTAGGCGGAGTTAACAGGCTCTTTTTTTCCTCATCAGTAAAAGAAACAGAACGTACGCTAGCCTTTCATAATAGATTCAATGTTGTAAGTACAATTATCAGAACAATACGAACATTCAGTACTATCAAAAACATGCTTCTTGTTGAAAGTTTTTTGTAATGCTCACGCCTATTATCAGAACAAGTGTGCAGCTATTCAAACAGTCAACAATCAGTTCGTTAACCACATCAAGTATATTCCACGTCAAATCTCATTAGGCACATTATGTGCTATTTACCTGGCTAACCCTTTCGCAAGTAACTTATTTTATGCTATGTAGCGCGCCGGTTATGGTTCGTTATGTTTTCATTAGCGTTATTACGCTTCTCATAGTTTTCATCGCCGCATTTGCTATATTTTTTAATGTTAAATCGCTGTTTCATCAAAGCTAAAATTAGCTAGAATTTTCCCAATCTAGTTTTCTAATCGCACCGGTTTTAGCATACGCACTAAACGGCTAATCACACCAGTGTGATCTTAGGCTGTGTTCACACGTAGCGTCTTTTTTGATGAAAAACACTGGCCAGAGCATTTTTTCAAGTAAAAAAAACGGTGGCAACGTTTGTTCCAAAAAGCAGTTGAGAGCGTCTTTTGTAGTAGCATGTACATTGTTAGCGATCTAGCTGTACACATTAGCTAACAGGCTAGTTTTGCTAAAGACAAGCAGTAAACACAAACACTTTCCAGAAACTCCTAGGATCCGTCCAATTTGATTCCAAACGGCATCTTTATGATGAATGTTATGATACAGTTTTAATGTCATGTTGTACAGTTCACTGTGCTAAGAAACTAACACAATTAACTTCACCGCTACCTTCTCCATTTTTGGTGGTTGTTATGGGAAACGACAGGTGTCACTACTCCGCTTGTGATTGGTCAGCTGTCAAAAAAGCGGTTTACGTAGGGCTAACCCTTCTTTTCTGAGAAGCTGAACTTTTTTCAACTGAAAAACACGCACTGAGCTGCAGAAAAAACTCCGGCGGCGGTGTTAAAAAAAAAAAAACCCTTAGGACGTTTTTGAAAACACGGTCTGCTCCATAGGATTATTATGTAAAACAGACGCTGACAGCTTCAAAAAAGACGCTACGTGTGAACACAGCCGTACGCGCGAAACGGTGTGATACGCGGGCCATGGAAGAAATTCTGCTAATTTATTTGGCGACCCAGATAAAATCTCCTGCGACCCACCTGTGGGTAGATGCTGTAGCAAAGTGATCTTAATGTACATTTCGCAATTCAAAAGTTAGTGAGAAAGAGGAGGGAAAAGCATTATGGATTATCAACAGTGTGTGTGCTTGTATGGCAATGCATGGACTGTCACAGTCGTGATGTAAATCATACTTTGTAACCTTCCCTGTATGAGAACCCTGTCCCACCCTGTTCACAGGTGAAAGCTGTAGACCCAGATGAGGGTGTGAACGGAGAAGTCAAGTATTCCATAGATGGGGGAAACCAGGATGGCTACTTTTCCATTGATGAAACCACAGGGGAGGTCCGGCTGAGAAAACTGCTTGTTCTTGAGGAGAACCAAGTTTTCCACTTCCTCCTGTATGTGACGGCAAAAGATGGTGAGCTTCGTTCCGTTCTGTTACATTGTTGACTGCACCTGCACTCTCAGACATGCCACTGCCTGACAACAAACAAATTATTGGATGAAAGTATGACAATGAAGAGCACTTATCATGAAACTATGAACATATTGTATATAATCCTGTTTATTTGGGGTCTTTACCATCTTTTCCGTCTCATAGGAGGACAGGTGTCCCGAGCCTCCTCAGTCCTGGTGGAGATCCTGGCACCTGGAGACTTCAGGCCCCAATTCCTGATGCCCAGTTACCATGGTAGCATCCAGGAGGAGAGGGATGCACCTGTGCAGATACTCAAGGTGAGACCTTCCACACAATATCTCTGAGAGAGGAAGGGAATTCTGAGATATTCTGAAACACACATTCTCAGATAACGTGTATGGATATTTTATGTAAAGCCTCATAAAATTCTGTGGGGAAATAACTTCCATACTATTTACAGCATGGTTGAGAAATTGCATCAGTAAGGAATCAGAGTCATGCTTAGACTATGTCTGTTTTTCATTCTTCAGGTGGGCTTCCTATCAGCAGCACCTGCGATTGATGTCACACTAGAGGTCCTGACTGAGGCAGACAAGTTTTCCATTGATTCTCAGGGTGTGTTTTCCACCCTGGTAAAACTGGACTATGAGACCCAGAAGAACTACTCTGTGAAGGTCTCCATCTCAGATGGCACCAATCGTGATGAAACCACCGTGGTGGTGGATGTGACCGACATCAACGACAACGACCCTGTGTTTCCATCCAGCTTGATCCAGGTCCCGGTTGCAGAGGACGCAAAAGTTGGTAGCAACCTCACAGAGTTAGTAGCCACTGATGCAGATGATGGTTTCAATGGCAAGATCTCCTACTCAATGCTAGGAGGTGAGGGGAAATTCAGCATCGATCCCAAGTCAGGCGAGATCTCTCTGGCCAGGAAGCTGGACAGGGAGACACAATCCCAATTCAGCCTGGAAGTCATCGCTCAAGACCAAGGACAGCCTCCACGGGCTGCCACCGCCAGCGTGGTCATCAATGTGACTGACGTGAATGATAATGCCCCTGTGTTCTCCATGCCACAGTATGAGGTGGGAATCCTGGAGAATGCCACTGTTGGGCTAACGGTCCTTAAAATAAGCGCAGTGGATTTGGACCAGGGAACCAATGCAGAGGTGACCTACCGGATTGTTCAGCAGGATCCTCCCACAGAACCACCCGTCTTCATGCTGGATCCAGCATCTGGGGACCTTCGGCTGGGCCAGCCTCTGGACTTTGGGAGAGTGAAGGGATACACCTTGATTGTGGAGGCTTTGGATGGAGGAAGCCCTGCACTGAATGGAACTTGCTCGGTGCTGGTGCGGGTGCTGGATGTGAACAACAACGCGCCCCAGTTCAGCAGAGATAATTACGACATTGCTGCTTTCGAGAACCTGCCTGGTGGAACTGCACTAATAACACTGGAGGTCACTGATGAAGATGAGGTCAGCAAATGATGGTCTTAGCAGTTCATTTCACTTTGTTACATTACATTATCATCATTTAGCAGACGCTCTTATTCAGACTCCCTACATACAGTAAATTACAATTTTATCCATTTATACAACTGGATATTTATTGAAGCAACTGTGAGATAAGTACCATGCCCAAGGGTACAACAGCAGTGTCCTAGTGGGGGATCAAACCAACAACCTTTTGGTTATGGGCTCTGCTCCTACTACGCCACACTGCTATCCCCATTCTGTGCTGTTACAACACAGAAGCACACAAAGGAAGCTTACAATGTGCAATACAATTAGGAATTGCATTTAGGAAAAATCTGGCTTAATTTCAGTAACACCCAGTTATGATTATGTTATGATACTGGATACTTGTTACAGTATAAAAAGCAATTCATTGCTGTCAATTATTAGTAAAAATAATGCATGACAGTAAAAATAATCCTTACAGTAAAATGCCAAACAAACAAAAAATGTCATATGTGATGTCAGTATTTACCACATACCAGTCCATTTTTTCATGGATATGCCCTGTGCTGGTTAAGCATGACACTACTGTCCTGTTGTTTGCTGAGACATATAGTTTAACCCTACTGTGTAAATAATGTTTACTTGATTAATTGGTCTAATTGTTCATTTGTTCCTTCAGGGTGGGTTTTCAAATGGTCACTTCATTCTGAAGAGTGACATCTTCAGTATAAATAAACAAGGCACTGTGTTTCTGAACAGTGATGCTACATTAGACAGGGAGGAACAAGCCAATTATGTTTTGCAGGTAAGATGCTGTTGTGGGATCATTAATCTTTCATTTAAATACTGACATACATATCTCTCCATATCATATACATATCATATCATATATATGACTACAAATGCAAAATAAAGCTGAATAAAGCTTATAGTTAAGCTTTTACAAAGGTGAAAAATCTTTCAGTTGTGTAGACTTTTAACCCTTTCAGGATTGAAGGTTGAATAAGTAAATAATTTGTCACTTGCCATAAAAGGCTTTGAGAATCTCCATGTGTGGACTGCCCTCAGTCAGTGCCTTTTAATTATGCATTTTCAGGTGGTGGCAGTCGACTCGCCTACCGATGGGCTGAACGCTACAGCCCAGCTCAACATCACTGTCCTGGACATCAATGACAACAACCCACAGTTCGACACCATCCCAGACCCCATCCAAATCTCAGAGGGGAAGTATTCCCCCGAGTCCCCAGGGGAAGTCTGCCGCATTACCGCCACTGACCGTGACCAGGGTGACAACGGCAAGGTCACACTGTCCCTGACCTCCTCTGACAGCAACACACTGTTCCAGTTTCGAGAGGTGAGTCCCATCATCCCCTAATCCAAAGTCATAATTTACTTTGAACCTCATCAAGATCTGATATGTCTTAGGAAGAGCATTTGATTAGATTCAGTTGACCCCATTACAAAAGCTGTACTTGATTTCACAAAGTTGCTCATTTCTAAGCAGGTATTTGGTCTTGTTATTTGAAGGATGGGACTCTGCTGGCAGTGGCCCCCCTGGACCGAGAGAAGAAGGATGCCTATACACTGGTGATAGTTGCTTCTGATCATGGGACACCACAGAGGAAGGTACTGCTCCAGGGCCCAAGCTGAGCACTATGCCGAACACTCACTGCCATTAAATAGGACTCGCTCAAGGATAATAAAACAGGGCTCTCGAGTGGCTCAATCAATAAAATCACTTGTTGTCACAAGGTTGAGCATTATTGCACAGGTTCAATCCCAGCTGTGTCATCATGACTGGAAGCCCATAGCAGCAGAACAAATTGGCTAGTTCTGCTGCAGATATAGGGGAAGGTAGGTTGTCCTGGCACTTGTCTCGTAGCTAAATAGTGACCCCTGCTACTTAGTCTGGTCAACAACATAAGACAGCAGTGTGAATGAGTGTGTTAGTCTCATCCTCTGGATTGACGGTGGGTGTCGTAGCGTATATAAGATACAACTGGGCCTTCCAAAATTGAGGAGAGAATCACAGAAAAAGCATAAGGCATTCCAAATTTAAAAAAACAAGAGTAGAACAGAAAACCAGCATATCTGAATGCTTGTATCAAAGTTCCATTCCAAGGATTCTGAAAGAAGGATATATTGACATAATGCACCAGTAACAATAAAACATTACATTCTGATCACCTTACATTCACTTTGGATAAAAGCGTCTGCCAAATGAATAAATGTAAATGTAAATGTATGATCATCTGTCCATGACTGTTTACTGTTTTATTTGGTATCTTATTTCTATTTTTAGTCAAAATGCTTTTGAATATTGTTACCACACTAACATAAATGTTTCTTAATTCCAGTAAAATGTTGGTTACCTCATCTTTTTTCCAGTAATAAACCAAGATAAAAAATTCCTCTGCAAAACTTTATGATGTGTTATCTATCCTGTTGGTGAGCGGAGAGCAATCTTTGGGTTGGGCATTGATAGTAAGCTTGAAAGCATATCACCACACCTTTGTCTTACTGAGTTTCGATTCCTCTCGCTAGAACGTTACTGATATCACAGTCACTATCACGGATGTCAATGATAACGACCCTGAGTTCAGCCAGAAGACATACAGCCAGGCTGTCGTAATGAAGGACGCTAAGGAGGGGGACACTGTATTGAAGCTGTCAGCCTCTGACAAAGACCTCGGCAACAACTCACTCATAACCTACAGGTGATTCACACACAGCAATGTTCATAGATGGAAATTTTGACATTATCTATCAAAAAGTGCCTGTTTCTCCGGGTGAGTTTTGTAATGGTGCCTCTCCTGCTCTCTGGTTGTTCAGTTTCTCTGTAGGCTCCCCTCTCCTTCACCTGAACAGTGAGACTGGCTTGATCACCCTGGCCTCTCATCTTTCAGACATCACAGAGGACACCTTGCTCAACCTCACTGCCTTAGCAAGTGACCATGGGCAGCCCCCACGCACTTCCACAGGTAAACAGGATCCATCCCTAAATTGAAGGGAGTCAGTGGGATGCATTATGTGGGCATTTAGGGTAATCACTCTCTTTGTCTCATTAGACACTGATATATACAGTTCAGTTGGAAATCAATCTTTCAGAGTTGCTTGTTACCTGGCTAAATAGCTAGTTGTTTACAACTAAAATATATAAGCTAAGTAAAGCTACTTAGCTTACACTTATGTGAGCCGTTGCTGTTTCCTAGTTTTAAGGAGTAAAACTGCAGACATGTAAAGGTGCTTTTTTATGGGTGCTAATACTGGTGCTTCAAGGACGTCTGTTTACATAAATAAATTTCGTAAATGACTGCACACACTGTCTGTATTGGGCAACAACCAAACATCACCGCTGTATCAGTTGAACAACAGACATGAACCAGTCTTTAGAACCATGAAGAAAAGTAAGGTTGCAATAAGCAGAAGTGTTGCTGGTGGAACATTAGTTTTAATGTATGTTCTTTGGACATTTATTGTTTGCACAATGTTATTTGAAACAGTGGCTGCTGGGGGATTGTGCACGTAAGGAGGCCAAAGTGGGCAGCATCCAGGTGCAAAACCATTCCAAAATGTTTTGTCTTGGTGACTTCTGTGGGGTATTACATAAATCTACAATTGATTAGGCAATATATCCAAAACAATACAAGCTCAATGTGTACCATTCAAAATTATTAATTTGCATAAAACTTTCCTGTACATTGTAAAATGCTTAACACAGTAGGAAAAAGCTATGGATATCCATGTAAGCAAGACTAGGGTGATGCTGGCAAGGAAAAACTCCCTTCCATCAAAGACAGAGGATGACAGTAACACTTTATTTAAGGAGGACTCAACTTTTCAGTTAAATGCAAAATATATCATTTGATGGAGACTGCATATGACAGGCAATGTTTCACCTATCTTCCTTACAACAAAAGGAGCTGTGTTAATTTCAGACTTAACCTCTTCTAGCTCCATAGAAAAAAATGGAGGCAATTTGACCATTCTGGATTGACCATTCAGATTCAAAATGCTCAGCCAAAACTTTGTCGTATCAGGCAGTTACTGTGACGACTCTCTGTATTTGCCAGAGTCTTTGCCCTCATTGTGACCTCTAAAAGCAAATTCCTGTTACTCTGGCAAGGAGGATGCAAAGGTTTCAGAACTGCACTATTTTTCATAATGCCTTCTCTCTTCCAAGTTCTCATGATTTTTTGCAAGATCTGTCAAAATTAGGGAGATTATCAAATCGCATTCTTGACCATGTTAGACTGTACAATAATAATAGATTTCAAAGGAAGCCAGGCTTCCATAAGTGAACTTGAATTAGACAAGAAGAGATTTTTGAATGCTTGATAGGTGGTGGTATTTTGTCAAATATTTCAAATCCAAATGACAGCCATAAGCACATGAAATGTTGCTTTAAATGTATGCACTACATAACATGAACAGAAAGGGTGGAATATTAAAAAAAAAAACCTTTTAGAGGAGGCTTTGCCTCCCTTGCCTTGTCTGAGCAGCCACCACTGATGGTGTGTGCATGTGTGTGTGTGCGCGTGTGTGTGCGCGCATGTACATGTGTATGTGTTTGAATATGTGCCTACATACATGCGTATGTGTGTGGTCTCCCTGTGCAGCCACCGTCCTGATCTCCCTTATGGTCATCAGCCTTACCCCGGGTGTGGGTTTTGAAAAATCCAACTACAACTTCAGCATAGCAGAGAACCAGCCGAAGAGCACAGAGGTGGGGACAGTGAAGGCCTTGACAGGCTCGTCCACTGTCTCAGTCACCTACACCCTGCGGTCGCACATGGACGTGTTCTCAGTGGACGGCCAGGGCAGGATCAGCACACTGCAGGTGCTGGACAGAGAGACGCAGGAGTGGTACACCATGGCTGTGGAGGCGGTGGACTCCAGGAACCCGCCCAACACTGCTGTCACCACGGTATGCAGATCAGTTTCAGGAGGAGCCGTGCAGCAAACATGTAGTGCAAACTATTTCCCCTCACAATCTGGAGTACATCAAGCAGAAGCCCAGAGGTTATCAACATTTTTATATTGTTTCACAGATAAAGAATTCCATACATTGCAACATAGTATTAAGAGATTTTGTCAGGCATATGGTCTGGAAATTTAGTGACTAATGACAAAGATGCTGTTTTCCTTTGTTCACTACAAGATCCAAGCTTTGTAAATTCAGCCTTTCCATTTGGTTCACTTCACACGCCATATGTTTCTGTGAATCAGGGGAAAGTGTTTCATAATATTTCAGTGAATCATGTACACTCACCTGAGTGCAGACTTACTCATCCTCTCTGTTCCTCCAGGTGACGGTGCAGGTGGCTGATGTGAACGAGCCTCCAGAGTTCAGCAGCACAAGCTACTCTGCCAAGATCTTCAGCATTGCTCCCTACAAATATTCTGTAGTGCAAGTGAAGGTACAGCTTTTGGTTGGAAATTTACTGATGAACAGCTGCAGCTCTTGTGTATCAGAGGATTGCATACACTGTGCCCTGTGCTCAGTGGATTTAACAGTTGTCATTGAGGTGGTGACATGTTTAAAAGTATAATTGCAGACTACGAAAAATCAGTGAAAATAATCACATTGACATGTGTGCCTCTCTCTCTGTGCCTCCTCTGTCTCCCTCCAGGCCACAGACCCGGACATCGGGGAGAACGGGGAGCTGCAGTACAGCCTGGGGGAGGCCAGCTCGCTGTTCGATGTGGAGCCCTCTACGGGGCAGGTGTACGTCGTGTCCGTGGAGGGCAAGGAGGGACAGGTGTCACTGCTGGTGAAGGCCACAGACTCCCAGGGGCTTTCTGCCACAGTGGAAGTGCAGGTAAGCAGAGATGACCATACCAATGACCAGACCAAACTGTCAGGCAGACCTTTAGAAAGGTCACAGTGCCTGTCCTGACCTCAAACTCTTAGAATGTGGACTTACCTTGAATTATTAAAACTCAGCTAGTTTGGGAATAGAATCCCACACAACCTGGCTAATTTGTAAACAACTGGCATCATTATCTGTTCCCATATGTGACCTACATCACCTTGTTGTGAGGCTACTGTGGATGCAGTGAACTATCAGTATTTACTAACAGTGAAGATGGCAGGCAGAATTGCTCACCTGTCTGCAATGCTCCCAGGTGACGATCCAAGAAAGCACCAGCAGTGATGCTGTGGTCATGTCCCTGAACCAGCCTGTCAACGCTGTGGAGAGGGTGGCCTCACAAGTGGAAGAGTAAGTCAGACAAATGCATCAATGTCATTCAGCTAAAATGGATAATCACCTCTACTTCTCTAGTGTGCATGTGGTGGGATTTCTTGGTTTTAGGGATGTAAATCACAAATTTCTGACTGCCAATGAGCTGAATGGTGAGAAGGGTGATTATCAGTTAATAATTGTTAGTAGAGAATGAAGTATGTTAATTACTGTGTATGCATGTTTTTTATGTTTGGATAGGATGTTGCAGATAAAAAATGCACCAATCACTTTAATCAGCCCAAATTGCAAGATAAAAAACAACAACAACAAAAAAACTGTTTAAAAAACTGATAAATAAGAAACTTTATTCAATCAGTGAAACAAGGTGCTTGTTTTTGCAAATACATTTCAATGCAACACCACTGTATTTAATGAAATTAAGTGTTTAGACAAAAAAATGAATAGACATTGTTAAAAGCCTAGGCTTTAATGTATGAAAATCTTCATAATTAACATAATGTGCATTTTGCCATTGTGCTTCGTCAGCTAAGCCGCATAATGCTTCACTAATATTAATGTTAGCTAGCTACCTAACCAAGCTCCTAACAGTATGTAAATATTTTCATTTCTAACCCACTTGCAAAATGTGATTTGGATGCTGCTTGAATTGCAACAATCTATCAATGTAATTAAATGAATAAGCTTTACGTTAATACATAGTCATTTAACAGTGGTCTAAATTAAATGTAAGCAATTTTCTGTGAAAGCAGTCATTTCTCTGTAATCATATTCATTTGCTTGTAAATGGTGTTGTTCTACGCAATACTCTTGCACAGTCAAGCCATCTCTTCATCTGACAAGCTCGGAATGGGGAAGAGAATATCATCCATTATCACACATTAATGTTTAACTAATCTCTGTTAATGTGAACAGTTTCGGGGGAAAAAAGTTTGTCAGCGGTTAGATTTTACCATCAACATACAAGTTTGTGACTGACAGATTAATCATCCGATTGGTTACATCCCTAATTGGTCCCCAATCCCTTATTGTGCACCTCAGGTCTCTGGGGCAGGCCTTGGGCTGGACAGTCCAAGTTATCAGTGTCAGGAGCGGCAACAGCTTCAGCAGCGGAGTCAGGTCCTCCAGGGACAGTGTGAAGACATACATCACCTTCATCGCTATGGACAGCAGTAGCACCATTGTCCCCTCTGACCAAGTCAAAAGGTAACAAACAGCAGTCCCTGCGATTGAACAGCCGCTGGATATGCAGCCCACAAGTTGTGGGTAAATGAGGTTCTTGTCACCCACAGAAAGCTGCAGAGCGAGAGTGGGGTGGTGAAGACCCTGCTGGAGAAAGTGTTTCAAAAGGAAGTGGAACACATGGTGGAAGATCTCCCTGGAATCCAAGACTCCTCCGATGAGACAGTTGTCATTGTTCTGAGTGTGCTGTTAGCGCTAAGCATCACGGTATTGGTGGTGCTAGGTGTGGTTACAGTGGTCAGGTAGGTGTGCTTTTGCTAAAGAGTGTCAGTAGACATCACATGCCCAATGACAAAATATGGTGAAACAGAGGAAAGTTTATGTTTTGTGGTTGTGTGGCAGCTACCAGTCCCGAAGCCATTGTTGAGAGATAGGGAGTTATGAACTTTGACACATACCAGGACATGTTGGTCAAAACATTGGCTTCCTCTGCTCATACAAGTATTCCTAAAAATAGATAAAGAAACTGATCTAACGAATTTACTTCCAGAAATAAAAAATGCAAAAAGAACACTGGATATCCATTCCAGGACAACGGGGGGTTTGATAACCCCTACCAGCAGCACGAGTGAGTCCCAAATTGTCTCTTTATCAGAATCCTGTCTTTAGGAATTATGGACAAGTCTGATATCTTAGAATCCCTGTTTCATTCACTGATACAGAGGAATGCATCTTTCATCATGTCTTGAAGCTATAGACTACAGATTTTGGTATTATTATGGTCAAATAAATTGTCCCGATATGCTTAGGGCAGTTGTCAATCTGTTGTGTATGACAAACGATGATTGCTTCAAATCCTTCTCTCCTCTTTAGAAATTCATATGGAAACAGCAGTGAGGTAAGGGACCGTAACTGTACACGATGACAGTGAAAGTCATGGTCATTTTCATGTACGCTTCACATGTACACCAAAGTCATTCATATCATCAGAATATTGGGCCAGTAAGCATACTGATCTGCCATGGTGATGCTTATGTTTTAGGAGTCAACCCCTGAAAGAAGGGACTCAGGACCGAACAGGAGAAACAGTGACAGTGATGGCAGCCACACCTCAGCTCTGTGAAGCATGCAGTCACTCAGAGCAATGTGTCAAACTGACTGCAGCACGCACACACACTCCAATATCCCGCAGTAAAAACATGCCTGTCTCTCCTCATTATTGTCTGCACTTCACACAAGAAGGTCTGCAGAGTGATTTTGGAGGAATAATCCAAAAATCATAAAAGCACTTTCGTGAAAACAAGCATGTTAAACAGAACTAAATACAAAATGATTTCCTTGATGTTTTACTCATGTTGATTATGTTGCACCACGTAATACTAAATTCCTATGTATAAAATCTTGGTTGTAAAAACTATTTCATTAAATTATTTTCACTTTTATGATTTTTTTCCAGTGTTTGATTGTGGGATTGGGAGCATATTCACAAGTTGAGAATAGGTTCACTAGTATCAACAGCAGCTTTGTTACTTTCTAATGTCAGAATAATACAATGCATTTTTTGCATTCTTTTATCTCAAGCTGGAGGAGCTGGATCAGAGCTCAGCTTCAGAGGAATAAGGAGACTTAACCAAAACAAATGACTGCTGTTTGTAAATGGCAAAAAAATAGTGTATGAAAGTGAGGCTGCAGAGGCTCCCTGGTAACAGCTACATTAAAGATGTGGTGGAACCATTAATTGAGCAAAGACTTGCTTCACTGCAGTTGGCTGAAAAGGGTCTGTGTATGAGCCAATCAGAATTGTGTTGAATGGGTAACTAATGACATCGGTGTCCAGTTAGGTTTACAAACCTAATACAGTTTCCAGAATACCATTTTTTAAAGGATATTTGCTTGTTAGTAAAGTACTACTGAATTCTTTAATACTGGGAAAATATTTTACCTTATTATTATACTGATTAAATTAGTTTTTCTCACTTGCTCCAAGGAGAAATGACTTAGGTGATTTAAAATATAAATGTACAGAGGAATATATTTCAAAATATTTTTTACATTATACTTCAAAGTACCATTTTTAATGTAGAATAAGATGATGGAAAGACATCTCAGTGCTATAACAAAATGCTGAGTGGAGCACAGAACAAAAGCAAAGTTTTGAGTTCAAATCGTAAGGAAAACTTGAAATTTAACTTTATTACAATTATATTTAACTGTTAAGTTTTACATTATTTCACAGTGAGTAAAACAAAAAAATACAGTAAAGTGCCAATCAAAAAAATGAAATGGAGCTTAATTTCACTGGAGTCATTTTTATTTAAAAATTCCAACTAAAACCTAGACTTTCCTTAAGATGACTCTCTTTCCTTTGATATGCTTAGAGAATGCTCCTAAACATTCACTAAAAACACTGCTTTAAAGAGGGAAATTGCTTTTGGGATGCACTGACATCTTGGGAGATTTTCATATCCACAATGCAAGCTGTACGAAAAAGCTTCTAAGAATGCCTATCAAAAAATGAAAATTTAAAAGTTCTACCAAAACAAGCTGTAGAGAGCAAAAGGCACTGCTGATCAAGCCTGTGTGAACCGAACCCAGTGAACTGTGGGAGAAGATGAGCTCAGGAGAGACTGACCCCAGATCAGTTTCTGCAACAGGGACTGGATAAGCAACACTGCTTCAAACTGCACTGACAGATCAGAAATGTGCAGACCGATTCAGAGGGTGTCAAATGTACATTAAGGGCTTCAGTTCACCCTTACTGAACAAGGAACACCCTTCCCTGTCCCGAAACTGGACACACACATCACACACATTCTGTGAAAAAATGCAGATAACAGGAGGGATAAAAACAAAAAAACTGAAGGAGGAGAAAAGCCGATTATACTGTATATTCTAATCATTTGTGTGTGGGGTGTGGGGCAGGGGTACAAAAGACAAAGCAATCTTTGAGAGCTTCTAGCTGATTCTGCTTGATAATCATTCATATTATAATTTTATTAAGTTATCCTCAATTAAAATAAACAAAAAAGAAAAACAAACATCAGGAAATGCAAGAATGACAATATAATATGGAATGTATTTCAGTAAATAAAATAAAGCTCCAACTGTTACATCAAGTGTGCTTTATTTCACCCACAGGTATCCTGTCAAATAAAGCACCATATATATTCATATACACTGCCAGGCCACAACTAGAGAGGATTCTTAACAGAATCAAGGTTCTTGTGGTTCCTTAATGTACAAGTAAACTTAGTTCGGATATAACCACAGAAATGCGAGGCAATGGGCCTCTTTAATAAAGTACAAAACTGGCACAGAAGACACCATTTTATACACAGTAAAAATGCAATAAAATTAAATTACATACAGGAGAGAGAAGACTAAACTCTGTAAACCTTCCCCCCATTACAGCAACCTCAAACAAATATTCACTTCAAAGAACTTCAAAGAAATAAGTAAAAATGAAAAAAAGGTTTTGCCCTTTGAGAAAATGTGCTATAGCTGCAGTCCTTATTAATTTTTCTTCTCGTTTAAATAGATCTGAGGCTGTGCGTGTTTTCGTCCTCAGACGCTTCAAGCATACTGTACAAATCTATTGCCATTCAAGCTAAAGGAAAGATCACGTGACAAACTGAAGCAGAGAGCAACTGATCAGGACAAGCCAGGAGTCAGGAGTAGTTCTTTAAAACACAAATCAAGAGAAGAGAGGGAAAAAAAAACAGGAGAAGAGGAAAAAGAAAAGGAAGAGAGTAGTAAACGAACAGCTGGAGAAATAAAAAAAGGTTTAAAAAGCCAGACATGCTAGAAATGCTGTCAAGAGGTGGAGGTGCGTGCTCCTTTCCCGGACAGTTTGCTGACCGCGCTGATGGTGGACTCCACGGTCCTGCACAGCATGTCCAACACATCCTGCTGCTGCATGAAGTTCAAGAGGCCGTGAGAGGCGGCGTGGCTGCAGCCTCCGCCGGCGCCGCCGCCGTCCGTCTCCTGCAGGGGGCAGGCTTGGCCGTCCCCCGCCTCCTGGAGCCCCGCCAGCATGGAGGTGGAGGGGAACGCCGCGTCCTCCTCCGGGGGCACCGCCGCCACCCCGCCCGTCTTTGAGGCCGCCTCTTTCGCGTCCTTGGTCTCCTCCCCCGCCTCCTTCCTGCCCTCCTCCTCCTTGCTCCCGCCCGCCGTCCCCTGCTGCTGCTGCTGCCCGAACGGCCCCACGCCCTCCGGAGGGGAGGAGGAGGAGGACGAGGAGGACGACGAGGAGGACGCCTCCATCTTCTCCTCCTTCGGGGAGCCGCCGTCCGGGGAGGGGGGGTCCTGCTCGGTGCCCGGGTCGATGACCGAGGAGTCCCGCGTCTCCGTGTCGGACGTGCTGGTGGGGGTCAGCGCCTCCCGCGTCTCGGGCTTCAGCTCGGCGCAGGAGGAGGAGGAGGAGGAGGAAGGCGGGCAGCCCCCGCCGCTGCCGCCCTCGCCGGCGTGCTCCTCCTCGCTGCTCACGCGCCGCCGCTTCACCGGGGTGGCGCCCTCTTCGTCTGCTGAGGGAGAGGAGCAGAGGGAGCGAGAGAATCACTGCACAGTAACGAGGGAGAGAGAGAGAGCTCACAAACCCTGCCAGACCACTGCGGTTCGCCTTAACAGAAACCCCTTTTCACCGTACGTGAAGCCGAGCGCCTAAATTCGCACGTTCGTGACGGCGGACTACCTTTGGCCTTGCGGTCCTTCACTTCCAGCTCCAGGGTGCTGCGCTGCTGGAGGCAAGCACGACACTTGGCCAATAGGTCCTGCAGGGCGGGGCCAAGGGCGGGGTCCAGCTGGGGGGGCGTGTGCACCGACAGCAGCAGCACCAAGGCCCGCAGGTCCTGCCGCGACGAAAGGTGGTAAGAGAGGGGCAGGTGTGGGTGCAATCAGTTCTTACTTGGTTTTAAAAAGTTAAAAGTGAAGGTAAGAACACTGAAGTCCACCATGGGCTGTTCTGTGAAACGCAATCAGTGCTATGCAACTGTCAAAGTGGAGCTTGATACTAAAAGTGAACTTTCTGGATGAAACCAATAAGCAATCTTGCGTAGAACTGACCAAGCTCACTTTAAGCAAACAGCCTTCAAAAAGCTGACCGATCAGCGCTCACTACAACAAAGTTCTGTCCTCAGGTGAAAGCGTCTCACTGATTAGCCCCAGGTGCCGCCCCAGTTGTGGGTGATGAAGGGTTTAAAGAAAGGGAAGCTCACTGCATTGAGAATCCCGCTGGTCTTGCAGATCTCCAGCCTCTGGCTTGCCGGCTCTGGCTCCTGGCTGTGGTACTCGTTCACCAGGTTGGTGACCAGAATGTTGATCAGGTTGGCGCAGCTGGGTCCGGACAGCACCTGACTCTGCACCTGGAGAGAGCACGACCGCACACAGAGGCTCAACAACCATTCACCATGCCCATAAGTGCGTTATACCTGGAAATTATCTGTTTAGTTTTTCCATAAACAACTAACATGGAATAGATTTCAGGGATTGTCTTTATGTCAATGTGGATATGAATAATACAGGACCAAACTGTAGGTTAATTAATACTTGAGTAGCAGCCTTGCTCTTGAGTAGTACACTAAGTGAGTCAGTTAGTACACTGTCAGCACATACCTTTCAGTCAATGATTTATTCATAGCTAATTAAGTACCCTTAAGGTGTTGCCAAATGATAAGGGGGGTGTTCATTTAGTTGCACAACAATAGGTTCCCTTATCTTTTCATATTACGCCATACAGTACAGGGATAAGTCACGGAGACAGAGCTAATGATGGGAGGCAATAACGATCTCCCACCTTGTGCAGGAAGCAGGTGAGAAAGGTGTAGGCCACGTTGTTGTTCAGGAAGGTCCTCTCATCCATAAGGATGCACTTGATGTACTCCCCAAAGGCCGGGTCTTCACAAAGCAGTTTCACACAGGTCTTAGCCATGGCCGACTGGACACAAAAAAACCACAGCCAGGAATCACACAAGGTCAAAACCGGACAACACCAGTACATGGTGTTGTATGTCAGGAAACCATGCAGTAGGTAGCTAGATGGGGAAGACGGCTTAGCAAAACAACAAAAAGTCCTGCTTTCTATTTGTAATCTGGTAATTATCGCTCACAAATGGGATTCACAGTTCCTCTAGGTTGCTGTTGTAATGGTTCAATAAAAAAAAAAAAGATTAACCTGTCATCTATACCGCAGGATAGCCATCAAAACATTTTTCTCCATCTCATGGATAACTGCAGCTAAATATATACCTCTGGTGTTTTCAGACCAGTTTTAATTGCTAAAATATGGGCTATGATTTAACTTAGCAGCATAAGGGTCTGAACTGGACTGACAGAAATACATAGATTAACATTCAGTGTCATTGAGACATGAGAAGTGGACATTTTTGAAAGCAAATGGATCCAATCAAAGGAAAAAGCCAAGACAACAGAGGGATCAGACTTATAATTGATCAGGAAATGAAGAGGGCTTTTTAGAAAAGGGGTATGATTTTAGTGCTGTGTGTCAAAAAACAAGTTATTATAAGATCATATAAAAAGATACAGTATGTGATAAAGAATTTTGCACATCACAGTGTGTTATCAGCTAATAACCAGACATATGTATGATGGTATGCTAGAACTATGGCCAACTCTTAGATTGACTGAAGTATGTTAACCTTTGATTTATCCTAAGATGAGCCAGGTCAAGCACTTGCACACTTACAGCTTGTCAGAACTGTAAATGAACTTTTCTCCATACTTACCTGAGACTGACACAGCTCTGTCCAGAGTTTTGGGAAGAGGGCCAGGTGCAGAGGTAATCCCTCGTATGCGATCAAGACACCTGTGACCAGACACACATCAGTGGCACACAGTGGCAGCAGAGATAACCATTACAGCACTGCTCCTCATCTCTCAATTTAAGATTTCACTGCACAGCTCAACATTGTAGTTGTCACTCCTGTTCCTTCTCATTTCCACTATGGATTGTTATATTGCGACACAGACAATGCAGAACACACAGAATGTCCTGCACGACTAATGACTGTGGTCATCACACAGACCATCATTTCCACTATACATTCTTAATCTGTGATAAAAATATACAGCTAATACGACACTTCTTAGACAGTGATGACGTCATACAGTATGTTTGATCACACTACCACTCTACCAAAAGCACATACTTAGTTTGACCAGGGTCTCGGTGAACTTCTCGCAGTTGATGGCCACTCGGCACAGCAAGTGAATGAACTGATGGTAGGACAGGAAGTAGTCCAGAAGCATCCGATCGTAGACCTCATCCTTCCCCTAAAAGGCAAAGAAGAACCTATCAGAAACGTCATCGGCCAGGGGAAGGAGCAGAAAGCCGGACCGAGGATGGCATCTGATTGGTCCCGTGAGGGACACGCCCGCCCACCTTGCTGGTCTCCACCATGGAGGGTAGGAGGCACATGTTGAGCTCGGGCCTCGGGGGCCTGATGTTGTTCTTCCCTCCCATCAGCTTGATGTTCTCCCTGCAGGGCAGGTAGGGGCCGAAGGACACTGCAAGGACAACGGTGCACTCACATATCACAGCTGCTTGTACAGACCGACAGACAGTTTATTGTCCTCCGAGATGAAATTCGATTCCGTGGCCAGTGCATGATACATACAATCACAAAAAATATTATAGTAACAACTACATAACAAAAAAGTAACTCAGACAACACGCATAACAGACATAATAAAGCCCTCGTTCTACGTTATACAACTTAATGACAACACTCGGCTTATCAGAAGCTCTTACACCGAGTGACTTAGACAGCTTACAACATTTATATGTCATCCATTTATACAGCTGGGTAACTCCTGAGGTAATTCAGACAAAGCACCTTGGCCCAAGAGAAAAAAACAGTGCCAAATCCGGGAATCGAACCACCAACTTTAGGGTTACTATACCTATAAACCAAACTGGGAGGTGGAAGGTCAGAATCACAAATCCACAATAACGAATAGGTTTAATTTAAGTGATAGGATAGGCAGTTCCTTTTGATTTGAATGAACCATCGCTTCCTATTCAGTACCGCGGCATAGACGTAGGTATGAATTCTGAATAGACGACTGGGTTCTCAAATCAAAACAACTTCTAAGGCAGATAAAGAACTGTACCCAAATTAGAACAAGGATGCTAATCCAGTCCCGTCCATCTGAGCAATCCAGGTTGACCGCCGGCCTCAATCTTGCCCTAACTTGGAGTTAGACCTGCGACACTGACAGCAAAGCAAACTCCCTGGCCGCAAAATGACAGTGCCACCCAGAACAGAAGCACTGCACTCCCGCTGTGTCTATAGGAGAAGAGCAGGAGCACTCACTGGGGATGTTGCTGTGGTGGTAGGTGCAGTGGTTGTGCTGTAGGAAGGGCACCAGCGTGTGCAGGAAGTCATGGGGGCTCAAGAGGACCAGCTCCTTCAAAACATCTGGAGGGGAAGGGAGGCACAGCATTAAAACGATGCACAGCGCACGCCGCAAAAACCCAAAGGAGAACACTGCTATCCAACACGACCGGGGAGGTGACCATTCTTTATTGCAATGACACGCATCGTGTTAACTTTGCGCGCTTCCAGAAGTATGCTAAAGAACAGAGGCCAACCACCACAGAGAGACAGCTGAGAGACGGACCTAGGCAGGCGTTGCGGAGCTCAGGTGGGCTGTAGGAGTTGAGGAGCGTGAGGAGCTTGTGGGCAAAGTCGATCCTCTCCTGCCAGTGGATCAGAGCCTGCTTCACATCTGAGGAACCAACGCAAGGGTCAGAAAAAGGCACTTCAAGGAAACACAAGGACATCAGCCAAAGAGTACGACAAACAGGACGTGTAACAAACACAACACACAAAAGCAGCCTGCAGCTTTATGGTCCTACAGTCTGGAACCAGCTTGAATTGCCCAAAGTCAGCTGACATTATTTAACAAGTTAAAACTGAATGTAAAACATGTCTACATAAAAGCAGTTAGTTCATTTTGTGCACTTTACTCTCTCCCTCAAAGTTAAACCTAATGAAAGACAAGTCTTTCAAACACAACTGAAGGAGACTGGCTTCTAAAGGACAGTTTGTCAGTACTGGGCCCGCCGGCTCTGACCTTTCCGCTGCAGGTAGGGCCGCGTGGCTTTCAGAACAGACAGGAAGATGGACAGCAGCTCCACCAGGTCCCCCGTCACATGACACGCGGTGGCCTCGTGATACATCATGTGCAAGGTGTTGAAGGACTGCACGTAAGCGGGGGGGAAGGGGGGGCAGAGGGGGAACACACACACATTACCCACAGCAAGTCATGTGACATTACCAGACACACAGCAAGTCTGTATGCTTTTAACCATTTCTACTCTGCTGAAGAGATATTTTAAAAAGTTATTTGTGAGTGACATATTTAGCCAGGTATGCTTTAGCACAGTGAAGATGCTTCAAAACTTTATCTGAAATGATACACTTATTGTGCTCAAAACTTCAAATCAAATACCCTGTAACAATGTTTGTCTCTTCAGTTTTATCATCTATGATTATTTACCTTGATCCCACCCACACCTCGCATCTCCCACACCCCTGGTTGAAGGACTGTGGTCTAACAAACTGAGATGCCTTTTGTACATGCAGCACATTCAGTTGCCCATGCCTTACAAACCCAAGGCTGGGAACAGTGAATAGGCACAGAGGCGTTTGGATCCCTGCTCCACGCACCTCAGTCATGAGGATGAGCCCACGGTTGAAGACCACCAGCAGCCTGTCCTCATCATTCTCCAGCAGGACGCGGAAGGCACTGCCAGAGGGGGGGACAAGACGCAATCTAACCAGCCGCTTCAAGGTGTAAGTGAGTGAGGAGTGAGTCCCTATGCGTGTGTGTGTGTGTGTGTGTGTGAGCGAGGGAGGGTAAGGGGTGTATGTGTTAGCATGCGTGTGTGTTAGCATGTGTGTGTGTGTGTGTGTGTGTGTGTGTGTGTGTGTGTGTGTGTGAGAGAGAGAGCGAGGGAGGGTGAGGGGTGTATGTGTTAGCATGCGTGTGTGTTAGCATGCGTGTGTGTGTGTGTGTGTGTGTGTGTGTGTGTGTGTCTGTGTGTGTGAGAGCGAGGGAGGGTGACGGGTGTATGTGTTAGCATGCGTGTGTGTGTGAGAGCGAGGGAGGGTGAGAGGTGTATGTGTTAGCATGTGTGGTGTGTGGTGTGTGGTGTGTGTGTGAGAGAGAGCAAGCGAGCGAGGTGAGGGGTGTACGTGCCGGCATGCATGCCTGCGTGTGTACGTGCGAATGAATGAGAGAGAGGGGGTGACGAGTGTATGTATGAGCGTGAGTGTGTGTGTACGACCAAACGTGTGAGAATGAGTGAACGTATGACCATGTGTGAGACTGTGTGTGTGTCTGTGTGACCGTGCCTGTGAGCGCGTCAGACCTGATAAGCGTGGTCCAGCAGGAGCGGCCGTCCAGGCAGCGCAGGTAACAGCTGATGGTGGTCTTCTTGAACTGCTTGACGTCCTCCAGCTCCTCCTCCCTCATGTCCGGCCGCTGGGCCACAAACAGCTGCATCAGGTTGAAGAGCTCCTCCACCGCCTGGGAGGGGAGCAGAGAATGAGCACAGACTTGCAGAGATAACCTCATTAAAGCCTGGGGCAGAATCAAACCCTCCCAGAGGAAACCTGTCTCTGAGGCCAGGGAGAGAGGCAGCACACACGCTTAAAAGGCAAAACCTCTCTCCACTGAGACAGCACCAGAGAATCAGGACACAACTTCATACAGAAGACCTCACTCCACACTGACTGGGAAACAACCAGGAGACACACACACTCACAGAGAATACAGGACCAGTCACGATGCACACAAAGCTGAAGTGCCAAATGTGGCATCATGGTCACAGACTAAAACCACACACGAACGGCTCAGAGTTACAGTGGGAGAGAGGGGTCTGTCGCCGTGCTGTCACAATCACACAGTAGAGGAAACGAAGAACGGCAACAGAGAGCTCAGACGGAAAATTTGACACCCTTTCCTCAAAACAGACAGAGAGGCGGGCGCGTACCCCCGGGTACTGGCTGGCGTGCGGCGTGAGGTTCTTGAAGGCCCACTGGATGTTCTGGTGCGACGCCAGCTGGCGGGTGAAGGCGGGAGACTGCTCGCAGCACATGCGCAGGATGCCGTAGTAGGCGGGCAGCATGCCGCGGTTGAACAGCACAACCTCCTGGTCGTCGTGGTCCGCCAGGATGTAGTTGAAGGCGATGTTCTTGGTGACCACGGGGTTCTGCACCACCAGGCGCACGTTCTCGGCGCAGTCCACGCACACGTTGTACCAGAAGGACAGCAGCGCCTGCTTGTTGTGGTTGGTGGCGATCGCCGGCTCTGACAGCTTGGGCTGGGGAGAGGTGCATCGCGGGTGGGGAGAGAGGAGCCAGGAGAAAGAAAGGGAGGGAGAGGGGAAGAGGCAGAGAGGAACAGACAGGGAGGAAAGGAGAGGGAGAAAGGGTATAAAAGAAATAGGGAGGTAAAGAGAGAAAGGGGACAGAAGGGGAGAGGGATGAGAAAAAGAGCGGGAGGGAGAAAGGGAAAGTGGATGGGGAGAATAAGGGAGGGACAAGAGTGAGGGCAACAGTGAGAAAGAGGTGATTAGGGAAAGGGAGAGAGGGGATTGAAAGAAAGGGAGTAAGGGAGATTAGTGTGAGAGAAAGAGTGGGAAAAAGAAAGGATAGGGAGGGAGAAAGGGGGAGAGAGAAAGAGAGGGACATAGGGAGAGGGAGAGGGACAAAAATATTCATGTAGTCAACCAACGCAGGCACGTACCACACACGATCACTACGTCTCTGCTACACTAAGCGACTGACGCGTCAGCGATACCTGGAAGAGGTTCCAGAGGTCCATGAAGTAGCCTGAGAACATGAGCTTCTCCGTCTTGGAGATGAGACAGTAGGTCATGAAGCTGAAGTACTGCACCAGCTTGGTGGTGCCGTGCACGGCCGCGTCCACGTAGAGCTTGGCGCGGCCCAGCAGTCCGAGCAGCAGGTTGTAGACCTGGTGCAGGACCACCGTGGTGTCCGGGCTGAGGGGCAGGTCCCGCGTGGGGATGTGCAGCGAGCGCGTCGAGCGGAACATCTGCCGGAACGAGTTGCTGGGGATCAGGGACACCAGCAGGTAGGCCGCAGCTGGGGGTGAGGGGGGCGAGACAGACACCACACATCTCAAAGATCACAGTTCCACTTACAGTTCAATACATACCATTTACCACCCCACAAACAGTACACATCAGCTACAGACTACTACAAACGGCATCTGGAATGGTTCTACAAGGACATAACACAGGGAATGTCTTTGGTGGGACACACCAAGCACTTACAAATCACCTACATCACAACCTTCTTAGTATGTCTGGTACGTCCAACCAAATACTTGCCCTGAGGTTCACTTTCAAATACTTTTGACCCTTTCCAGGGCAATTCAAGTTCATTCCAAGCTACCATTAGATCCTAACTGATTCATCAGATGTTACTCATTGCTGTTGAATGACCGGCCTCAGGTGCTAAATGCGTCTGTAACAACATCGTTTTCTGATAGAGAGAGAGGAGGCGGAGCGGTCCGTACAGGTGCGCACGCGGGGGTAGTTGTGGGCCAGCAGGAACCGCTCCACCCAGTTCTCCATGTTCTGCAGGACCCAGCTGTGGGCCAGCTTGTTGCGAGGGGTCTGCACCGCCAGCCAGTCCAGACACTGAGAGGGGTTGTACTCGATCACCTGGGGAAGGGCGTGCAGGACACAGTCAGTCGAACGCACAGTATTCGCATACGGGGGAAAGGGACGGAGAAGAGAGGAGACGGTGTATGGTTACACAGGGATGAACAGACACAGTAGATGGGCAGCACTACCGAGGCTGGACTAAGGCAGCTCTGTCACATACAGCAGAGGTGCTCTATGTAACTTATATGCAGACATAAATTCAGCTTCATAACAAAGGGCAACTAGCTATCAATGATCATTACCAGCTTCATTCTGTCATAACTCCTTTATCAACTTAAGCACTTTATATGTAGTTTTAATTTCTTTCCTGCATATGTTGTGTGCGTGTGTGTATGTGTGTGTGTGTGTGTGTGTGTGTGTGTGTGTGGCCAAGTCAGTCACAAAATTAGAATCTACCACATTAACATGGTTAAAATTTGTTAACAGTTCCATCTCAAATTTAGCCACGTCTATTTTAGAATGTTTCAAGGGGCATGACAGATACCTTCAATAGCACAAAAATGCCTATGGCCATGTCTTTCAGGTTCGCTGCCTTTTAGCATATTGAATATTGAATGTTGAATATTGAATAGCATATTGAATGTACATGTCACTGGGCCTAATTTCTTTGCTTCACCAGAGCCCTTACAAAGGGTAACTTTCTGCACAAACGTATATACATGTGAAACATAATATATTTAGCTGTTTGTTTACTAGGGCAGCTGAAGTTCAAGGTTTTGACCCAGAACCACCAGGTCAGGAGTCCAGCATTCTAACTGCTGCTCCACAGTTTCTCCAATCACCAAGGCTTCAAAGGGTTCCCACACGGCTCAGCCCGCTTTTTACCAATGCATTCTTTCCTCTGTGTTGCGTCCTGTAAATGGAAGTGGTGTGGATGGACAGGCTTACCTCCCAGATCCTCTGCAGGATGTAGGAGGCAAAGGAGGGCATGCCGGGGGGGCCGCCAGCAAACTCCATGAGCATGGTGAGCAGCTTGAAGAAGGGGTTCGCAGCCTGGGGGGGGGGGGGTCGTGGGCATGAGAGGATTCAGCAACGTCACCGCTCTGTCAAACCTAATATCTGGAAACTAGGGGAACAAAACATCTACATGGGCCTTCTCTAGTTAGGACATACCTCTGGGGTGAGCTTCGCAATGGATGTGAAAAGCATCGAAACGATCTGGAATAGAAAGGACAACGTGAAATTATTTACATGGGCCTGCACATGGGGAGGCACATTCTTAGGAGGCATACGGAGAAGGATGAAAGAAAGGATCGATTTCAGCTTAATCTACTCGATCCTGGCTCGTTCGGCGCCGTGACAGCTCTAGACCTACGTGCTCCGCCAGCCGGTTGTTGTAGCGGCAGAGGCTGAAGATGAGGTTGCAGGTCTGCCGGATGTTGATGCCGTCGCGGATGTGCTGGAACAGGAAGGGGAAGCCCTTCCCGCCGGTCAGCGCCGCCATGTCGTTCTGAGAGAGGGTCAGGTGCCTGGGGAGGGCGCAAACAACGTCAGACACAAGAAATCCCACAATCCCCTGTGTCTGTCAACACAGACAGACAGGGAAATGCGGCCAGCTGACCACATTCCCCTGTGTCTGTCAACACAGACAGACAGGGAAATGCGGCCAGCTGACCACATTGCAAGCAATGGTATGCTTCTGACAGGGTCTGGAGGAAACAGCCCTGCAAACCACTGACTCAATGAACAAGTCTGTCGGCAGTGGGCTGCAGTGCCTCAATTTATCACTAGATGGCAAAAACACTGACAAAGTAATCACATGAGCCATGTTCAGTTCTTGTTTTGCTACATCTATAACAGTTCCCAGGTTATAAGGAGTTCAGCCAGAGAGCACAAGGACTGCACACACAGCAATTTGACAGATGGTCCGAGGTGACTGATAAAATCAGTTGTAATCACTGCGGTTCACACGTGTTCAGGAATCTCTCCCACAGGGTCTCTGACCTATCACATACTCCGTCAGAGCCAAAGGCAAATGGATGACCGACAGCAGTCCAACTAATCACTGCACAGCCTCCAGCATATGGTTTTGTGGTGGAGTCAACAACCAAAACAAAGATCTTACTAAAAGGACTGAACGCTAGCGGTAGAGGACTGTGGCTGGACCATACAGGGGTCGGACCGTCAGCTGGAGCTGCTGCCTCACCTCTCAGAGCGCGACTGCTCCACCAGCAGGGCGATGAGGGCGATCATCTTTTCCAGAGCTGCCGGCCGGTACTTCTCCTCCGCCAGCGACAGGATGTCCTCTTCCTCGTCCTCCTCCTCCCCCTCCTCCTCCGACAGCACCTCTACCTGTGGCTGAGCACAGAGAAAGAGGGGGGGCCAGGTCAGAGACTGAGGGACACCAGCACGGGACACTGTTCAGTCACAAGGCTGAGAGCCAATAATTATGGCTACTAGGCGTCCCTCTTTATGCCCTATGCGTATGGACCCATGACTGGTCAGCTGGTCTCCTTATCTGCTCCAGCCACACTCGCTTAAGACTACAGCGTCCACTTTACAGCTGTGCCCCCATGTGCATCGTGAGGATTAACACAGGTCAACCAGATGGTGCACAAACTGCATTCCTCCACTGTATTTTAAATGCAAAATTATGCTGCTGAGAAACAGTTCATTATCAGTAACGTACACAGCCTACAACAATATGAGAAGCATGGGTTCGTAAACATTGTGAACTTACATTCTCAGGCCCCTTTGTGCCCATGTAGAAATGGACCATGATGGAAATTGCTTGCAAGGACAGGAGAAACTGGCTCTGTTGAGGGAGAACCAGAACAACACGCATTCATTTAGAGAACTTCCAGTCAGTGGGTCTGGGGAAGAGAAGATTCTGGAAACTCTCCGACGGGTCTCGACCGTGCCGAGGCGGGCGCTCACCTCCTCCTCGCCCATCTTGGCGAACTCGTACAGGAAGGCGAAGTACTCGGTCAGGTGCTTGCTGTGGGGCTTGACCCCGTGCTCCATGATGGACAGCAGCGTCTTGACGAAGCGCGTGACGCACGAGCGGCTGCCGATGTCCTCCACCGGGCCGTCCATGTCGTCGGAGCTGCGAGGGGAAGAGGGGAAGCACTGCCGTCAGACAGCCTCGCACAGAAAACAACCAAAGCTGAGGGTGAAAAGGCCCATTCGTGCCAAACAGTGGTGACTAATGATCTTTTCTGTAGGACCTGCAGTGAAGACAGGGGTACTCAGGTACTACCCCACACATATAGGAATACCCAGCCATTGGAAGCTCTGGAATATGTTGCAACTATAATGCCGGATTTAACTGTTACCCATTTTAACATTCCCCAGCTCAATAACCACAGCAGATTGGATCTCTATCACAAACCTCATCGTAACAAACTTCTTGAGCACTTGCAGCAGCAAAGAAAACTATATTACAGTCCTGGTTTATGCCTGAACTTCCACTGTTGTGTTCATGGTTATCCCAGCTTCAGTCTATTGCAGCGCTACAGAGGTCTTCAGCCAAACTGAAGTGTGAAACTATCAGATCCTGGTATAATGTTATAGAAGTAATAAGAATAGTTGTAATATTTTAAACATCATTACGACTGCTTAATAAGTTTACTACGGATTAACTTAATTACACTGTGGCATTAACATCGCCCACCCTGTCATGTAAAGCCAAGAGCTGTTGTTTTTGTTTTGTCTTTATTATTTTCTAAAAGCAATAAAAATTTGTTTACAGAAAAAGGCCCGTTCATGTGAACTGCAGGCTATAAAGGACGCGAGGAAGCTTAGCTGCACGCAAGAGATAATGAAAAAAGGCATTCGGCACTGTGGTGCAGAGGCTGGGAAGCAGGGCCAGTAACCAGAAGACTGCAGGCTTGATTTCTGAGTTACTAACGTTCTCTGCCTCCACTGCTTCAACATTCAGCTGTGCAGTTGATGAATATGTGAAAATGGAAGGTCTGAAAGGTGCCTCGGACAATAGCATCGGCCAGTCATGCGAATAACAAATGTGAAATATGAACTTTGCAAAAACGCTCCTGAAGTTGCTCGAAATATGAGCAAACAAACAAACATAGTAGCAGTACTAAAGGAGGCCTGCCAAGCCAAAACCCACTGGCCCTCAAGTGTGAAAGCTCCATACCCATCCTCCATGCCAGGCTGCAGATACAGGTGGGCGTGCACCGGCCTTAGCCTCTGAATGACATGGATACACAGCCGCTGGAACATCTGGAACAGACACACACACAGGCACACGGCTGAACTCTACCCAGAGCCACAGGGCACTATGCTGCCCATGTCCATATTCATATTCATATTCACATTCACATTCATAGTCATATTCATGTTCATATTAATACTCATACAAGGACGTGCATCCAATGACAGGCGCCGCTGTCTTACCTGCCGCACAATCTGATTGGGGCACTTGATGAGGATCTGCATGGGCCACCAGTTGTCGTCCGCCATCCGATCTAAAAACCACTGATAGAGCAGGGAGAAGGCACGTTCAGAGGCGCAGAGAGCACTCTTAGCCCCGCGGCTGCGGGCATGGGGGGTAAGGCCGAAAACGGTACTTACCTCACAGGCCGCCTGGCTGTTGTTGAACTGCTTGGTCAGGAGCTCGATCCACTGTAGCATGGTGGGCTGTGGACCAAGGAGAGATACTCAGTTGGCCTTGCGGGACCGCTGGATTTAAGCATCGGACAGTTCAAGGGTGTGTTCAATTGACTGGAGGTTTAATCATATATCGAGCCATGGAGGTGCATAAAAAAGCTGAATGAGAAGTGGCACTGTTGCCAATGCTCATGTCGTGGTAATCTTTGTGTTTTGAGGAACTGCTCTGAGTAAGACGACTTGCATTACATAGATACAGAGATACATATAGATGTACACATGTACATGTCACATTATAGTAAAGCAGCACGCTACCTTCTCCTTTGAATGAATAAAGGTCTCCAGGACAAAAGATGTACTGAGCTGTAAAGAGAACAAAGACCATCAGTAGAAGGCACAGAGCCTCTTATTATTTCAGTTGAAAGTGTGTGACAGGAAGTGGCACGGGGTGACACTGTGATTTCAGCGACAGATGGAGGACTGCGTCACCTTGGCGGTCATCAGGGAGATGGCCTTCGGGTCCGGTAAGGTGCTGGGTATACTGCTGCACAACTGCCACATGAACCTGCAGGGACACAAAGAACGTGGTACCGGGGTGACATCAGCAGCACCGCGGAAGGTGGCTCGTCCATTTACATCGGCAACCAGATGCGTAACCCAAAGGAAGACCGCCTCACTCACCCAAAGTAAGTGTGTTCGAATATGTTCTTGTCCTGAAGAAACTGCATGTTGTCATGCCAGATCCACTGAAAGGAAAGAGGTCAGACATCAGGGTGCGTTTGTGCCAATGTGTTTTGCGTGCATTCTGTAGGCCGCACGAGTGGGTACCTCGAGCAGGTCTGGAGAAACATCAAATTTGAAATCCTTCCCGTTCTCTTCCTCCGGCTCCACTCTCTTGTAGAACAGCATGTAGGCACTGTGGGTCTGGAGAGAGGGAACGAGCTGTCAGCACTTGCTTCCTATCAACACTCAACCCATACATCCATACAAACAGACCCAAGGAAAACAGTGACTCATCCACACAAGAGGAGCTTTTGCCTAAGGCACCTTTTCAAAGGAGAAGTCCATGAACTTGTCCGTGACAGAATCGTACGTCTTTGTCTGAAAAGAGAAAACATTTATGAGGGTGCATAAGCATCTCTCACCTGTAGACGGCACTGAATATGAAGTGGTTTGTTTTTTATTTTTCTAATTCAATTACGTGGGTTTCTTCTTACATCTCTGGAATGTGTACTGACAACATGAAAAGGCTCTGAAACAAGTCTGCTGACAGGTGATAAAACCAGAATCATTTAGCAGGAACGGAGAAAAACACATGGCCGTAATGCAGAGGTAAAACCCCCTTTTTACCGTCATCTCTCCGCCAAAGCATTCTGACGCCAGCTGAGCCGAATCGAAGGGCTTCACCTCTGCATCGTTGAAGAGGTACCTAAGAGAGGAGAGCAGTGAACAAGGAGAGCAGTGAACAAGGCCAACCAAGCTATCACCTTCATGGCGTCCCCAGCGCTCACCACTTGTTGTTCTTGTAGGCGTGTGGGTTGATGATGTCTCTGATGAAGCTGTAGTAGTGGCCTCCGTCAGCAGTCCCCGTGTGCACGGTCACCCCGATGAGGTCATACTCATAGCTCTCCGCCACCTTCAACTCCCCGTCTTCCCGGAATCCTGCAGGACAGACGGAAGTCAGTTCTCCCATCTCCGGACACAGAACACACAGATACTCTCCAATCACAGAAGAGACAACAGGGTCAGAGACCCGTTGCCAAATCACAGAACAGAGAGGAGAGTCACTGACTCATTTTTCCAACTGCAGAACACAGAGCAGAATCAGTGACCCAATCACAGGCATTTGTTTGCACCATCATTTGGCTGGTTATCGATTGGCTGCAGAGGACGGCCACGTACCCTCCTTCCTGTCACTCTTGCCCATGAGGAAGTCCTCCGTGTACGGCGTCATGTCGAGCCGCAGGGGGAAGGAGAAGTGCGTGTTCACCTTCTCCTTCATCATGGTCACCATGTTGAATGTGTAGCGCATGGTGTTGAAGCTCAGGATGCGTGGGAGCTTTTTAAAACATGCCCTGTGGAAGTGAGGGTAAAGACAGTGAGGAAAACAATGAACTGATCCCTAATGCAACAAATATAAAAAATATGAACCATGGAAAAAAATGAATATACTGGATGTAAACACACATACACACACGCAGGTGCACACGCACACAAATATCTGACAATGACTGTGTCTGTGGGTGTGCATAATGTGCACAAATGTTTCTCCCCCAATATGGGAAGGAGCAAGCCCTGTTTTGATGTCTCCCAGAATTCACCTCTTCTCCGCCCGCACTTTCTTCCCACACTGGGAGCACGTGTACATGTTGTCCCCCTCCAGAGTGTCCTTGATGGTCACTTCATCCAGCGATTCCTGCAGAAACAGACCATTAACCCTTCCATCTTCCACAGCAGAAAGCATGCAAACACATCCTGAGAGGGAACAGGACACAGCCTGAAACACACACTTCAAAGACATGGAGCCAAGTAAAAATACCATAAATGCTCATTTAACATAATATACACCACAGACTGTGATACTCCAAGATGCCAACGCTCCAAACAAATCTCCCTCTCGTGCATGCTTCCAACGGTTGGACAAGAGAGAGACTCACATAGATGTTCTTCATATCAGCCACCTGGCATCTGACCGTGTAGAACTCCTCCGCTGTCTGGCTCACATGCTCACAGTCCTGTGACACACACATAGCCCGAGTTATCACCCCTGTCGGATGCACACACCTCACCAGCACTGAGGCGGAGGAGAAACTCCTTACCAGAGACACCACGTTGTTGGTTATGACCCCACCGAAGAGCGTCTTCACTGTGTTTTTCTGAAAGGCACAAGCCAGCACAATCTTAGAACCAGCACTCGCAACTCCTCAAGAAAACACGCCAGGCTATGTTTACAAAGACAGGCCGTATGTTTGGACAAAGGGCGATTCGATTTTTCCCTCATTAAGACTCAACTGAAAGGCATGCATCAGTGAAACACATAACGGAACTTCAACCGCGTGCCGCCGCTAGTGCGGTAGCCGATTCCTCTGGAAGCGGGACTCACCAGGTCCTGAGACATCTCCTCGATCTTGGTAATGAGGTCAGTGAAGAACTCCGTCATGTCCTTCTGCTCGCCCGTGTTCAGCGGCTGCTTGTCCATGGTGTAGGTCTTGCAGAACGGCCGCGGGTTGTACGCCTTCCTCTCGCTCTCCTGCGGAGCACAGCCGTGAGGAATCAGCACAGCCGAGAAAGGAGGGACAGGAAAAGAGGAAACAAAGGGGGGGCAGCGGGGCGGGCCAGAGCGTCAGACTCCCACTCAAACCAGACCGAGATTTTCAAGACTTCCCCGGATGAAAATGCAACAGTTTTCAAGGGCACCATGGGAACCCTGAAAATGACAGTTGCAGAGGGAGAGAGGCTGCAGGATAAAGGAAAAAGCAATCACGGGGAAGAGTCAGGGAGAGCTGCCAAGACAGGCTAGGCTCCTGCCGGCCAGCATTCCTCACCATGAGATACGTGAACATCTTCTGCAGCTCCAGCAGAGTCGTCTTGTGTTTTATCTCTTCTGCGTACTGAGAATAAAAACAGAAGACAGAGCAGCAGGTTATTGCCCGAATCAGAATTCCACACATCAAAATCATTCACACTTTATCAGTTTTGCTGCATTTTCACAATAGTTTTCTCACAACTGTTAAAAAAAAAGAACAAGTACATGGAGATAATGCAGCCAAAGATGAGACCATATCATACACTTCTTCATCTGCTACCACAGCAATCACTACAAAATGATGAAGAGGAGAGGGAGGAAGATGACGAGGTGGCGGCTCACCTTGGCAGTGAAGACGGCCTGCCGAGCCTCGGGGATCATGTAGAGCTGCTGGATGGTGGAGGCCAGGTAGCAGGTGGCACCCAGGTTGGTGAGCCCCACAAACCTGCATTCCGCCCGCACGTCATCATGGGGCCAGTAGTCCCACTTGTACGGGGCGTGAGAAGCTGAAAACCAAGAGTTCACCATGACCCATTACTTGGAATAGTGAAAACCACAGACAGGGGTGTTTCGCTTAGTTGCCACAAGCATTTATGACTCAGAAAGCCACTGACTTCCTGTGTACTTGGTAATTCTAACTGAACACTGTCCCTGGTGTTGGTTTTGAAATGCGTAGGTATATTTTTCAAATTAATAGCAGTGTACCCTCTGATATGCAGGTTAAACAATGCCGTAAAGGAAATTATGGACCACTGTTATTGAACAGATTTAAGTGCTCTTTAACAGCCCTTCTGCATTTGACAATGGTAGATTCCACAGCAAATCAATACATGAGAAGACCCAGACTAATTGACCGTTGCTTTGGATGGAATTCCAGACACTTGTTTTACAACGCAACTCAACCCCAACGCCAGAGGAACCTCTTCCAGCATACAGCATGCTACACATTTTTCTCAAAAGGCAGGACTCTGGTGTGGCCTACCTTGCATGTGCTGGGACATGACCCAGTTGTGGAGCAGCCGGTAGTTCTCCACAGAGCCCTTCACCACCTCCACCAGCAGGTCGTAGGCGGCCGCCCTCGCCGAGTGCGACTTGCACTTGGGCTGCTGCCGGTCCTTCAGGCTGGGCAGCATGAAGAGCAGGTTGTAGACGTCCCGCAGGAACTCCTGGCCCTCGCGGGAGAACTTGAAGGGGGGCTTGTGCTTGACCACGCTGGTGGCCAGGCGCAGCAGACCCGTCAGGCCGTCGTCCTCGATGGTCCCGTCCTGCTGGTCCAGGATCTCCCTGCTGGAGGAGGGCCACGGAAACACGACACCGACGTCAGCTCACGAAGTCACCCGGACCTGACCTCGGCGCTTCTCACAGCGTGAAGCTACAGCTACTTTTCTCACATACGGTCATATGCACAGATTTCCCATCGCTTGATACACATTACGTTAGTGAAAAGGACTCGTGTTGAAAATGCAGCCCTACCCCAAGCTCAACATTTCTAAACACGCACAGAGAGGGTTTTTTGACATAATGTAAGATAGGACAGACCGATGCTGGCTGACATCTGCTCTTCTTCGTTCAACAGATTCTTTAACAGAAAGGAAATTCGGAACCTCACACCAGGCTATTTTCAGCTTAACTGAAGTGCAAAGTTCAGGCAACTGCAGTCTAACGTTCTAACTTTAGAACACTGCTACCATATTATAACCTGTTTATTCTGAAACGTGATGAGTGATAAGACATTCTCTGCACTCACCTCCGTATGCAGTCGGCCAAGTGTCGCGCCAGGGCGTCCAGATCCAGCAACGTGGTCTAAAGTGAACAGATGGTTAGTGACCATTCAAGTGGGAACAAACAAGCACGCAAAGTTCTCCTAACTTCACCTCTAAATAGCATATCACTTTTTATGACCTTTAATTCACTCTTTTGCATGTGACTTATTTTATGCTATGTAGCGCACGTGTTATGTTACATGGTTTGTTATGTTTTCGTTAGCGTTATTAAGCTTCTCATAGTTTTCACCGCCGCATTTACTATACTTCATAACAATAAATCACTGCCGTCTCCTAGGCTCTAGTGTTCTAATCACACTGGTTTAACCACATGCGCGAAAGGGCTAATCGCACCGGCGTGACCGTACGTGCGAAAGGGTTAACCAACAGCAATACAGCTCTGAAACCACAACGTAAGCGGTGTTTGAGGTTTTCCTCTCTGCCTATTCGCTGGCGCCTGAACAGGCTTTATCTGCATCTTTACGCTCTCGGTGCCGCACCTGGCTGGCGTCCTTCACGTGGATGTTGTCGATCAGCTTGCACAGCAGCCAGAAATACTCCTTGCATCCCGTCCGCAGGAGGGGCTCCTCCTCGTAATCCTCCACCTGCATGGGGCGCAGCAACGCAACGGTCATCCAACAATCACGGGGCGCAGCACAGTGGTTAAGGAGCGGGACTCGTAGCCAAAAGGTTGCAGGTTCGATTCCCCCGCTGGGGCGCTGGTGCTGTACCCTTGGGCAAGGTACTTACCCCACAATTGCCTCAGTAAATATCCAGCTGTATAAATGGATAACATTGTAAAAACCGTAAGTCGCTCTGGATAAGAGCATCTGTTAAATTCCAATAATGTAATTTAATTTAGTTTAATTTAATGCAATTTGGCAGAGACACTCCCAACATAGTGAAGGATGCTGGGAGAGTATAAGGGTGAATGTAACTCGTCTGTCTTTATTGATTAACTCCTCTGAGCATGCTGGTTTATCTCAGGAGCTGGATGGTGAGCAAAGAAAAAAGCTGTTTAACTGCCCAGTTTCAAACAGCACTGAAGTACTGAATACAGCCAGATGAATAAATTACATACAGGCAATTACAAGCACCAAAGCAGCATTTCTAAAGCGATATATTTATCACCACAACAAGCTGAACTATGAATTGCTCAGCGAACAGAATTCAAGAAACCACAATTTATATGAGGCCTATTTTAATGTCAAATTACAAGATGAGATAAGATTAGCGAGAACAGTCAAAGCGGATCTGAAACGGTGCAGGGGGGAGGGTACGTGACGATGTGTGTGAGGGACAGGCCTATGAGGGACTCGCCACGGACATACCCGCAGTGGCTTAAGCGCCTGGGCATCGGGCAGGAACTTGAGCAGCGTGGAGGCAGCCAGCAGCAGGAAGGACCTGTTGATGGACTCGCCTCCCTCCAGGCCCGACAGCGACAGCTTGTACAGCCCGTTACAGGCCTCGTGCCTGACCGCCGCCTGCAACACAGCCACAGGAAGAGGAAAGACTGCCATTGTGCATCTCAGGAAACCCACCAACAAAATCCACTCCGTTTAAGGCGAAAAAAAAAAAAAAACAACAATGACTTCATAGCAAGGTCAAGCATTTGTGATAAATAGAATCAAAGAAACAAAAGACCGTGAATAGACGTGACATTCGTACAAAAGTTCAACGAGTGTAAAGAGAAAACGTACATCAGCATCAAATCAAATCTAAATGAAATGATCCGCCCCTCTCCTCCCAAAAGCCCCCCCTTGTGTCAGGCCGAGCCCCTCACCTCAGGCACCAGCAGAGTGAGCTTCTTCAGCCAGTCGTGCAGGTGGTCACTGTCAGCCAGGCTGGACTTGACCAATGAGCAGCAGTGTGCCCAGCTCACCAGCAGCCACATGGAGTAGTGCGTCACTGCAACACAGCAAGCACATTTCCTGAAATTAAGCACCAGCAAACAAACATGCCTATTCATCACACGGTTATAACGACAGCTCCTGAAAGCTGCACTGACCTTCATGGCGGGATCTGTGGTCTGACTGGGCCTTCAGAGCCCTATGGGAAACAAGAGGAACTCTGAATAACAAAACATTGTCAAAGAGGAACAAAAAAAAAGCTGCCAAGCAAGATAAAGTAAGGTTTTAACTGTATGTAATGAAGCAGTAACAGTAAATTTTCTTGGTCATCTTTTGGCCTTGGAAAAACCTCAATGACAGTCCCATACCAACAAAACAGACACCACTTGTGCACCTCCAAGCAGGAACTGAAGGACTGTGTTCCCTCACCTGTGTGCAAGGTTGTCGTATGTGTAGGCAACATTTATTAATCGCTGGATTAAGTTGGTCCCTTGGACAAGGCTTAGAAAAACCTATAGGACAGAAAGAAACATTCTTGAGACTGCTGGTATGAGATGCATCAAAAATGGAGGCAAATGACAGCCAAAGTGACTTGAGACTGAGAGCAGCACGAAGAAGATATGCAAAATGGCAGCACAAAGATACAGGAAAGCGACAGACCAGACAGAAAGGAATACAAAATAGGGACGACTAGTAACAAAAACAAACAATGAAGATGGTGGGGGCGTGGGAAGAAAAGCCGAAATTTAAACGGAGAATGTGTGTTCTACCTCAGTAAGCCGAGGAATGTGTAGCCCCTTCCCATGATCCCCTGCTCCCTTGCGGGACTTCCCAGGCCAGGCCCGCTTGCGCTGAGTGTCCGTGAGGCCGGACCAGGCGAAGACATCGTGGTAGGCTAGGTCCAGGTCCGCCGGGTCCACGGCAAACTGACAGATGAGCTTCAGCAAGCACGCCAGGCAGTCCAGCAGCCACTGCACACAGAGGAACACAGATGACTGACGTCCCCCGGCCGCTTCTATACTCATTACCTCCACGCTCTCTGTTCCCTCTTCCACTGCTGGAACCATGTCAAGCCCAGCGGTCCCACAAACAAGCCAGGGCCAACTGAAAACATTTTCCACTGTAGCACCCAGGATGTAATGCATTCAACTAATTTGAACAGAAGGTGAGACACACGCCGTTGCAAATACCCAAGCGAGAGAATAAACAAATAAGTTCATAGGGTTCCAAAGCTTTTGTTCCAAAAACAATGTTAACGGCTAATTAGATAGATACACTTCATGGATTATCGACTAAAATCTCCAAGTAACAGCTCCTTCTATTCCACAGCTCTGGCGCTGTCTCTGGCAATGTCATGACACAGTTGGCTGACCCTGCCCCTGGCCTGCTTGTAACCACGGTAGCATTAAATAGATTATGGGACCAGAGCCCCAGTTTTTGCTTAGCCTGCAAAAAAGGCTACAGAAACCCCAAGGGCACCACCCCTGGCCAGCTGGCCTAGCGATGAATGTCCTACACCCAGTATTCATGCTGTTGATTGGATTACACCAGTAACTTAATATCTTCATGTGAGTGCAGGTGTCAGCACTGCTTACCACTGTCCAGGACTCCTGGTCTTTCGGCTCCAGAATAGCGGAGTTGAAAATCTCAAGCAGCAACTGAAGACCTCCAGACGAGACAAACTGCAAAATGAAGAAACAAGGACAAATGGAGAGATAAGACCGGTTTGCAAACTGACAGGCATGTCGACCCAGCATAGTGCTGAAGGAAGGGAATGACACATCTCTAATGCAGACATGAGGCAGTAAAGAGACAGCACTGGTTTTAAACTCTGTAAGCGTTACCTTGCAGCTCCAGGAGTTCTTGCTATTCTCAATCTGGTCCTCGCTGGAGTCATCAGAATCGGGGTACAGGTCACTGTAGCTCCCCTGCAGTTACAGACACAAGTCATGAGACATGCACTAGAGCGGAAGACTGCAATCCCTAAACAACAGCTGAAAGCAGTCGCTAAAACCAACTGTTTCTTGAAAAAAATTCCTAGGAAAAAGGTCCCAATTATCTCCTTGCTTACGTCCTATCTCCCTGGAACTTTTCAACAGCACTGACAAGGCAGATTTACAAATGCTTGGTTCATTCAAACCAACACAGTCTGGGTTTAACTTTTTCACGGAACCTTCCAGGGGCACTCATAAACCAACTAGTAAAACTATGAAAACAGCCTAAAACAAATGAAGACATCAGTTGGAGTGAAACGAGTGTTCACACACTGGTTCCCCTAGCTGATGTGACGGGGCTTTACCGTGGACTCCCTCCGGATGCGGCGGTTGGGTTTGCCAAGGGCCTCGATGATCTCCAGCGCATACAGCAGCTTGTGGGGGCTCTTTATCCTCAGCAGGTCCTTCCAGCAGAGCCCGTCACTACCCTGATTATGGGGGAGCGGGGGGCACCAGTCAGGAAAAACAGCCAGGGAATAGGGGATAGGGGATAGTTTCCATTCAGCCAGGGGATAACCCCAATTCAGTAAGAGGATTGTGTCCATTCAGTTAAGGTACAATGACCATTCAGCTAAGAGACAGCCCCCATTCAGTTAGGGGATAGCTCCATTTTAGCGGGTAGAACAGCAATCACTGAACTCAAATGGGTAAATCACAGAAACTGCATTAATTCCTGCAGTGGTCTCACAGTTGGTCTTTCATGCCAACCTGATGATATCGTTATGCAGTATACAAATATATAATATAGTATAGAGACAGTACGGCACAGAAACAGCTAAATTTGCTGTTGATGGTTTGTGAGGGCCACGGTGTTGCGTGACTGACCGTCTCATCGGAGATGTTCTGGAAGGCCAGCAGCATGTTGGGACAGGTGGGCAGCAGCATCAGAAGCTCCCACACACGCCGGGACAGGTTCTCTGCATGGAGGTGCAACTCCTCACACCGAACACTCTGGAGGAGGAACACACACACACAGACACACAGTAAATAAGCCTGTCTGGAGCGGCTAGAGAATCAGCAATGCTACTGAGCAAGACACAATCACTGAAAAGAGGCCATGCATGTGAAATGTGTGCACTAACATACAGCCAAGGGACCAATGGAGTACTCCTTCCCAAAATGAAGCCCCTCCTCCCTCAGGCAGCGAACAGGACGTGTAATGGAGTGAACTTCCCCATACCGCCAACATCTCAGAGTCAAGACTAACAGCTTCCCCACGTCCTCTCTTTAGAATATTATAACAATTGTTGTACAATGTGCATGATATAAAATAATTATTATAATCATTGGCCATGATAGCATGTTAGTTTCAGACTCATCTGAAGCTTCAAGAAACACTGGCCCTGGGGATCCAGGAAATAGGGGTAATCTACTCCCAATTAATCGTCACAATCGCACACTAAAATGATTGACAGTAACCATGGCCTCTCCCACCTCTGTGTTCTCCAGGGCCCTCTCGGCACTGGGGGGCTTGAAGCAGGCTAGCATCTCCAGCAGGTCGAACAGCGTGGTGAGGTGGGGCTCCTGCAGCAGCAGCAGCATGGGGATGTTGTCCTTCTGAGGAGGGGGCAGGCAGGAGGCCGGGAGCTGCACCCCCTCACCCTTCCGCTCCCGGCGGGGCGCACCCAGGGACACGAAGACCATCTGCGGGACGGGGGCGCGGCACACAGAACACTCTCATCCACAGTTCAGATGACATTCACCTGGCTTTCCTTCAAGCAGTTTTCAGGCACATTTTATTTTAAAGGAACATGTTTCTACATGTTAACATCTTTTCTTTTTTTTTTTTTAAACATAGCTAACATAAATTTAACGTAAGCAGCCCCTTACAAACAAAGGTTACGTCCTGATGTTAATCAACAAAACAAATGCGAATATTGCAAATTGAAAGTTAATGTAAATTTGCCGACTGCTCACTGTTTGCCAACTATCAAACTACTACAACTATCAAAAATGAAATCAGAAATTAATTGGTTTCGTAACAGCATAAACAACCCCTCAAAATACAGTGAGACCTCAGTCAGAAGATAATCTCTCCACATCAACACAGATATACCATCTGTGTTTCAGGGCACCTGAGGACAAGCCAAACAGGGCAGTCATAAAAATGCGACAATCCTGAATTGACACTGAAAATGGTGCTTATGCAAAAATGTTACCCATGATGCAGCTGGTTGCTACAAATAGCGTCTTTCACACATGAAGGGAAGGAGAAGGGAGTCACCTGCATGTCTTTGAAACCCAACTCATGCAGGGTCTTCTCATCATAGTCGGTGGTCAGCTCGTGTCCGGAGGAGATCATTCGGACCGGGCCCATCAGGCCTCCTGCACAGACAGGTTCCGAATGTTAGCCCCGCAATGCTGCCACGATTTTCAGACCACCCTCCACCAACACCCACCACAGCGAGCAAGGAAACTGAACAAGCAGCCGACTCTCCACTACAAGCTTGCACATGAGACATACAAGACAGATTGTTCCACAGGAAGTAGATGCTATCACAACTACTACTATCTACTTTCGACTGCTTCTACTTTAATCCAATTTTTAGAGAAGGCTGCAGCTGCTCTGCACGGATCAATGAAAGGTCTGAATGGAGCCTGGCACAGCCTGTCCCTGCCAGTGCCGGGTGAACTGGAGGGGGTCCTGACCTGGGAAGTCTCCCTGTCGGCTGCTCTGGCCGAACTCCTGCAGCTGGGCCTGCTGGTTCATCTGCTCCTTCTGCAGGTTCTCGTACCAGTGCGTCACCTCTGCCCGCAGGTCTGCCACCTGGTCACTGGGGTACATCTCGATCGTCATCTGCAAGTACAAAGAGGAAAGGGAGACAAGAAGGGGCTTGTCATTGGTTACAGGAACACCATGTCTGTCACTCACCTCCATGGACAAGCATTTCGACACTGACTGACTGAGACATATGCGTTTGCAATTAATATTTGTGTAAGTGACTTTGTCTAAACCTCGGTCTCCCTGGTTGTTTATTTTTGAAGTGTGGAGGTTGATAATGGAAAGGCTTAATTGTCAAGCAAGAAAACTGAAGGAGGTGCAAATTAAAGAGCAAAAACGCTGCACAAAGTGTGAACGTTTGTGTTAATTGCAGTTCAACAGTACAAACACAGGGAGCTGAGAGACGGAACAGTAGAGCTTCCGACTTCCAGCTGTTAGCAGGGCCCTGTACCAGTGGTTTCATAACTTGCCTCATACCACACTCGGGTGACCAAGCCATTAATTGTAACTCTGAGTGTGATCAGGACTGTTCACTGCACAAAGAGCGACACACGCTCGCTCCACCACACAACAGTTCGCCTCTGCTCTCCACCCGAAACCCTCCGCTGACAGCTGAGGCAGAGAGCGCCCTCGCTGGGCTGCAGGCACCTTGTCGGGCAGGCCGGCGGGTTGGCACACGATCCTCAGCGGCAGAGACTGCTTGTCACTCAGGGCCTTCAGGTGGCTGCTGATGCCTGTGCCCTCAATCTGCCACTGCCGCAGGTGGTAGGCGAACCTGCAACAGGAACGAGACACCCGGGTTACGCTGGCACAGCCCAAACATGCCCTGCCGGGTTTTTAAACAGCGGTCTGTCCTACATCTGATTCGCTGCAGCTCCTGCCACTGCCTGCTCAGCCAATGGAGCGTCAGCAGGTCTCGGGTCACGTGACAGGAAGCGCCGGGCCTCTGTACCTGCGCCGGAAGGCCTCCAGGTGAGTCTTGAGCATGAGCAGGCCCCTCTCGATGATGGTGAGGCTGGAGTGAGGGTCCTTCTCCAGGTTCCCCGACGCGATCATCAGGCTCTCCATGCACTTGCTGATGAACTCCTGCTCCTTCTCCAGCCCTGTTTTACCTGGGACACACACACACACACACACACACACACACACACACACACACACACACACACACACACACACACACACAGAGGAAACACATGTACACACAGACACATGTGGATATGCTGTCAGCAGGAGACTCCCATCAGTAATTTCATTTCATTCATTGTTGTCCTCTATTATGGGAACTCCGAATAGCTCATACCAGGACGATATAATAAAAAAAATATGTTTACAAAAGTACACATAAACCCATTTTTAACAAAAGCTTCACGTATGAGCGACCGACCAAGAGAATATTGTTTGCTGGTTTATTGCTCCTGCGAAAAATACATGCTGAAAATGATCTTCGTTGGATCTGAAGTTCTGTATGAATATCAGATTTATCTCAAAGACGAAGATCACTCCAGCCACGTCACTCTAGTCTGTCTGAGCTGCACCTAAACAAATCTCAACCTCCGCAGTGCATGTACAAGGTCATTCCTTTCATTCCTTGTTGTTATCAAAACTACCTAGAACAAGCAGTAGCTCTTGCACTTGAATCAATAGGACTCTCTCTCTGGCTTTCTATCAACACAAAGGACCATTCAAAAACATGACTCAAAGATCAACCTCTCGCAGTGCAAAAAGGGAGAGGGTAAATACCACAGTAGGAAACAGAAGGCCTACCAACAGTTCTGTGTTCCACAGAGCGCTCTGAGCACCGTGGGAGGCGCTCCGGAGGCACTCACCATTGATGTAGTAGGAGTTGATGTACTGAATGGCGGCGCGACTAATGTCCGCTGACTGCGCTCTCAGCGCGATGCCCCACAGCTGGTCCATACCACACAGCTGGACAGGAAAAAAAAGATGAGAGCTCATAAGTGTTAGGGGTGTGTGTGCGAGTGTGTGTTTACACTACAACTAAAAGCCACTTACACCTAAGCCACATAAAGCTTACAGCTTTACACTGTCTATTACTGTGTAATAAATGTAAGACAGGGTTCAAATGACACTGAACACAAGGAAAATTAGAACAGTAATGCAACATAACCAAAGGCAGGGACATCGGCCAAAGCGATACAAGAGGAACACATTCAGCAGCTGCGGCATGTAGCTAGCATAGCCGTAGGAACATTGATAAGCCTACCCGAAGTTATGCTGGAAAAAAAAAAACTGTATAAAAGCTGTGCGAGTACCCAAGGGATTGAGGAGTTCTGATTCCAAATATGGGCAATTCAACCAGTGTTATAAATGTACGGGCTGTTCCTCGCCCTTAGCAAAACAGTTGCTTGCAAAGCAATAAAACAAGCTAATTGGAGTATTCTTTGCGGAACCATAAACAACCCCATAGTGATCAAACAGGATGCATCTCTATCAATGGATGGAGCATGAGCTGTGCCAATTGCTGACACCCTTCTACAAAACTTCTATTCTAAGAAAATGTTTGCTTATTTTGAAAATGAAAAATGAACTTCCACTGGATGTGAGCATATACCACTTGCGTCATGCCTTGAATACTTTAACATTAGTCTATCCAGGAGAAGCATCTACAATGACAACCTGGCCAAGACAGTTAGAGTCACAGGAAGGAAGTGTGTCAGTACACAAGAATGTGTTGGTAAGAGGGTTTTAAATGACAATGATAATGTGGGTATAGACGCAATCTCTTCACTGCTACAACGTGTGTGCGTGTGTGTGTGTGTGCGCATGTGTCAGACAACAGGAAACGAGGAGCCTGTTGAACTCCCAAAACGATGCTTTTGGGCTGCTGCTGACCTCGCAGTTGGAGCCGCTGTCGTAGGCGCTGGTGGCCAGGCGGGCCAGGTTACACAGGTGCTGGAAGAGGTTGAGGCCCGTCATGCTGATGGTCTCCGGTTTCAGCTGGGGCATCTGAGGACAGACGGACTGCATGAACCCTCACGGTGTTACGGGTCAGAGACCGGACGAGAACCCAAACGATACGGGCGGCAGTCCCGCCAGCGGCAACACCCCTCACCTTCTCCAGGAAGAGGTGCTTGTAGGTCTCCATGCCCATGGCGTGCTGGTCTTTGCTGCGCACCTGGTTGAGGAACCAGTGGAGAGCGTCGTCGTAGCATTCAGAGTCCTCCACCAGGCAGTGCCACAGGATGTCCACCTGCTCCAGACTCAGCCCTGAGGGGACAGGGAGGGGACAGGGAGGGGACACGTCAGGGAGAGGACAAGGACGAGGCAGGGAGGAGATGAGGGGGCAGGGACAAGGAAGAGAAGACAGGCGGGAGGGAGGGCAGAGAGGAGGAAAGGAGGGGAGGTGAACAAAATGGGGGAGAGAGAGCAAGAAACCGGTGTCAGTAACGTCATCTTCACACCGCAGCTACACCTCCAGTCACGCAAACAAGCCCAGCTGATACCCTCCAGCTTCGTCTCTGGCTCCGATTTTTTCCAAGAACCATTTCTCATGCACCGCAAATCATGAACAAATCACGTGTTCATATCCCTTTTAACATCAACGACATCATCGGAAAGGCCTTGGTCTAAGGGGGTGAATCATAGCCCTTAGACGGGGTATAAAATGATTTTCATTTATATGCAAGCGGAGGTCGAACTGCGTGGGCAGGTGACTTATTGTTTTGTTTAGACAGCAGTACTTCCAGTCAGTTCACAAGTCGTCCATCTGCGTAAACAGCAAACCACATGTACTGAATGTTAAATTTTCAGATGGACTGACACATTGTTCCCAGCCCAAAACTCTTTTTATTCTCTAGTTTTTTTGAAGCCCGTCAGGGGAGAAGTCACTGCAAATCTGCTGCCAGAGAAAAAGATGCCCCCCTCGCTCTGAATTACTGCACGAGCGCCGCCCCTGACCGTGTGCTTCTGTGGCGTTTCTCCGCAATCCCAACGGAAAGCTGTCTATAGCCGCGGCACAAAGGAACCAAACAAAACTTAGCGGGGAACGCCCCCTCGCCCCTCCGCCCGCCCCCCCCCGTCTGCGGAACCGGAGGATGCTGAAAACGAGCAGGGATCGGGTTCCGTCTTCAAAGATTTATGAGGACAATCCCTCTGTGCGGGGCCACAGCTCATCGGGTTACGCGTCTGGGTCACCTCGGCGCAGCGGCGCGGTCGGGCCCGTGGTGGCCGCTGACACGCCCGGCGGGTCCCCCGGGGGCCGCGCTCACGGCGACGCGGGGCTCTTAATCCGTTCATACACTGCTGGCACTCTCTCTGCGGCTTAACCTCACATACTCCGCTGGCATCAGCTTACAGCAGGCTTTCAGTACTGCTTCTCAGCCTTTACACTGAGCAACTGTCAAACATATAATCTGTCTTTTATAAACATGTTACAGAGTGACGCCCGAGATAAGAAAGCACTGTAATCAAATATATACTAATAAAACTGTCTCCCTCCCCAACCGATGTGTTCTCTCATTACAAAGATGACTGGCAAGCTGAGGCAGTTGTTGTTGTCCCCATTGCAAAACCAAGGCTAACAGCGACATTTCCCTAATATTTTCACTAAATATTCCACAGGGGCATTTCTGAAAAGCAAGGACACAGGTGAGGCAAACATCCAGTAAGCTGAACAGTGCAGAGTTTGTTCTGAATTGTTTTTAAATGAGGAGGAGCTTACTGAAGTGGTCCGGGGAGCCCAGGGTGGAGAAGACGCAGGTGAGGAACTGCAGGCGCACCTGGACCTCCGCGCTGTGCCCGTACCTGCAACAACCACTTGTTAACAGGTTAGGCATTCACCATCCTCACATCCAACTATACTTAATTCTCCTCTACCCTCCAATCCCCCCTTCCCCCTCCCCCCCAGACCACAAACACGCATTCTCAGTCGGACCCTTTGGTAAGACTGTTGCTCGGGTCATGGAGGGTCCATCAGCCCGAAACTCACAGTGCAAACTTGTGCCGCTTCTCCCTGACTTCCTGGATGTAGTGCAGCAGGTTCTCAAAGAACAGCTTCATCATGTGCAGCTCCTTCTCCGCCCACCTGAGAGAGCAACATGCCGTCAGGCGCGCTCCAGAGTTACAATAATCGCCGAGTAAGCCTGCCCGAAAGGAGCTACATGCGTTTCAGGGAACCCAGGCTAAAATATGACCATGAATGTTACGACATACGAGTAGCAAAACGATTCAACGGGAACTTCAAC